>JAMWET010003560.1:842500-1052500 GCA_024036415.1 Prochilodus magdalenae | reverse complement strand
GACAATAGAGGGTGAGAATTATTTGACTGATATGGGTAATATTTATTGAGCTACACATACAGAAGTAGAGACTCTCAGCATGAGCAACATGCCAGGCATCTCGGAATGGAGTTGTAGAGGTTCCTAATGGTGTCCTGTGAAAACCCATCCCAGCTTGAATATTCTCATGACAAAAGTAGATGACCTGTTGCTTTTCTGAGTCACGCCATGGCAGTTTGGAACAACACCATTGCAGTCTCTGGCGACACTGATGTGATGCTAAAGGCAGGTATGGTAATGGTCTGCGCTCATGTAGTCCTGCATCGTGCAGCCAATAGCGTAGACCCTAACCGGATGACATATGCTAAATGCTCGCAATTTCGGCTCTTGGCTCAGTCAGGTTTAGCGATAAGGCCAGTCCTTGCTTATGCCACAAGCACGGCTGAGTGTAAAACTTGAATTAGATGCATGTCCTATGATGTTAAATCTACCCACCAAGTTTGATTCCTGTCAGTTGATTCCTCTGGGGTACAAGTATTTGTACAGCTATTCAAACTTTTTATGATGAGAGAATTTTCCATGTTTTTTATCTTTGCCAAAACATCACAGAAGCGTCCAAACTGGATTCTCCTCCTATTAGACTAGAGGGTAGCAGTGCTACCATACTCGAAGACATGCTATGGTGAATGAGCCTGGCCAAGCAAGAAACAGTGCTGCAAAGAGCAGAGAGGACTGTGGAGGAAGCAATGTGGCAAGATTCTGCAGTGGGTCTTGGTTGGAGTTGACAGAGGTATTATGAATGTTTGGATGGCAGCTGGCAAACTCTCCAGTGTTACTGCATGACTGCGGAGTTGAGTGAGATAGCTCAGCAAGCATGGTAAGTAAATGGTCTATATCCTGTATACTATGTACTCTATATTTAAGTAAAAAGAGAAATTCCATTTTCTGCCTGATATAGAACCTGTAATCGATCAGTCCCTCGGATGACAGAATAAATGGGTCACAATAGGGCAGATTCACAGTTTGTCCAAGCAGACTGAATTCTGTTCACTGATCAAACTAAAATGCTGGGTTATTAGTCATTGTGATGGACACGGTTAGCCTTTATAAGACTTTGCCAAAGGCTGAGTCAGAGTACTGCGCTTTCCTCCAGGGACAGACTGGCCAGGCCAGCGAAAGAGATTAGGACTCAGAGGCTGCATGGACACAAAGAACGAATGTTCAGCATTATTCATCATCCTGTCAATATTATGTATCACCTGTCGCATTTTCCTTCATAGCCTCCACTGGATTTCATCTCCATTTCTATCTCAGAGTGGCTCATTAGGACAGTTGATTACATAAATGGGTGAGCTAAAGTGTAAGTCATATGCTACTTCATAATGCCTGCACTTTAAATATTTTGGGTGCTCTCTGTGAAATGAATAGAGAGTTTCTATTGGAAGTGTGGAAACTCGCAGTCTATATTTACATTTATGACATTTAGCTGATGCTCTTATCCAGAGCGACTTACAAGGTTAATCATATTACAGATAGGCCAATGTAGTGTTAGGAGTCTTGCCTAAGGATTCTTATTGGTATAGCACAGTGTAGCCAACCAGACCAGGATTCGAGTCCCACATGTTGTGGTGACTCTCTGGCGGGCAGTGCTGCTACTGAACTACACCAACCACTAGTTGTATAGTCGACTAGTCGAGAACAGCATTCTGTTCTCCTCAACTTTTAATTCTTGGCAACATTAGCGATTAGTCAACATTGACTCGTCACATAAAAATCACATTTCATCCCAACCTTAAAGTAAATATTTAAACTCATGTCTATATATCATTGTCTTTTTTTTCACAAAACGATTTGAGGACTTCAGTGCATGAAATCAAGCACCTCATTTGTCATGTACCTTATTTGCATATCATTTGCATAAAGCATGTGATAAGAATGCTGTTGATCGTGTAGTGTTATTACTTTCATAAAATAACATATTTTTGGGGCATTTTTGGGCATAATATGTCTTAAAACAAGCACAAAATAACTACATCCACTTTTACTGGATCGATCATGTGCACAAATTATTTGTATTGTTGCTACTTTTTTATTTTTATTTTTATTATTTTTATTACAGTATTATAGATGATCCTGATGCCAGTTTCAAAAGCAAATCAATCATTATTATATAGTGCATGTAAACTCCAGACATGAGTTTAATTGTAAACATACGACAAAGATTAAAATGATAAGCAAAGACAAATACTAAATAAATAAATAAATAATATTATATTATTATATTATAACATATAAAAATTATAAATATATTATAGCGCATATGTCACAATCAGATTTCCCCATTTCCCAAGAACTGGATTAGGGGGTTTAGGTAAAGCTGTTAACCAATGTTGCATCTTCAAAAGTATCTCTTGTGTATGAGTAGCAATTCCTATGATTTCAAAAACCTGTATCTGCACTGGGCTTGGGGTGTGGTTTGCTTCTAGGGGGTTAAAGTGAGGAGGATTGGAGTAAGGGGGGTTAAAGGGGTTCTGCCGATACTACCCTCTCCTATTGAAGGCAAAGCCAGGCATGCGTTCACAATAAGAAAGCACATGCCTTCTCTCTGCTCTCAAAGGCTCAAACACACATCCCACAGCAAGGCGGAAGCCAATGACATGGCTGAAATTTCTGGGGTGGTCTTTAAGGGGAATGCACAGGATACTTAACAGATGTGTATGGCGGGACGCTGAGGTAAAGCTAATATCTCTTTTTCCAAGGCCTTCAAGTGAATCCTAGGTGAGCTTGTTTTCAGTCAGGAATTTCCAGAGTTTGGTGTATCCATTCCAAGGAAGTTACTTTTTAATAATGCTCTTTGGGAAAACAACTAATCACGCAATGAACGAAGACACAGCGCTCTCAGACGGGACCAAGATCTGAATAAATCAGAAAAATGCAGGAGAGGAAGGCAAGCAAGCAAGTTGATGCAGGACTCGAGAAGCACAAAAAATCACAAGAGTGCTGCTCTAATTACCAGCAAGAAACAAAGTCAAGCTTTGTTTTGAAGTGAGGAAGGAAGCAGGCCCTAAGACTCGATAACGTCATAAATTAATTAATCCTCTCAGATCCCGTGTTTATTTTCTCCTGCGGAACATCTCTCAGCGAGCGCGCCCTGTCTCATCTGCCGCCCCGTGAAAGGTTTGATATGTGATTTCGAGTCAATCCTGTGGTGCAATTTTATCATTACTGTGCATCAGCAGCTGAAAATACAGTTTTATGAGCATGTTTGTCTTTGGAAATGGGAAAGCGCTGTCAACTCCTGAATGCCCACAAACCCCTCACCCCCCGCCCTCGTCCTTTACTATCAGCTCAGGGGAAATGGATTGTCTCCCTGCTCCTAAAATCAATTTAAACTGTTGTCAGCACTCTGCACCTCCCATCAGAAAGTGCCAATGCAGAACGACTTGGGTATTCACGAAATGAAGAAACGCACAGCCTCATAAATATGGCTGAGGGACCTGCACTTTACTGTCTTCACTGAGCAGAGAGGCAGCGTGGGAGACTGCCTGCATATACGCTAAACTCTATTGCCAGGATTATCATCATCCACTCATGCTGCAGTTTTGCTAATACATCTGATGTAGTTTTTGCTCCTCTTCGTATTCGGAATGCTATTTCTCTCCTTCACCTTTTCCGATGTGGTTTGCTTCTGTCATATTAATGGGCCGCTATGACGCATTGACTGGTGAGACAGCTATTAACCACTATAGTGACTGTTGCTCACTTGCATGCCAGTAGAATTTGGCCTGCAACTCATTCTGACCAGGACATTAATACACAAGTATGCATCTTCACATATTACCTTTCGCATCACATTGCCTGTGGCCTCGAACAAAAGAGCCAGCATCATGCAGGAATGCTTCTGAAAACCTTAAATGTAGCCATTTTTCATACTCCTCGGTGCAAAGGTGCAGGCAGTACGTGTTGCTTATTGAAATTCATTGAAGGGGGTGGGGAGGGGAAACACAAGGCTAATTTTTCACGCTGCGTTCGGCGGGAGCGGTGCCATTTGTAAAAACCCCTCGGTTTGAATGAATTCACCTGAAATAAATGTTAACGGTGCTGACAGGCCATTAATACAGCAGTGCGTTTTGATTTAATGAGGGTATGGTGAAATGCCAGAGGAGGCTGTTGAGCTGGGAGAGAGAGAGAGGGAGAGAGAGAGGCCTTATCTCTGCTTAACTGCTGCCTGCTGGTCATCTCGCCTTACCCCCCACCCCCACCCCCCAGGTGTTTCAGTCTGTCTCTTGCTCTCTCACGTACTCTCTCTCTCTCTGCCTGCTTCTCTTTCCATCTTGCATTCTCTCTCTCCCTTCTTTTCTCACTCTCTCATTCTCTGGCTTTCCCCCTGTCTCTCTGCCTCACTTTCTCTCTTTATTATTCACTCTCACCCTTTGCTCTTTCTCTGTCTCTGTCGTCCTGTCTCCGTCTGTCCTGTGTCTTTTTCTTTGTCTGTCTCTCTCACTGTCTTATTCACTCTCTCTGTCTGTCTACTATCTCTCTCTCAGTGTCTCTCTCTCTCTCTTCCTCTGTCATTTTCTCTCTCTATCTTTCTCCCATTTTCTCTCTCTTTCTTTTTTGTCTGTTTTTATTCTGTGAGGCTCCTCTTTCTGTCTTCTCTCTCTCTCTCTCTCTCTCTCTCTCTCCTATCTCTCACCCCTTGCTTTCTCTCTTTCTCTCTCTCTCTCTCTCTCTCTCTCTCTCTCTCTCTCTTTCTCCTATCTCTCACCCCTTACTTTCTCTGTCTTCTCTCTCTGTCTTCTCTCTCTCTCTCTCTCTCTCTCTCTTTCTCTCTCTCTTTCTCCCTCCCTCTCTCTTTCTTTCTACTATCTCTCATCCCTTACTTTCTCTGTCTTCTCTCTCTCTCTCTCTTTCTCTCTCTCTCTGCTATCTCTCACCCCTTGCTTTTTCTCTCTCACTCACTCACTCACTCACTCACTCACTCACTCACTCAAGCTCTCTTCTTCATTTTTGCATCTCTCATTCTTTCTTTCACCTTCTTTATTTATCTATCTCTGTTTCTCACTTTTACTCAGTCTTTCAGTATATAAACTATGAGAAGGTTGAGATCAGTGTATCAGATTTACTGCGGACATGAATGCTATATGGTTGCCCAACAGATAATCTCTGTAATTGGCTGATCTGGAGCTTAATAATATTCACTCATCAGCAAAGGAATAGTTGCACCCAGAAGGAAGTGGGATTGCAATGGAAGATAACCAGGGACTATAAATGATGATAAATTGATATTAATATGTGAAATATTTATTGAGCTTTACATACAGAGGCATCTCTCAGTATGGCACCGGGTGACGTGTTTGCTTTTACCTCCACACATGGATTTGTTGGTCATTGGAGTCTTTGGGTGCGTTGACTTGAGTCATTCACCTCCTCGTGTCGGTTGATTCCTTCTGGGTCCAACTATTCCTTTGATGATGAGTGCGGTAATACTGTTCGAGTCCGCTTCATGCTAATGGAATAATGGAATGTTGAATGTGTTCTGGTGGGTATCTCTGGTGTGAACATCTGCTGATAACCATTCAGTCTGGGTATTTTGGGGAATCCGGGGAAATGACTGAGAAATTTTATCCCAAACAAACCTGATAACCAGCCTCTACACATTACATTACACAAGCTCATCTGGTGAAACAAATCCAGCTTAAATTACCTGGCTGGAACACAAACTTGAAATTCCTCAGGAGCTGGGCTGGTGATTTTGGAATGATCTTTGGGAAAAAACTAAAGCTAACCTAAGCGGTACTGGTACTGGTTAAACCTGACCGATGCTTCAATTGAGCTGAAACCCAGACCTGTCCTCGAAACTAGTCCTGCAAGCATAGTGATAGTTCTTTCTTTTGTATGAGCTCTTGAACCTTCTTTTAAAACCTCTTTTAAACGGCTAATTTCAAACAAATGACAGCACAGATGATTTCCCTGCGGCAGACGCTTTCCTTTGAGACAAAGTTTGGCAGGAGTCTATAGCTTTTATTGTCAGGTATTTTCATTAGTGGGTTATGAATATGTTTAAATCTCGTACTTTATTTATTCTCTGTTTACAGAAATTCCATTCCACAATCATTCATTTTTTATGCCCTTGGTGAAGTATTATGGGCTGAAGCTATTTTCTTACGTGCAGTGTTTTCTCTTTACTGTCAACAGTTTTTTCATGACATTTACGGGGAAAATGTGCTTGGCACCATCCGGAAAAGTTTGCTTGAAACTTTGCTTGAAGAGTCTGCAGGTGTTGTGCCTAGATTCTTCTAACAAACGTCAAAAATTTTCTCTCCTCAGTATGGAGTCATTGTACGATATGGCTTCAGCTATCTGCCCTTATAGTCACCCTAAACTCTTCTATATACATCTCAAGTTGAAGAGGTGACTTCTGTCACTTGTTTTCTTCTGACTTCTGACATTGCGACTCACCAACAGTACCTTGCAGGCAGCGCTTCAAAATATAAAAAGACAGAGGAAAGAATACTCTCTCAGCTCCTGAGCACTGTGCTGATTCTTAAGTTGTGTGTGCATGCTGGGAAGCACAATCATTCCTGAGAGATTCTCTCTGAAGTGCTTTCAGCTTGGCCCTTTGATACTTTATGAAATGAAGGGGTTTCTCTGAGAGATGAAGAATTGTGCTGGTGATTTTTTTTGTTGTTTCCTCTGGGAAGTGTATATACAGTAAAAGCTCACTGGACAAAAATTAGTCACCTGTAACTGAGACACACCTAATAGTGTGCAATACCTCCAGGAGCACGAACAACAGCTGTGATTCAAATTGTCATGTACTGGGCCAGTTTCTGGATGTAGGCGAGCTCAGTAGTCAGCTTCTCTTGCATCAAAGAATTGTACAGTTGGGTCAGATTTTGGGGAGGCCAAATTTTCGGTTGATTCTTTTTGGGTCCCAGTATTTGTGCAACTATTCTATGAGTGTATCGTAGCCACTATATCTAATTTCTCTGTTTGAGTTTGCTTGGATTAATCTTCTAAAGGCATTAACAGTTTAATTAGGTGACACCTTTAATATCCTATGAGGATTCACATCTAAAAATAGGTTGAACAGCCTCGATATATTCTCATAATTAATCTTAATTAATGTTAATTAATATTAGATACATGGGCTAGAATTAGCAGGGTTTCCCTTGGTGTGACATCCCTTTCATCAGTGTATTTCCTGCAACATCAGTCAACATGGGAAAAGTACTCTCCACTAAGCCTAAGACTCCCACTCCACTCCATCACAAGCGACCGTAGCTGATGGCTAGGGGATGTGGGAAATGTTCAATTTGACTAGTCTGCTTAGCAGACTCCAGAGCCAAACAAGCAAAGGAGAGAGAGAATCTGAAGCAGATAAACTCAGCTTTGCTTAATCGATGTGTAGATGATGAGGATCAAGTGATCTTTATTTTCCCTGCTCAGGTTGGAGGTGAGAGGTTGGGGTAGAAAGCATTTCAGTCTGAAGGATCTTCCTGATTTTGAGCCTTCCCGAGAGATAAGCCATTCTCTTAGCCGCTCCGTCTCTGATTTGTGGTCCCTATCTCGGATATGATCAGGCTGCTTTAAAAATGTCATTAGTGTTTAATGAATTCATTATCTTGGAGCGGCGTGCAAGCATTTAGTCCTTATAGGTCTCGCTGGGTCACATAGATGGCAGAGATAGCCCTATTAAGTGGAATTAATTAAGGTTTGGAGCATGCTTGATGTGAGTGTTATAATGTCTATAGAAATGCTCCACAACACTAAGCTCACTGAATGCATCCACCGAAGTAAGTTGGAAAGAGTTGCCCAGTCTAACACATCTTGAGGATTATTTGCAAAATGGTTTGAAGGAAATTTAAGCAAAAACGAATCATGTGTTCATGCCAGGAACCTGCACATCGAAGATACAAATGAAAATGTGAACTTGGTTTGTAACATATTCTAATATAATGGCATACTTTATTCAGATGAAAGTGACATGAATACAAAATGTTTCCACTTCCTCCACAAGCAAGATAAAACACAACAGACTCGCTAGTCGCTGAAACTCTGATGCAGAATGCTAAAGTGCCTAGAGCATTCGTTGTTGCATCACTTATTAAAGAGTTCCAAACTGGCTCTGGAAGCAACAACAGTACAATAACTGTGCAGGGGGTGCCTCATGAAATGGGTTTCCATGGCCAGGCAGCAGCACATAACCCTAGGAACACTATGACCAATGCCATGTGTTGACTGGACTGCTGTAGACCATGTCATCACCGGACTCTGGATCAGTGAAAACAGTGATGAATCACAGATAAGGCAGTCTGGCTCAGTGAAGTTTGGTGGAGGTGTAATAATGGCCTGGGGCTGGGACCCCTTAGTTCCACTTTCTCACTCATTCATCACATAAATCTCTTTATTCTTCTGGGTCACGGGGGGTTAGTGGGTTGCTGGTGCCAATCCCAGCATTCAATGGGCAGAAGGCATAAAACATCCCTGGACAGCCCACCAATCCATTGCAGGGCAAACACACAGACACAGGAGAGCATGGAAATTTCACACAGCAAGGACCTCGGATTCCCAGATGCCCGGACGCCCCGGTTGGAAATCAAACCCAGGACCTTCTTGCTGTGAGGCAACCCACAGTCATATTCTTAGAAACAGTTGGCAGGAGTCCCTATCCCATTCGTGGCTGATGCATCATGTTATGGCTAGATGTGCCATGGATAGGGCTGCTCACTGCTTTAGGCAACTATCCTCCCTGCCCCCTAGTGTATGTGGGTGTTTCCCTGCAATGATGGGTTAAATGAAGAAGACAAATTCCTCTGTGTGCAAGTGCAAATGGTTCTACGTTCCCTGTGAGGGTTTTCAAAGGTTTGATGTCATCCCAATTACACATCTTTAAACTGAACCCTAATGTCTGAGCCAGGCCTTTCTGTGCATGGCAGTGTCTGAGCTCACAACTGGTCTTTTGATTACAGAGACACACTCTAAAACCTTCTGTTATAGCCACAAACTCCATATTAATAACTCCCATGGTTTTGGAATGGGATATCTGACAAGCATATATTGATATAGATGGTCGGAGGTGGCATATAAGTATATGAGAGTTTAAGTTCACAAAGCTACTATGCTACTATGCATCTAGCTACTAGCTACTATGATCAAAGCTGCCCAAAACTTGTCCTTCCTGCATTGGTTTCACTACATACAATATTCCATCCAATACTCCATTTCCTCTGTAAGGTAGCCTGCTCTGCACTTTGTTTGTACACCTGATCAACAGAGTTCAGTTCATCCATGTAGACTAATGATTACAATTCATATTCCATTGGTATTTCAAAGCAGACCTTTGACATTTATTTTTTTTAGGATCATGCAATGATTAATTGTCTGACAAACATGAACATAGTCCTTTGTTTGTCGCTATGGCAGTAAGCGATATTATTTTGCATCTATTTGCATAAAGCTCTGACCCTCAGTGCTTCAGTTCTGGCTGTTTAGATAATGCATGCTAATAAACTCATGCATAGCATATGCTAATATGCTCACATGTTACATATGCTAATGCAAACCGTGTCAATGACCATTTAAGTGAATTTTAAATGCTTGTCAGCTTAATTTGTCTAGTGCCATCTTGGACCAGGAACGTGCCTAATGATTTTACCCTTTTCTTTCATAATTGTAGTATTAGGCCTTTATGCTCCTTGACCTAACAGTTTAATATCTCCCTTATACTCATCAATTTCAGTCACATAATGATTTTAACCTTGCGGTTCTCCGAAGGAGATGTAAATTACGTTCAAAAATTGGTTTTCAAAATAAGAATGGATAATTACAACACTAGATGGATTTACACGTTTTAAAGCGACATTGAACCTTTTCTTTCAAAACCATATTTGTTCTTGCAGAGCTGCTCTGGCTTAAAACTGCAATGGAAAATTAAAACCTTAGCCAAAGACAGGAACCGACAGGAATGTAACTTGGTGGGTATGTTTGACATAGTGAGACATGCGAATGATTCAAGTTCAGTGCTCAGCCGTGCATGTGACATTAGCAAAGACTGGCCTTATTGCTGTACATGACTGACTGAATAAGGTCGACCTGTTGCGCTTGCGTTCCATTTTGAACCGTGCTGTTGTGCTGGTAGCATCCGTTGCAAACAAAGTATGCCTCTGAGAGGAGTTAGAAAGCAATTCAGGCAGTAGGAGAGGGGGTGCATTGTAGAGCTCTGGGAAGCAAGATGGTCTTATTGACATACTGCACTCCATACTGGTTGTGCAAAAACTACCACAGCATGCTGTTGGTACCAGTGGCTAGAAGACAGCACACGCCAGCAACATGAAGAATCTGGTGGACCTACACAAACCACGGAAAGAGAGAACCAACAAATTGTCTGGCATGCACAGAGTGACCCAACATTTAGCAAGCGGTGATAAACATCATGTGTTTTCCTGTTAGTTCCAGCACCATTGTCAGAGGGCTGCACAATGGAGGAATACATGCACACAGACTATTACAATGACTGCCTTTGACACCTGATCAACGTTGCAAAAGACTGCATAGGCTGTCATGGAGTGTCTCAGAAAGGCAGCAGGTCATCTTCAGTGATGAGTCCTGCTTTTGTCTAGGTGGAGACGACCAACAAATCAGTGTGTGCAGGCACTGTAGTCAACGGAAAGATAAACAGGTCGTTGTCACACAAGACATCATTAGGAACCTCTACAACACCATGCAAGACATCTGGCATGTTGTGTTAGCAAACATGGATGCCGGAAACCATACAGAGACACAACAACGATAGATAGATAGATAGATAGATAGATAGATAGATAGATAGATAGATAGATAGATAGATAGATAGATAGAAATTAAAACATCATGTCAGCTCGATTTATCACCAGCATTTCAAGGCAGTAGCTTTTCAAAGCACTTCAGTATAAAATCACAGCTAAGTTGAATATTAGCTTGGGTCCTTCTCCTTCTCCATATTCATTCGGTGCATTAGTGGGAAACTGAATGGCTTCTTTTCAACCCAAGGAAAGGTCATTTAATTATAAGTCTGCTCCCTCCTGCGTAATCTGTGGATGTGCTGTGACAGCGTGTTGGGTTTGTGTACACTGATTCTGCAGGTTTTCTGGTTGTCAGCTGTCATGGGATGAATGTTTGCTTTGGGTGCTGTGGAACAGCCTCCATGGGAAGAAGTTTATCGAGTGTATTCCGATACGGAGTGTCAGCCTGTCAAAGCAATTACAATGCATTATTAATGAACTGTGAACTGTGATGTGTATGAGGAAAAGTGAGGATGATGGCGGTTCGAGCATACAAGTCTTTTAAGCCACATGTTATTATGTTCAAGTATGGAAATTAGTTAATCCCTTTTATTTACATATTGGAGAAATCACTGGCTCTGTCTCAGACCACATAGTACCGCGTGATACATACTAATAAATGTACTGCCAACCACAGTGTTCTGTTACTGACATACTACAGTTGTGATCAAATTTATTCAACCCCCACTGAAATAAAGTGTTTTGGCCAGTTTGACATTGATTTTGATCATTTCAGTCATCTTATTTACAATTATATCAAAGAGGCACTTATAAATTAGACAAATATAACATAATATTTATGATGGAATAACCACAAATGTCTTTACTGTGCTCACATCATTATCAGTTTTAAATTCAACAAAGGCTCAAATGCAAATTCAGGGAAAGGTCATTGTTTAGCTGCTTCACCCACATTCAGCACACTTCTGCAGCACATGCCAGCCTCCCTGTGGGGCTGTAGCAAGATGGCTTACCCAGATTGTTCTACCATAACACCTTTGCTATGCAGGACTAAATCTTGGATTTCTTTCTTTCAATTGAATTCAGTAATACCTTCTCTGACTCGTGTTGGTCTTGGCCATTGTTCTTGCCAAATATATTTTCGGGTCTAGACCAAGTCTGGCTACCATTAATAATAAACAAATTCAAATAATAAATAAATATTACAGTGAGGAAAATAAGTATTTGAACACACTGCGACTGCAAGTTCTCCCACTTAGAAATCATAGAGGGGTCTGAAATTTTCCATGCTTCACAGTAGCAAGGTGTTCCAACGTGATAGACATGGTCTAAAAAAAAAAAGCCGGAAATCACAATGTTCTATTTTTTTCATCTGACCACAGTACACTTATTTTTGTGTTGTCCACATGACTTTTGCAAACTGCAAGTCGATTTGAACACCTGCCAAGTCAGCAAGGGGTGCAAAAAGTTCTGGCCCTCAAAGAGGTCTGTTAGTCAGTGCGCCCTTCTAAAAACTTCCACCTCCACTCCATCTCCACTTATTATTCTAAATTAGAAGCACCTGTTTTTCTCCACATTACGTTAGGTGCATAAAGCAGTCGCCTGGATCCACTTTCTGCCACACAGGTAACGTTTCCACTGTGCCCTTTAACTTGAACTTGCGAACTACTTCCGATACAACTCTTGGACTACAATTCAGTAATCTTTTTATATCCATTGCAATTCTTGTGAAGAGCTAATAACCTTCTCTGCTTCTGGGACCATTCAAAGATGTCTAGAAGGAGCATGAGTATCACAGTCCTTTTAATCTGGCCTAATTGTTATCATGATTGCTGCTCGTTGACATCCACAGGTGTTTCAATTTCAATACCTGGATTGAAAACACTGGAATGAACCCTCTGTTCTTAGGAGTGGTAGTCGTAAAGGGGTGAATAATTGTGTCAATGAAGAAATCACAAAAAGGCCATTAATACTTTATGACAAAAACAATTGATGCTATCTTAGTTGCATTTAGTTCTTTAACAAGTCCTTGTAAGATTTCATTATGAACACAATTACAAATGTGCACTGAATTCCATAAAACCCTTCGCAGCATTGGGGGTTGAATAAATTTGATCACAACTGTATATGGTGCAGTGGTATGTGGTTTGTGATGCAGCCAAACGAAGATGTGAAATATAGAAGGTCCTGGGGGGCCGGGACCATTTAATTAACCTCATGTACCCCCTGAATGTCTCTAAATCAAAGCTCTGCAAGGGTCTCTGAAAAATAAACCTATTATGCTGTTATGTCTATTAGAGGAAAAAACAAAGGCTCAAATGCAAATTCAGGGAAAGGTCATTCACCCACATGGGACAAGACGACTGCACTGTATTAAGGAGAGGATGTACCGGGATGTATTGCCCAGATTTTGGGGACCATCAACCTCCTGCCCTCAGTTAGAGCATTGAAGATGGGTCGTGGCTGGGTCTTCTTCTAACATGACAATGACCCAAAGCACACGGCCAGGATAACCAAGGAGTGGCTCCGTAAGAAGCATATCAAGGTTCTGGAGTGGCCTAGCCATTCTCCATAACCAAAATCCCTGTAGAAAATCTTTTACAGGGAGCTCAATAAGTCTGTGTTTCTCAGCGACAGCCAAGAAACCTGGGGGTCTGATCTGGAGGAGATATGTGTGGAGGAATGGGCCAGAATCCCTGCTGCACAATGTGTGCAAAATTTATGTGTGAAAAATAAGTACAGGACCTCTGTAAAAAATGCAAACAAAGGCTACTGTACCAAATTATTAACATTGATTTTCACAGGTTATTTTCAAATTACTTATTTTTGCAGCAGTTAATACACAAATAAATTATAAAAAAATCAGTAAGACATCACTTACTAAATTTCCAGGTTTTCTTTTTAGATTATGTCTCTTACAGTGGACATGCACCTAAGATTAAAATTTCAGAACCCTCCATGAATTCTAAGTGGGAGAACTTGCAAAGTTACAGAGTGTTCAAATACTTATTTTCCTCACTGTACATAAACAGTAATACATAAATAATAAACATAATGTTTACAGGTATGTGTTGATTCTGCAGTTGTTAAAATTGGCCTTGGGAAACCAGCGTGGAGCTGTTAGGATCTTTGATTTGCCTCAGTAGCAAACAGATCTGAGCTCCAGCGCTGTAATGTGATAGAGGTAAAAACTGTTTTGCAATAAAATCTTTGTGAAACCCAGTTAACTGTTAAATGTGATACACAATGGTGAGAAATCAAATGGTCCTCCTCGTGGCTGATCCTTCTGGAGGAATGCCAGAATCCTGCTGAAAGTAAAACTACAGGCTGGCTACTGTTCATATTAACTGCTTTTCACAGGTGGTTCAAATACTTATTGAGCAGTCACAAATAAATTATAAAAAAAAGCATACATATGTTTGTCTCTTACAGTGGACAGCTGCTAAGATTAAAATAGAACCCTCCATGATTTCTAAGTGGAGAACTTGCGAAGTTGCAGGGTGTTCAAATACTAGTTTTTCCTCATGTACATGTTAGTAAATATTTGGTTTTAATATGTGTTGATTCTGAAAAATTGTAAACCAGTATTATGTTAGGATCCAGATAATCTGAGCTCTCAGATGTTTGTAATGTGATAGAGGTTCTGTTTTGTCAATCTTGTGAAACTGTTATAAAGATAAACATCAAAAATGGTCCTCCTCGTCTCCTTCTGCCAGCCTGAAAGTACTGGCTGGTTCATTTCTGCTGCTTCATGATTGAGCTCAGTAAATACATATGTTTCAGTTTAGACATACAAGTCACCTAGGTTACGTGCTGTTAGTTATTTGGTTTAATCTGAAGTAGTATTATGCATCCAGATAATCTACAGATGTCAGCTGATAAAGATAACTCCAGCGTTTGCTCATACAGGAGGTAAAGAAATATCTATTTTCATGGCATGTTAAAGAGTTTGTGCATTATGTTGCAGAGATACAGTATATACAAAGTTAGCATGTTAGCCCGCAGTCTCATAATACCACTTTGTAACTCAACTGGTAGTAGTGAGTCACTGTAGAATTAAGCAAAATCAGTTAAACATGAGAAAATGAAAAAGCACTGCAGGCATATTTTAACCTAGTGTCAATCAAGTTGAATGTTGGAAGTTGAAGTTAAATAGTATTCTGACCTATTTAAAGCTTTTTCTCCATCTCCCAGTTACATTAAACTCTTGCAGAGCTGCCTCTGCATCAGTCCCAACCTCATGGATGTTCATCATTGCTAAGTCCACTCAGCTGTTTGTCAGTCATCGTATTCCTAAGGTATGTCTTCAAGAGATGTAAACAGCAGAACTCTGGCAGTGGATACAGGCATTTTTAGAAGAATCTTCATGACAGTGTTTATATTTGGGTTGAAGTCTGCAGACATTCTCTAAACCTGGCAGATGTCACTAATGGCAGGTGTATGCATGCTATGCTGCCTCCACAGTGCTCCACATCTGCAGTGTCAACATTGGACATCAACTCACCATACTCCTTCTTTATTCCTTGCCATAAACTGTCCATCAAAAGTGACAATTTGTCGGCTAGAAAGTACTGGGCTTTGGGACGTGGCAGTGCATAGCAAACTCTGTCCCTTACATCTTCGATAAGATCAACATGGGAGGACAAGAAAATGTTTCTGCCCTTATGAGTTTGCTGCAGGTGTGTTAGACCTTTGGGTTTGTGTTATGGCATTGTGAGGCAATGATGAAGTGACTTCAACACTCACGGCCATAAAGCACTTAAGAACTCTCACGATATCTGCAGCCACCTGAGTGGCTATCGATAATAGCAGTTGGGGGTCTGTAGGCCATTGCTCAGTGGCATTAGATAGTGAAGCAGCTCCTGAGTAACAACCAAACAGATATTGAATTCAAATGACTCCATAGCTTGAGTGACCGAGGATGCTGTACAACTGCATTTGTCTTCTCTATCTGTTTTCAGCTCAACAAGGTCATTATCACATCATCATAGTTTTCAGCAGAAAGGCCCAGATCAAGCTGAGATCTTTTGGATGCAGTTCTTGCTGCTTTTGTTGCTCAATAAGCACTGTAAGCGCTTTGGTGAGGCTGCACTTGATTTCAGTCTTTCTTGAACAGTGTATAGGTTGAAGGGGAATGACAACACTCACTAAAAGGCTCTTAGTGAGATGCTCAGTGGCTAGGTAACGTCACATCATAGACCACAGCAGGGTACTGTGCTGAGATGCGTGCCTGAATGGCTCATTCTTTTCTACTGACACTCTCAGCACTACATATCCCTGAATTCGTTGTATACAGTTTGTTGCACTAGCTGCAGCGTTTTCAGTATCCTGTTTCAGCAGCTCATTTCCCTCTGCACAATATTTTGAAAGCTTCTGAAAATTATTATGCTCATTCATGTGGCCCCCAATGGGTATATTTTGCTGTCCACAGACAATCAGATCGATGACTACCTTGAGCCCATGTTTAATGCACACCATTGCTTGTTAGTGTAGGCCTATTTGGATTAGATAAATTGGCTGTTTCCCAGAACAACACTAACAAGTACAGTTGGATGCAATGAAGCACTCGTGTTCCTAAGTGTGTTTTCTTTTCATTACTACAGTCGTGTGCCTTTGTTCCAAGAATCAAGTCTCCTGATGAAGATCTTGCAAACTACACAAAAACGGCATGTGAGGTTTTGCTGTAATACAGAATGGGATAAAGGCTAGAATCCTCCAGAATTTTTCCACAGATTCCCCCTGGAGGAGACCATTCACCTTCTAGATTATAATCCTTTTAGATTGAGGTTCATCAGCCTTAAAACTATCAGTTTCTTCTCAATAGGCTGAAGTACCACATACCAGGGATATCTGGTGCCGTGACAAAACATCCATGTCTTCTGAGGTTGGACAACTGGAGGTGTCTGCAAGAGTGAATTCCACCTTGTGGTGAGAGAAATCTGTGGTTAGCAGTGGCCTCTTCCTGCAAGGTCAGTGCATACACATCCCATTTCTTCTTGTGTCAATGAAGAGCAATGCTGGGAATAAAGAAAATGGCTTTCTGACCAACACTACTATACACAATACTCAAGTACAAAGTAATGGGCACCGACCATGGTGCCTCCACACATGTGTTCATTGGTCATCTTCACCAAGACAAAAGTGAGACTTGTCACTGAAGATGACCTGTTGCCACTCTGAGTCACTCCATGACAGTCTTGTACTACATCATTGTTTGGCGATGTTGATGTGGTGTTAAGGGCCATCTTCATAGCGGTGTGCATCGTGCAGCCGTTTGCCAATGGTGTTGGCACTAACAGGATGACACATGAAGTGTGAGACATGAATCATTTGCATGTCTTATGATGTCAGATCTACCCACCAAGTTTCATTCCTGTTGGTTGATTCCTTCTGTAAGCAGGTGGGGTTTGAGGGTAATAGAACATGCGACAGCGCAGCAAATTCCTGGAACCAAGGCCAGCAATGTTCTGTAACTGCTTTATTAGCTGGTGAAAGTGCAGAATATGAAAGTGCAGAACACTGAGAGATTATTTTGTTTATACTTGATCCTTTGACCAGTGGACTTTATATTGCACTGCAGGTTCCTGGCTATGAAACACTTCCTGTAATGGGCATAGTGGGCAGTCCAGACCTGTTATTTCTGTAGAGTGTAATAGGAAAGCAAATTATTACTTCACTCTTTCAATGTGAATTTCGCTAGCCTAGAGGGTCTAGAGGGAGTCTAGAGGGACCTGGCTAACGTAGGATTCAGATTTCTCCTCCATTGATACTCATTTTAGTACCGTAACCACCCAATGAAAAAGTTATATGCAGGTCTCACAAAGCTTAAATCTTGAACTTGGTCTTACATCATTCTGCTTTTGAAGCTGAGAGCTGAATCACTGCTGCCGCACACTCGCACACGCTCCGTCTGAAGTCTCTCTGCTGCTGCGCTAAAGAAAGGAGGTGATTAGGGCTACATTTGTTCCTGTTTGACTTGATTTTCTTGGAGGCTGATGGACAGCTCTTCTCCTTTGAGAAATCTCGAACTTTGCGAACAACCCAAGAAAGAAAGAAAAAAGGTTCAAGGAATCGCATGTGGATGGGAAAACTTTTAGAAAGTGGAGAATGAAAGTGTTTAGACACCTCGGAGGCTGATTGTAGTGTCAGGGTTGGGAGAGCAGGGTTAGACAGGTTTTATCATTGCAGAATGAATGAATACATCTGAAGAGGTCTAGTTTCCCTTCTAGATGTTTTATTTAGGTTTGATGGACTCTACTTTTCAAAAGTTTGAAATCAATGTTAATTTTTTTTTCAGATGACCCAATTATTTATCAAATATCATTATATAAATGATTTCATTTAACAATAACAAGAAGTTATTTAAGGAAAAGTGTTTTGCTGTAAATGTCTGTGTATAGGACTTTTGTTTTCTTGAGGGCAATGCAGGAGGCATCTAGTGGCATTGCTGATGGTGATAAAAGTATGATTTAGATTTGGAAGATAGGAAATCTGTTTTATTGCGCAAAACAACAAACAATTTTTGTATTTTTAATTGGTTGAAAAAACGCAACTGGAAAAACGTGACTGGTGATAGAGCATGTTTCCTGATTATTCAATTAAATTTAATAATAATTAATCAATTTCTAGATTTCCAGTTAATCAGTTTTCTTTTTTTAATTTTCCTAAAAAAAACCCATCTTGCTCCAATAAATACCAATTTATATTGAGGACTGACTATTAATAACATTTGACTCGACTTCAGTGAATCGATTAGCTGATTATAGAAATCAGCGGACAGATGCAGAGGCAGGAGGAGCAATAACCGAAACAAACAGAAGCACATGGCACAGGACAACAAAAGTCACATGGAACTGAAAAGAGAAGGACAGAAACTGTAAACCAGAGAAAAGGTAGATAAACAGGGGCTAGCCTACACAGGACGCGACAACTTGACAGACTTGTTAGTTGACCTGTCCCCTTGAAATAATCGATTAATCAAAGCAATCAGTGGCTCTCAGAATGACTTAAGCATGCTTTGTTAATGATTGTGGAGATGCACTGAAAGTATCAGAGAGATATATATATAAGATAGATAGAGAGACTTATATAGTATATACAGTATATATGTATATTTAGAATAATTTGTAACGTGTGCAGTTGCACATGATTAGTGTATTTGTTCTACATTCATCTGCCTCTTTACTGGTTTTATATTATTCGAAAAATGGTGACATGAAACCTGAATTTGGACAAGGCAGTATGTAGTAGTACCTAAAAACACATGAAAAGACAGAAATCCCAGCTCATATTTAATTCTACTTACTCATAACCATTTATCAGATATTCGATTTGTGCCACAGAGGCATTAGTAAGGATGTTTTAATGAAGACTATTACAGTCCAGTGCTGTGGTGCTTCCAGGAGATTCTATCCAATGCCTGGAAACTGAGGTTCGATACAACATAACTCTGAAGAGGGTCCTCAGTGAGCTACCACTTTAAACCTTTCATTACCAAGGTATTGAAACGATTGCTGTATTTGCCCAGGGAACTGCATTACCCACCAATCCAATTCTATCTTCTTATCCTTGTTATTTTAAGGGCCTCTGACATGTGTCTTGTTTTGCCAGCTGATTGTAGATGTAGTTAGAGTTGTAATGAATTTGCTACTTCGCTTTCCCTCTGAGATGTGGGAGGATTAATTGCAGCATTTATTGGGCTACTGGAGGAGCTTTAACTGCTCCTCATTAGAGAGCTCGACCATGCTTTGGAAGCAAAATGGTTCTCTTTGTATTGCTTCATTTGTTGTAGGGATTCTTTCATGTGGGCACTGAGTTCACTTTTAGGAACTGTTGTACAGAAACAGGCGAGCTGCTTTTTATAGTACACATTATAGAGTATTTATAATATAGTTATATAATATGCACTCGGTGAGTGCTCTACTGGGTACACCTCCCTTTATCTACACTAATTGTCCAGTTTGTCAGCTCTACTAAACATCTAGGTGCACTTTGTAGTTCTACAATTACAGACTGCATATGCTATTAGACCCTTATATCATATTCTTCAATAGTCAGGAGCCCCACAGGAAGCCCACATAGGGGGTATAATTTGGGGTGGTTGAATCATTCACAGCACTGCAGTGACTCTGACGTGGTAGCATGTTTCAAGTGCATGTTGCATATGTTTGCACTGGAGGTGGGAATGAGTCTGAGACCACTGGTGAAAATGCTTCTATCATGCATTCCTGTCTTCAGTTCAGTACAAAGTTCTTCATTGCAAGTGATATTATTAGCAAAGCAGTTTGAATGAAAGGCAGAATCTTTACACGTCTACATAAATTTCCTTCCATTCTCCTCTTTTACCTCAAAGGTGCACTAGAATGCATTTTCAGCATTATAAATTATTCTCTGATGTCTGGATAGAAGGTATGGGTTGATAAATACTCAGATGCAGTTTTATATACCCCATTTTCTATCCTACGATTTAGTCCTAGAATGAAAACTGCTTTGACTTTTATGGTGCAGAAAAAAAGGGGAGGAGGATGAGGGTGAAAAATAAAATGAACTTCCACCAGCAAACAGTGATAAAATGCAGGTTGCTGGTAGGGTTGTGAAACTGTTTAAGGTATAACTGCTTCCTTTCCATTCGCTGAGCAAAGCTACTCGATATTGTTCAGAGTAATATGTGGTATAATAAGCTTGGTATTAAAGTTGTCCAGGATTTTGTTGAAGATCTGCTGAAAGTGACTTCCTGTTCGCCAGCTGATTTTACTCATTTTCATTTCCACCTTAAATGGTGCCACAGCTGTATTCTTGTGGCTGAACAAGCAGTAGTATTTAAGATGGAATGGGACATTTGATTAACAAGCTGGCAAACAGGAAACCAATTTCAGTCTCATCTAAAGATGACGATTAATCATGTCCATTAAGTTCCTTGGACAGGGTATGAAAAGCCTTGTTTGGAGATAAATATCAACAAAGCCGGTTTAGTTCTCTGGAAAGAGTATGAAGAGTGCTGACACCTCATTTCACAGCTTGGAAGGGAAGATTTCTGCCTGCGTATTCCACCATTGCTGTTGCTCCACTGTTCCTGCTGGGCTGGAATGTGAGCTAGTATTTGTAAGTTGTAGGGGTCTACTTTTGGGTAAGGTCAAGAGTATTAAACCACAGTCTAAGATTTAAGAAATGGTCTGTTTGCCTCATTTGCAAAGACGGATTTGTATTTGGAGGAAGAACAACAGTGCTTAATGTTCAGTGAATGTCATTTCTATGTACTGAACTGTTCTTATTCAACTCCAACTATGTAAATACAGTTACCTTTAAATATATTGTGGCCTAAAACTGGCTTGGATTAAGACACATTTGTGCAATAGCTTCTAATCAGTAGATCAAATCCAGTAGTCTAGAATACTCTAGAATGATATTGTGCTAATTGGTGGCTGGAGCTCTGTATGGCTGAGCTGTTTTTAATGCTGCTATTGGTGGAATCCTGATGGAGACCTGCTTAATGAATGAGAGTTGAGGGAGAGAGTGGATTAATCCAGGGAGATCTTGAATTCCAAGAACATTTGAATTGCTTCGCGAGTTTATACACTCACACATGGTGGGTAGGTTTGACATTGTGAGATTATGTAAATGACTAAAGTTTCACGCTCAGATACGCATGTGACGCAAGGAAGGAAGGGCCTTATGGCTGGACCCAACATCTTTGATTGCAGATTTTCAGCTGGCAGTGATGCCCTCCATGAGTCATCCTGTTAGTGCCAGCACCATTGGCAGAAGGATGTAGTTGGACACCATTGGCATTACACACACGTAGACCATTAATGCGACTGCCCCTAACACTGCGTCAGCAAAGACAGTCACCAAAGACTATAATGGTGTCATGCCAGACTGAGATGGATTGACACTGAATGGCGGTTGGTCATATTCAGCGACGAGTCCCGCTTTTGTCTTGGTACAGACAGCCAACGAATCCGTGTGTCGAGGTACCATGCTCAGCACCATAATGATGAATGGTTTACTATCACGCATCCCACATCCAGAAGGCCTTGTGTCACTCCACCTGCAAATTCTGCAAAATCTGCAGGAACTGTGTGAGCATATTTAGGCTGCATGGGATGGATTATCGCAGGACACCATTAGGAACCTTTACAGCTTCATGCCGAGATGACTGACATGTTGTGTTAGTAATGGTGGCCCAACGCTAGACTGAGAGACACTACTTCTGTATGTGTAGCTCAATAAATATTGATCATATCAGTCTAAATTTATCATCATTTATTGTTCCTGCTAACCGTTATCTTCCTTCCCAATAACATTACCATCTGACATTTCCTTCTGGGTGCAGCTATTCTACTGATGATGAGTGTAGGTAAATTTGATGTGGTGCTTAGGTAAATATGATCCTGGCAATGACGTCAAATGTAGAGAATAAAAACACCGGCAAACAACTCACATAACCTATTATCAACACTTAATATAGACAAGTGTTCCACATATCTGTTCATACAGATGTGCCCAAACCCTTTTCCATCCTGTAATGTAATTCATAAGCGACTCATTCATCTTCATACTCTATGTATTTTTTTTTAACTGCTAGATTTGTTTTTGTTGTTTTACCAGTCAGTTGGGTCCCAGCACATTTAATTGTGTGGTTTTTATTAAAACATGCAGACCAATTCACATCAGTATAAAATAATAATGAAACATTTTTTAGGATCCCAGTGGGCCCTTAAAAAGACTCATAAAGAACTTTAAATAGATATGAAATCCTGAAGGTCATCAAAGGTCTGAAATTTTTTTTAACCTGTTGGAAAAAATGACACACGTATGGGTATGGATGCAACCATACAGGTAAAATAAGATGTTTTGTTTTCACACTCTGTTTACTTCACTGTCATTGAGCCGCCATAAAAAGACTTTATTAATCGCCTGCCGGGGTGAGGCACATCGACAGCAGTTTAAATGTCTGCCATCTGGAGCTGCTGTACAGGAGCAAATTGTAAGATGACGCAGCCTGTAATTCATACTCCGAGCATTAGGGCACAAACAGAAAGTTGTGGGGTCCACCCCATCGTAAGATACAAAGGACTGCACAGTTCATCTAAAGATTTTACCAGACCTACAAATCTAAAAGACTGTTGCGCAAATCCAGTGGTGAAAAGCAGTGCTAATGTTAACGTTTGTTTTGCTTTATAACAAGGATTTATAACAAGGATTTATAGCAAGGATTTATAGCAGGCGGCGGTGGTCATAATGGTCACTTGCCAAGCGCTTCAGCTATTGCCCATTCTTTGGCTACCTGCCAGGAGAAGAACCTTCATTGTAATTGACAAGACATTAGAATATGCCGTCGGGGCAGCGCTTCTTCTTTAACCTCCCATGTTGGTCAGTGACTTACTATCACTACTATCACTACTACTTGACTCATAAAGTGCTGTTACAAGACAGGAGAGCCCATAACTGGCATGATCACCTAAGCAGATGTCTTTGACAAACTGCCATCCCTGTTACTGATTCACGTTCTGTTGGTAATTTTAGTCCATGTAGAAATTAAAACTTAAGATGGAACAATTGAAAATGAAAACTTGTGATGTCTGCGATTCTTATGTTTCTGCTGTCTGTGGACTAACTGCCTTTCCCCTAGACACTGGCACATAAACCTGGCAGCAAGGCTGTTCTAGTTATGTTTTTCTCCATGCATGTGAATTCATGCTTAACAATGCAGTATATAAAGTCATGGCATGTGCTTTACCTGTAAGTGGCTGAAAACCAAACTATTGCAGATTGTTTTTGCTTTATCGGTCATGACACACTTATTCTGGGTTTAATCTGGCATTAGCAGAAACAGCTACTGCTGCAATAATGCTACAAGACTTTGTACAGGCAGAAAAACTCAAGACTAAAAGTTTGATAGGTCCACACAAAACCAGGCATTTGCAAAATCCCATTAAAATGTGGGTAAAGCCTTATGTGTGCTTGAATACTCACTCATCATCTGCACCGCTTATCCTCCTGGGTCATTGAGTTTTGCAGCCTATCCCAGTGCCTACTGGGTGCAAGACAGGAAACACCCTGGACATTTTGTCAGCCCATAACAGTTTAGGATCTCCAACTCCCCTGACAGCATGTCTTTCTGACAAAGTCCAGACCCCCATTGTTCACACATTTCCCCACCACCTATAGGTATAGCATCCACTTTGTGTTTTAGCACCCCTGTAAAAAAAAAAATCTGGCACTGCCCATGAGTGCTACTGCTTAGCCATCCATCTGGGGCTGTGAAAGCAGGTAAGTGGTTCCCCTGAGACTGGATATAATGACCACCCCATCCATTTACACTGCTGCTCACATAAAGTCACAGGGCAGCCAAATGGGCATGAAGATGAGCATGGACTGTTGAGTTTTATGAATGTGAACTGGCAGAACCCTGTGAATGGCCATCAACTCTGCAGATGGACAGAAGAGAGGAACTAAGCCCTCCTTAGTCCTGAGTCCACTCAGAGAGCTGCATAGCCAATTGTGCTCTCTTGGATTCCTTGTGGTAAGATCCTAGTAAAACGATCCAACCCCCCATCCAGTTGCGTCACTTTGGAGTCAATCTGTTCATATTACTGTCCTGCAGAGCTCTACCTGCTTTTAATGTGCCTTATTTGGCGTAGCCTGGTAGTGGTGCTTACCAGTGCATTGCATCAGTTCTCTGAGGCCATGCTGGCATATTCTTCTCTTTATGGTCACCTTTGATAAACCTATACTACCTACATCCTGGGTAGTGCCCTGATTCTTTTCAGCAGTTGTTCCTTATGATCGAAAGCATTCCTCTGTTATCCACTACTGTTGTGTTGCTCACAGCATTTTGGCTTATTAAACTGAAGTGGTGCTTATTTGTCCTAAGGCTCTGGTTGTGAGAGGCCCAGTCTTTGGGAATCCTTTAACAGGGTGCGTATTAAAGCCTGTCCTGTAGCTCACAACCTCAGTAGGCCTTTTGATTAAGCTCTCTCTCTTTTGAAACCCACATTAAAGCACTTGTTAAAAGTGCTTCTTACCACCTCCACAATACTGCCTGCTTCTGCTCTATGTTAACCATGAAGCATTCTCAAACTCTGATTCATGCTTTCATAACATCCCATCTAGATTATTGTACGTCTCTCTTCTTTGGCATTCCAGCATAAAACTTGGATAACTTTAGTATTTTTTAAATTCTGCTTTTTGTGTTTTTGCCTCTTCCAGAAAATCTTCTCATTGTGCATTGGTTCTCTGCCATGGGCACTGGCGGACTATTTCACTGCATATCCAAGTTAAGGTCCCCTCTTGTCCTACAAGGTCCTAAATCATGGGCCTCAAACTGGTGGCCACCAGCCAGCGATCTTTTCCAAGGACAGCCAGTTGGAACATTGGGAACAAAAACTTTCTTCACATTTTATGTCTGACTACATAAAGTTTATTTTCTCTTAGGTAATACTAGAAGCTAAAACATGGGGAAAAGTCCACACAAACAGGAGCAAGTAAGGTGACACAACCTGAAATTCATTTTTTCAAACTTTACCAGAAAGTACACAGTCCCTCGCTCTTCATTTCTTACCACTCTAGAAGTGTTATATTATATTCATCGCTTTACTCTCTTTACAAGGTTAGTTCTTAATTTGCTTCTATTATATCACCTCTGGATTCCTGATGTGAATGTGTGGTATAGTTGTTATAATGGTCACTTGACAAAAGCTTCAGCCATCATTGTGTTTACTGCTCCATTTATTGACTGTAACCGGGAGCAGGACCTTTAACATAATTGACAAGAGATTAGAATAAACTGTCAGGGCAGCAGTGCTACTTCTTTATCCTCTCATGTTGGACTGATTAGATTCAATGTTACAGTAACTCACTGTCGTCTCTTAAAGTACAAAGATTAGCATGCTATCTTCGATAGATATCACAGCACACAGTACATAGACATCTTTGACACACTGTCAAAACTGTCATTTCCTCACATTCTGTTGAGAAATTCAGTTAATACTGTAATGTTTAAAGCTGAAACTATTATTACTATTAATAATAATCATACCACAGGTAGTTTCAATCCCATAATGTGAATGACTAGGAGACGATCTGAGTGCAATAATGGCTTTCTGACTGAAGCTCTTCTAGTATTACTATTTACAACAACCCTAGCAATTTCAAGGTAGGTGGATAATATGAATACAGAGCACGAGAATATAAAGTTTTCAGCTTCACATAAATGTAAATTCTTAATATGTACCAGCTTTGGCAGTGCGTGTAGCCATGGGATTATTATAACCTTGCCTAAAGTTTTGGTTGTACCTTGTAACCCTGATGCTTGGGAAACCATGCACTGTTCCTTGACTGTTCCTATTACAACTCAATGCTTAGACTGATAATGTTGCTTTAGCAGCACTGTTCCTGACAGGGAAAGGAATCATTTCACCTTGTGGCTTTGTACCAGTGCAATGCCAGTATCTCACGTTGTAGCACTCCTTAATATTATAAAACTCCTTCTCATGTATTATAGCTTGAACTTAAATACTGTAGAATAACATAGGATAATATTTTGATGTCATTAGTATTCCTGCTGGAAACAAGTGAACTTGTAGAAAGTGAACTGTTGCCAAAACAAGTGTTTAAATCTGTGTTCTCAGTGGGTTTGTGTGATAATTGCAATCATATCTTAAATCTGACACGCTGTATCTGCTGCAGGGTTGGAATTTAGCACCTGCCACCCACGTGATTTAGTGTAGTGATTTGCCATATACTCAAACTGCCATATAAAATAGTATATACAAACAAATAATGCAATTACGACAGAGGGATGTGTGGTATTCCACTATACAGATTAAATTGTGAGTCTGCTTATTTTACCAAGACCCTTTAACGAGGAGACACAGTGGCTAACCAAGGCGACCTGAGCATAGACCACAAACTTGCGAACATTTGTTAAAAAAATGACCTCAGGTCAAGAAGTCTATGCCACTGTTATAGCAACAACAACAAAAAAGCTACAATGTGGTGTTACATCTCAGGGTTTAGGAGGTCTGCGGAGAACAGCTCCCAGGAGGAGACCCAGCCTAAAGAGGCAAAAGTCAAAAAGCCTTTTCTTTAATGAGAAGTGGAAAAAGGCCGGCAGTGCAGAGTCCTGTAATTCATTAGTTTACAGGGAGACAAGCCAGACTATGCACTCTTCGGTATGATTTGAATGCCAATAAAAGAACAAACACTTTCATTGTTGCGACTAAAAGCCTACAATTGTAAACCATAAAGCACCATCATCCAAATGCCCCATCCTGGGAAAAAATATAGCACTGGGATAATCAGGCCTAGAGGATACCCATGAGATGAGGTCACTTACCCACCTAAAGACAGTCCTGTAGGAGGACAAACTGTTCAGGAATGCCCACACTAATGCCCATTGAGAGTATGAATGGCGACGTATGATGTGTGCGACTAAAAGCCTACAATTGTAAACCATAAAGCATCATCATCCAAATGCCCCATCCAGGCTAAAAAAGATAGCACTTGGATAATCAGGCCTGGAGGATTCCCCTGAGATGGATCACCTACCAGCCCAAAGACAGCCCAGTAAGAGGACATATTGTATAAGAATGCCCACACTAATCCCCATCAAGAGTACGAATGGATTAAGAGTTAGTCATCATTTTCAGTCTATTCAGTAATGTTAGATTATATGTTGAATTAAGATTAGAGTATAGCTGGCATGTAATCCCCCAAGCATGCTGAGCAGTTTAATGAAGCTGCATTAGCACCAGTTCAGAATGATTCAGAGAGTGGCTTCACAAGGCTAGGTAATAGAATTTGCTAGCCTTCAGCCTCCTAGTGCTGGTAGTGTCATATGATGGGACCTAGACTCTCAGAAAAAAGATTCTAAACTGTTTGTGAGGTAGTACCCCTCTGTCACTGGGTTGGTACCCTTAAAGGTGTGTCTTCAGTACTGTAAGGCTCTGAGGGCTTTACTTAGGGAACGTGATTGCTCCTCACTTGATTGAAATTGTATTTTTGAAGTTGTTTTGAATCCAGACACACTTTGTTCTCATTATTCTCATATTTTGTTATGAAACGATAGGTTTGGTAAAGGTATAAATATGTACTAATAATACTATTAAAAAATATATACGGTATTTAATGGTTATGGGTAGAACATTAAACCTTTGTTGTACCTTTGTTTACACTGTTTGTACCCTCATGAATGAAAAGTGTCCCTCGTTGTAACGTTGTAGCGACTGGGCAGAATTTGACATGACTAAATTTAAGAGAAAAATTTTGTGAAAAAAAAAACTTGTGAACCCAGTGTCTGGTGGGTAAATAGGTCCAACCATAAGATCTTTTTCTTCATATTATTATTATCATTATTATTATTATTACTGTTGTTCATGTTTTATATTTACCTTACCTTTATATTGCTCACTTTACCAGCCACATTGTCTGTTTTAATGGGGACACCAGACTCAAGTTGCAAATGGCACACCTTTACTGGTCATAAGCCAGGCATACACTATGCCAGTTTAGCCTAATTTTAAACCCGGTTTGGTTAGAACTGACTGAATTTCATGATCTGCAAGAATCAGCTTTATCAGTCCTCATTTGCCCAAACAAGCTTCAACCGAGCAGTCGGATAATCATAATTCTTAGTCTCACAGTTTGAGTGGTGTCACAGACTGATTTCTTAAATTCACACCAACAGCCAACTGCCTGGAAACTGCTGAACACAGATAACAGAAGCAAAAAAAAAAAGTAAACAGTTGACATCTGCAGGACCAACATTCGCATGTGCTGACTTTGCTCCATTAGACTGAACAAATTTAAGATATAAACATAAATATAATGATTTTTTAAATCGTCTTGCCAAACCTGTATGAAGTTTGCCTTAGTTTCAGTGCACACTGTGGTGAAGTTAGCCAAGCTGTTGTAGGATGTTTTGTCAGTGGCAAAGTGCCCCATGTTTTTCTATACAGTGCACAATGATGTGGCTTCTTGACCAAAATAGTACACTTGTCCAGTATGGACTTGTGCACACATGGCACGCCTTGGTATGTGGGTGCCTCTATTTTAATTCCTATGCACTATGCAAGGTGTTGGGAGCCTTTCAAGATACGCAGTATGAGCACCCATATCATGCCATGTCAGTCGGATTGAGCATTTTTCATACAGTGTGAGCATATGAATCACAGACTTTGTTCATACACAATGGGTGACTCAAACATGCAGTGTGAGCCTCCAGCAAAGAACAAGATTTCTAAAATCAGGCAGTGTATAAATGGCATTATGCGCCGACTAAAGACACAATGATGTAAGAAAAACAACCAAGCATCCAAAGTACTGTTTTTCCCCCACAGTGAGCTGAGTTTGCATAAAAGGACTGTAGTTCCAATACAGATCACCTGATCTACTCACAAACTACATCTGACTGCACTTCATTGTTTCATTTCGCATCCAGTGTGCTGGAAAACAGAGCCAGAGTACCTAAATAACTGTGTCATTTCCCAATTATTCACACCCTAATAAAACAAACCAAGTGATAATGAAATATTTCTTCTGAAGCTTTTTGTTTTGAAAGTAGAAGGGAAAATGAAAGTCCTAGGTACCGAGCAATGCGTGTGGGCATGGTTGATTGTGCTGTAATTGTCATTTTTAAAAGGAAAATATGACTGCACTCATGAATCAGCCATAAGCTTTTTTGCTGTGGCAGCCTGAGAGAACCTGTAGTAGTGTGAAATAACACAAGCCGACTCATTTCTTCTGTTAAGCCTTAGTTTTAAAAACGCAGTCTTCTTCATGATGAACTGCTTAGTAAGAACCTGTACACACCGCTGCCTGGGGTCTGTATTTATATCCCCTGACACTGAGTGGAATTTTGGTCGTAAAGAAGTTTCCCTCACTGGCTCCTGATAAAAAAAAAAAAAAAAAAAAAAAAAACGGCCTGTGTTGTGCCCTACTAGGGGTCACCATGTGTTGGTGAATATCTGTCTCTAGTACAGAGTGTAACCCAGTGGTTGAGTGTGGAAGTTTCTTTGTTTGCTCATTTAGCTCAGATCATATCAGCTACAGATGGGGATAAGCTGTTTTGTTAACACGCTCACTCTGGAGGCTCTTGGCCCTTTGACTGGGAAAAAATAAGATCCCAGCATGCACTGCATGAAAGAAGGCCAGGGGCTAACAACCAGGCCCTTGCAGGTCTCAGGAGACAAATGAATCACACGCTAAGGGCTTGAACCGAGTGTGAAATTTTTTGCATTACGAGGCATTTTGCTGGTTGCCTCTTCCATCTGCAGCCAAGCTCTCCCAGGGCACGGTTTTGATAGCATGATGCTGCGCAGAACATGTCCAAAATGCCAGTGAGTGCAGAGCAGACTTCTGCAGGCACTTTTAAAGGGCCTTTTTCATAACGATGAGGTTCAGAGCAGCTGATCCTCCTAAAGACTGGCTAAAGCATTGCATTCGCCCACGTTCCGTTAGGCCAAGCCGCTGTATGTCTCAGAAGAATATTACCCAGCAGCCTGTCCATGGGCAGGAAGCTCATGAGTCGATGGTGCTATAATGGCTTTTTCATACCTCATGAGTTTTAGCAGTGTTAGCTCTGAAACACCTAGCTGCTAAGGAATTCAGGGACTGAACCAAAGAGAAAAATGTGCTATTCAAAGAATTGCTTTTCCCCCAAAAAATTAGAATCAGTTCTAATTATGAATTAAGAATTGGGATTACAGGTGCAGTTAGCAACTCTGGGGAATGACTGTTGATATTCAAGCTTGACAGTAAAACAAATATACCCCTCCCTTCATTGCTCCTTTAGAAGCTTTGTGCCCATATTCATAGATGAGGTCACAGAACCTAGTTTTTAGATCTTTGTGTACATTAAACCCTTTCCTGGAGATGATGCAGAGTAATTGCACAGTTATACCTGTTGCTAGGTGGATGCTAGAAATGACCAGAAGTCTATGGAAGGAACAAGAGAGGAATAAGCAACACATAGAGGAGTGTAAATTTGTCTGTATATTAGAGTTTGGTGTTCTGCCCCTGCAGTTTGGTGGCTGTTGGATAAAGGAAACAGTAGGGTTTGAATGGTGGTGAAACAGTAGAATGTAGAAAATGAATGGAACTTTTTGGGAAGAAAGAGTGATGGGGAAAAAAAGGCAAACAGACGAGTGTGAGTGAGACCAACATTGAATTCATGGTGTCTGTCCAGCAGAAGTACAGTAGATTTGCATATACTTTTCCATCCCTTTCATTCTTGAGGGGAAAAAGAGCTGACATTTGTTTTTGAAGACCATAAGTAGGATCAAAATGACGTATCCAAGCACACCATTTCCGAGCATTTTAGAGTTGGAGCGCTGTTGATGTTTTAAAAACTAAAAAAAAGTTAGTGGACAAAAAGTGTGTACCAGGAAGAAGAAGAATATAAACTGGATAACAATAGCGTTGCACATTCCACAGCCATTAATTATTCACCCCCCACTGCAAATTGCATCAGCTACATCAAGTGTCCTTGGGATAAAACACATCTAATACCTGTTCCTGGAGATACAGTTGGAAACATAGTTCACAAGTTCAAAGGGACACTGGCTACACTACTTGGACGTAGCAGAAAGAGGAAGCTGTCACCGGCTGCCACCAGATTCCTGAGGTGGCAGGTGGTCAAAAAAACTCAAGTGGCTGCAAAAGACCTGTAGCAACATTTGGTGGTAGCAGACACTAAGGTTTCAGTTTTCACAGTATGGCACTTACTAAATGCTGAAGGGCTCCATGTCCAAACTCCAAGATGCACACAAGAAGCACAAGACTGCTCCAGTATGCTCAAAACCATATAAATAAGCCACATAAGTCCTGGGAATCAGTTCTGTGGAGTGATGAAATCAAACTGGAACATTTCAAGGTTATGCCTCATCTGGAGGGAGATGAGAACACACTGCCTGCAGTCACGCATAGTGGTGGCTCTGGGGCTGCTTTGCTTCCTCTGGCACTGGAAACCAGCATTGTATGGAGGGCAAGATGGATTCTGTCAGGACACATCATGCCTTCTATGAGGAAGCTGAAGCTTGAGAATCATTGGGTCTTCCAACAGAACAATGATCAATGACAAGTGCCCAAACCTTGGTTTCAGAAGAAGTCCTGGAAGTTGCTTAACTTTAACCTCAAAGAAAATCTTTAGTGGGATTTAAAGAAGGTGGAACACTTAAACCCAAGAATATTAGTGACCCTGGAGCCATGGCCCATGAAGAATGGGCTAAGATTCTGCATCACGTTTGCAGCAGGTCATAACAGCAAAAGCAGGCTCAATTACTCAGTACTAAAGGTGGGCCAGTATTCAGTATTCAACAGTCACTACTTTTCCAAAATGTTCTGCCCAGTTCTGGGTATAAGTCAATGTTCTGATGTGAGTGAGACATCTGAAGCGGTGGAGTGTAACAGAACAAATATTAGCACCTTGGTGACAAAGTGTGTGCCCATCTCTCCCTCAGGTACCCAAGTGTTTGAGAGCCTGTTAAAGGACTTCAACTTTTCTCTGTTATTTCTCCTAATGTTAGCATAAGCCAGTTCCTACCTTGTCAAAGACCTTTCCCATCACACCATCCTTACAGAAGAGGCACAAACTAAATACTCCTACGTCAGTAAGACTTGAAGTCAATCCCTGCATCTTTCGGATCTGCAGTACTGTGGAGGAGAGTGATAACACAGGTTTTGAATTACCCTCTCCCTTGCTGGGTGTTCTCGTCACAGTGCTGTATTACTCCAGTTTGGTCTTGGTCTTGTCTTGATCTCAACACCATTTGGTTGTGCCTCAGAGTAAAGTATTTTTCAAACCAGCTGTGCCTTCAAATAACCTTCAAACAGAATGAAAGAATCGTCTCTGTACCTTTTTAGATAATGAATTCTCTCTGTGGTGTTCCTCCACAAAGTAGACTCCCCCATGGGAAGATCTGAACGTTATTATTACTTTGTTTTCATGTAATTATGTAGACATGGATGTATGTTATCTGGTTTTACGGACGCAAGGTAGTGATTCTGTGTAATTGAGACAAATGGGGACCACACCAACATTTACTTTCAAAAGTAACAAAGGAAGTGTGGGATGGCAATGCTACTGGGAAGGAAGATAAAGGTTACCAGGCACAATAAATGATGATCCATTTAGACTGATATGGACAATATTTATTAAGCTACACATACAGAAGTAGTGTCTCTCAGTATGGCATCAGGCTGCCATGTTTGCTAACACAACATCCATATGTCTCTGCATATAAATATAGAGGTTCCTAATGGTGGCCTGTGATAGCCCTGTGGTTGGTGTAGCTCAGCAGGTTCCTCTACCTCACAGGACTGTTTGCACTGCACTTTAACTCAACCTGTATACTTGAACACCCAGTTTTGTTTTTATTTTGTTCTTATTTATCTATATTTATTTATCTATACTGAACATCTGTACAAAGCAATTTGGCTGTTACTGAACATTAAGCTGCTATTTTCCCACGTGCACTGAACACTTTATATATCCATACTGTTTAAACCACATACTTACTGATACTGCGCTACTCTTTGCACATGTCCTGTACATATACTGTACTGTACTGTCTGCACACATTGTTTTTGTCTATTGTCTTTGCACTACACTTTATATATATATATATATATATATATATATATATATATATATATATATATATATATATATATTATTCAACTGCACTGGAGAAGGAGCCTGACCGTGTTTCGTTATACTGTACAACCCTGTATTGGTATAATGACAATAAAGTTGAATTGAATTGAATTGAATGTGGTAGACTCGGGTTCGAATCCTGGTCTGGGTGACTGTGCTGTGCTACACCAATAAGAGTCCTTGGGCAAGACTCCTCACACTACACTGGCTGACCTGTAATATGATTAATCTTAACCTCTGTATAAGAGCGTCAGCTAAATGCCATAAATGTAAATAATCCATCCCATGCAGCTTTAAAACTCTTACACGGTTCCTGTAGGTTTTGTGGTGTGACCTCAGGCCTTCTAACACACATGCGTGACATGTGGCAACAAACATTTAATCTTGCCGCTGACCACGGTGTCTCCACACATGGATTCATTGTTCGTCTCCACCAAAACAAAAGCATGACTCATCACTGAAGATGACCCGCTGCTGTTGGCATGGTGTTAAGGACAGTTGCTGCAACAGTCTACATTCATGTAGTTTGTAATCATGGCTCTTGGATCAGTAGGGTACATCTGTAAGGCCCATCATTGCTTACAACACATGCACGGCTGAATATGATACTTGAATGTCTCACAATGTCAAACCTACCCACCAAGTTTCATTCCTGTGGACTAATTCCTTCTGGTGCAATTACTTCTTTTGATGATGAGTGCATGTTGTGTATAATTACTGACAGTGAGTTTCGACTCATTATTAAACATTATTAAACACCTGCACCTAACAGCCTCACCTAACTACTGTGCCTTACTGTGCAATGGGGTCAGCAGATGCTGAGGCACATAGTGTGCAGAGGCATCTGCAGAGTCGATCTCTACAGACCTCCAAACTTCATGTCACCTTCAGATTAGCTCAAGAACAGTGCATAGAGAGCTTCATGGAATGGGTTTCCATGGCCGAACAGCTGCATTCAAGCCTCACAATGCCAAGTGCAATGCAGAGCATCAAATGCAGTGCTGTAAAGCACACCGCCACTGGACTCACTGCTTCTCTGGTAATCTGATGGACGAGTCTGGGTTTGGCAGGTGCCAGGAAACAGTGCTTAGGAGAACTCATGTTCCCAAATTTGTGGGATCACTTTAGAGAGAGCCCCTTCCTGTTCCAACGTAACTGCCCAGAATCTGACTGGCCTTCTCGTCCAACACCAGTGCCTGACCTCGCAACTGCGCTTCTGGAGGAAAAATTCCAATACACACAATCCCAAACCTTGTGGAAAGCTTTCCCAGAGGAGCTGAAGCTGTTATAACTGCAAAGGGTGGGCCAACAACTTTCAGAACTAGCCTTTCTTAACCATAATGCCACACGCGACAACGTGAGCAGTCTTGAAGACACCCATATAAGACAAACTTGGGGAACTGTCGCCTGCTAGTGTGAACGCAGGCTTACTCTAGAACTCTGGTGGAGCACAGCATCAATCTTTGATTGTACGCGACTGAAAGAGAACATGCAGCACCTAACAATGCAGCAGATTTGGAAGCTCATCTTCATGTTATGATGAACTTTGTGCTGAAGAGTCAAAAACAGTGGAGTAAATCTGGGATCACCTTCATCAGTCCGCGTTACTGTTAGCCAACCCTAAGCTGAGAGAGTGCCGATGCACTTTCTAAGCGTAAAGGTTGGCGCACTGTTGACTTTCACCTGGTGGAATACCAATGAGGTGGTCTGTTTAAAAACAGGTTCTCTGCCTCTGGGGGCATCGGGGCACTGCTGGGAGAATTTCAATATTGAAACCATGTCATTAAACATTAATTCATCTTCCTCGCTCCTTCACGTTTACTTTATGAAAGGAAAGTTTTATTGTCCTTCAGCGTGAGAAGAAAGACGTCGGGTTCAGGCGTGTGTGTTTTTATAGCGCTGAACTCTCTCATATTGTTTCACAGTGATTGATCGCCTTGGATTACGTTTCGTCCTCTGACCTTCGCAGTCAGGAGTATTAGTTTAACTCTGATACACACCTACATGCACATGCACAAAGACTCTCACTCTGTCTCCCTCACTTCCTCTACTTTTCTGCCTCTTATTGACACTCTCACTCTTCTCCTTCTCTCACTCTTTTACCTATCTCATCCTTTTCTCCCCCCATTATAATCTTGTTATTTTCTGTGGAGGTATATCTCTCTTCCTTTTCTCTCTCTTCCTTCTCTACCTCTGTTGCTTTCTCTATTAAGTTCTTATGTGTGTATATCTCTTCTCTCCTCTCTTCTCCTCCTCCCTTATTCTCTGCATGCATGTCTCTGTCATATTTGTCCCAGGTTCTCTCTCCCTCTCACTCTCTCTCTTGGTCTTTTTCTGTCTTCATGTTTCTCCCCATTTCTCACTTTCTCTCTCTCACTTCAGTTCTGTATGTCTGTCTGTCACATTTCGTTTTTCTTTTTCTCTGTATGTATATCTCTCTCTTCTTCTCTCTCTCACTCTTCTACATACCTAATCCTTTTCTTTCTCTATTATGTTTTCTGTTTGTTTTCTCTTTCTTGTTGTCTCTCTCTTTTCCTGTGTTCTTTAACTTCTCCCTCTTCTCCTGTATTCTTTAACTTCCCCTCTGTTTCTCTCTCTCCCTCCCTCACTTACACTCTGTTATTCTGTCCTGTTTCTTATTTTTCTTTTTTCCTCTCCTCTCTCTCTCTCTCTCTCTCTCTCTCTCTCTCTCTCTCTGTCTATTATTTTTCTCTCTCCTTTCTCTCTCCCTCCCTCCCTTCCTTTTGTGGCCAGGGCCCTAAATTAAGCACCTGTAAAGACTGGATGCATTTTGGCTGCTCTCCAAAGTGACCCACCCTTTCCTCCGTGTGTGGAGACCCCTGTGTGTGAGAGGTGACCACTGCACCTGTTCTCTCACTGAGCTTCAATTTAACTGCAATTAAGCTGTTGTTTATGGGCTTTTGTTTCTGGAGCACACTGTTCATTTAACACAGCACACCTGCAGAACACACACAGTCTGATTTATCACACGCTCTCAGATGAGCAGACACTCTGCACCGAACAGCGCTGCACTGGAGGTTCGGAGTCGCTTGTAGTATTAGAAATGTTTTCAAATGTCACATGCTGTAATTTTCTAGACAGGCTGCATATAAAGCTGCTGGGTTGTGGGGAGGCGGGTGGGGTGGGAGGCGCTGCTGGGTCTGCTTCCAAATGTTTATAGTCAGTGCCATAATAAAAAATATTCCTAGATATTGTAGATATTCCTTTCATTAAAATATCATTCCCGAGCTTTCTCTGTTATTCTAGAATCACTTACAGCTCTGTTCACCATTCTAGAGAAGTCTGATAGCATCCTAGCTTTGGAGATTGATACAGTATAAGACTCAATATATTCAGTGCTCGGCAGAAGTCAGAGATCAGCTTTTCTTTTATATTAATGTCTCATCAGAATGACCATTAAACACAACGTATTTTCCACAATAATGAACAATAAAGACATGGATGTGGGAAAATGTGAAAAGTGGAAAATAGTAATTATCAAAACTCAAAGCATAAAAATTGACAACAAAAAATGCACCACCTCTAGAATAAGGTTACTCTTATAAAGTGTTGGTTTAAATGGTTTAAAAATTTTAGTTTAAAAAAAAAAGTTTATTATTGTTATTACTTTATTAGGTCATAAGCACTTTACAAGGCATCAATAAGCAGTTATAACACAATGATAAGAAGGAAAGAAAGGCAAAAGTGATATGATCAATATGAACATGTACTGAAGATTGACAGGTGTAATACAGACTGATGGTAATAGCAGGTTTATTGTTACAACATCAACAGTCTTATTATATGTCACAGTAGGCTTTCTTATTCATGTTATTCATTAACAATCAATAGTAAAGTTATTTTAAACCATCCATAAACACCTCATAAGGGTAGTCTTATTCTAACAAGGTACCAAATTAAAAAAAAACTATATATATATATTTTATATAAATTATTAATGTGGAGTCTGTACTGTGGACAAAAATAGCAAAGGTTGTTACAACAAAAATGTAAGTATAAAAAAGGCTGTATTTAATTTTAAATGAGCCCTGTAAAGTATAAATAGTGAGATGCTTCCAGCAAAAAAAAAAAAAAGAAAAAAAAAGCTGCTTAAAATCAGGCAGCTGGTGGAGGAACCAGAAAAAAACAACCAAAAAAAAAAAAACCACCCCAAAACAACAAGAGACGCTAATGCACATACTTGGGGATATTAATTAATCATAAATAGAGACTAATTATAATTTATACTTATTAATTAGTTCAGTGTAAATGAGCATGAATGTTTCTGAATCTCAATGTGATTTCTGTGAAGACACCTGACGGCAATGTTTTGGTAACATTTATGCTCAAATAAAAATTATGAAGTACATTGCGCATTGAATTCAGCTGGTGAAGGCTGTGTTAATGAGCCCACGAGATAAATACAGTGTGTGCAAGCTGGGGAGTTGTGGTGTTTTATGCAGGAGTGTTGTTGATGCTGTAACTGAAAAAGAATTACAATTTTACAATTATATATTTTGTATGTCTTTATTTTTAAATGAATATGTGAATAATAAACATGATAAAAAAAAATTCAAAGGAGGAAGCAGATTCTGTTATATTACTTTTATCACTTCATTATTGATGGTCTGAATGTTCTCAGTTATTTTAGGATCAGTCCCCGCAGCTCCTTTCATCATTTTTGGACAAGTTTAAAATTCATGTGCACTTGTGTGCCAGTAGAGGTGGTGCCACACTTCCTAAAGCAGTAGGGCAAAACGTAATGCTTCAATAAAGAATGGCCTGCTCTGATTGGCTGCCGATTGGGACTCAATCAGGAAGCAGTCTGGGCTGATATACTTGATGACTGTGTCTGAAACGTCATTAATGCTGCCATCTTATACAGTACTCTGAGGCAGACAGGCATCCTGTCATGTCTGAGCCTAATGCTTCTCCATTCGGCCTGCTAATGAAGGCAGTGTAGATGCATCCTTTGCTGTCTAACACATCTTATAATTCTATGTGTCCATGCTGACAATAACTTGTAAGACAGCGCAGACAGAAAGGCATCAAGTCATCTGCCTTCAGTTTCGGACACCGCCTTTATAACTTCTGTGTGAGTGGGTGGAGCTAAACTGTTGCATGTAAATACACTGATCTTCAACTAAATAGCTGCACTCTGCAACGTTAATGGGAAGGAAGATAAAGGTTAAAGGTTACTAGGAACAATAAATGATGATAAATTTAGACTCATATGGGGAATATTTATTGAGCTACACATACAGAAGTAGTGTCTCCCAGCATGGCACCGGGCTGCCATGTTTGCTAATGCATCATGTCAGACGTCTCATCATGGAGTTGTAGTTGAGTCACTCCATGACAGTCTGGTATGACACCATTGCAGTCTTTGGTGATGCAGATGTGGTGTTAAGAACAGTCACATGTAGTCTTGCGTTGTGCAGAGGTTTGCCAATGGTGCTGGCTCTAACAGGATGACTTATGGAGGGCATCTCTGCTTGCCGAATGTCTGCAGTCATGGCTGTTAGGTCACCGTGTATATGTCAGACAATCTGTGGTTCGTGTAGGTGTTCTCTGAGGTATAGGTTACTTGCAAAGGATGCTACCAACACAGCAGCATGTGTCAGAAAGGAAATCACCTAAAAATAGGTCAACCTTATATAGTAAATCAGGTACAGCCATTGGTTGATGAGTGGCTCATCCTTGCCCTTACTTACAGCTGCAGCTGAGTGTCAAACCTACCCTCAGTAGTTTCGTTCCTGTTGGTTGGTTCCTGCTGGGAGCAACTTTTTTTTTTTGATGATGAGTGTGTTAGAGGTTGTATGACCTAAGATGTTTTTAGGTTGACGGTTGTGTAATGACAGTCAGAAATTGTGTAGTAATCGCTGAAGATGTCATTAATAAAACCAGGGAAAAATCCATGACGAGGCATTGAAACGCCATAGGTCAGGAGACCATGATGTGCCCTTTCCAACAAGCTAGCAGGGAACATTGCTAACCCTCTGGGAACCAGAGACATGAACCTCTAAATCTCGCCAAGATGTTCACCCCCGGCAGAGGGCTGGAGAGCCAGAGAAATTTAGAGCACCATAACTCAGCGAAAATACGAGCCTTGACCTCTTAGTTCACAGGATTGTAGAGTGTTATGCACCCTCTCCAACAACACATGTCTTTTTATTGTAGTCTTCAGGGAATCAGAAATAACAATGTATATAACTCTGAAGCACTGTAGATGGGTGGAGAACAGAATCAAGCTAAACTGTACAGGTTAGTAGAGAATGACATGCCATTTTCACTGCGTACTGCAGTCCTTGTGCTGCATTGCTAGTCTTCAAGTGTGCCTATGCAAGAGTAGGCCATTTACTGTCTATGAATGGATTGTGTGGATGCCCCACGTTGACGAACATTGAGTAAAAGGAGTTGTCTTACCCAGCCCTGCTTCTCTGCTTCTCTAACTGTCTCCTTCTACCCTCCTCTACCTGCTACGTGTTTTTGGTCTATAGCTCCTCTCAGTCTCCGCCCTCTTGTCACATCCCTCACCTGTGTGACTCCTCCCCTTCCCAAGTGTTCCTTGTTGGTCCTTGTGCTTTTATACCTCTCTGTCTGTCATTTGTGAATATTTCATTGTTGGTAATTGCTCAGTTTTGTCATCTTACGCTATATTCACACTAGCAGACGACAAGCCAACTCAATCTGTTGCTCGTCGCTCTGTTGCCATGTGGCTTGCTGCTTGCCACCTAATCATGGCTATAAACTGTGCACTCCCATAGAAAATGACCAGTCACTTCTTGCTCTGCTGCCTGCTGGTGTAAACACAGGATTAGTGCTTTCTTAGACTTTCATGGATCCTCCTGCACTGACCGTCTCCCCCTGCACTCATGCTCACTCACTTATCTTCAAGACCACCCTATCCCTCTGGGTCAAGGGGTGTGCTGGAGCCTATCCCAGTGTTCAATGAGCGGAAGGCAGGAAACACCCTGGATAGGCCAATCCATTGCAGGGCAGACACACAGACATACACATACACTCACACAGAGGGGGCAAGTTAGTATCTCTAGTTCACCTGACTCCACGTGTTTGTACTGTGGGAGGAAACCGGAGCACCTGGAGGCAACCCACGCAGACACAGGGAGAACAGAAAACTCTCGCCTTGTAATTTCAAACTGGGCTATTAAAAACAGACTTCTGCATCTGCCTCGCCTCACCTGCTCCATTGTCCCAGGAGTGTTACAACCCACAAAGTCGGTGAGGCCTGTTATGCTGTCTTAGGCTCTCACCAGCAAATGGCCCCAATATTACACGTTCAACCAAGCAGTTACGCAAACATATGATTCAAACTTTTGATGATGTTTATGAACATGAAAGTCTATTATTTAGAGAAAAACAAGGAGAATTTAGTTGTCTATGATGTGGCCGCTTTCAGGCCTGCACTTTCAGGCCATGTTTCACTCATGCTTTTGTGCTCATCTTCTTTCTCCACTGCAGTGTTAAAACTCTTGCCTTGCTGTTTCGCATTTGCTGGGTCTGCACTAAAGGTTTTTTTTTTTCATGTTTAATGGCGTCCCGTTGGTGCTCCACTGCCTCGCTTTAATGCTTTTCCAGGCAGAAATCGTTGTGAAATATTGCCAATATGTTTTGCAGCTCGCTATTGATTTACATGTGTAATTTGCAGAAATCCCCCAGACGTTTCATTCGCAATATGCAGAGATATTGACATTGTACTTAGCTCGGTAAACTGTTTAGATTTCTCCAGCAGGCGAAATAAAAGGCCAGCAGCGTCTCACAACTTCATTAAGAGTAATTATTAATTAGAAGTCCATCTCCCAGGAGTGCAAACGAAATAACTGACTGCAGCCATGCATGATGCAACACAATCTTAAGCTTCGTTATGCAGTCAAGGGAATAGTTACGCTCAGGCGATGGCCTATAGATGTTCTCACACACACGCGCACACACACCACCACACACCACACACACACGCACACACACACACACACACACACACACACACACACACACACACACGCACGCGCACACACACGCACATACACGCACACACACACACACACACACACACAATAGTCCTGCAGTTGGAATAGCCTGAGGATACAGACACACATTCATGCACACACACTTTCCAAGTTTGAATAGATTCTTTCTCATAAATACACATGTATGAATATTGTTCCATTCCAAGCGTGTCCTTACATGCATACTGATTCATAGTCATTTTACGGTGTATACATAATGTATATGTCTTGTTCCTAACATGCATCTTGCTACATGGACTTGCTAGAAACACACAGAGACCAAAGTTCATTAAAATGGCTCATTTTGTAATATTAAATATGTTCAGCTTTTAGCTATAGCCTAAAAATCAAGCTCAAATTTGTTGTTTCATATATTAAACCAATTTACAGTAGTCCGCTGACTAAGAACATCTAGTCGACCGTAATGGTATAAATTAGTGTATCGCCCTTATTGTCTTCAGTGTCTTACTGTCCCATTGTGTTATCATATGTCTTGTGTTCGTCTGTTTTATGTTTACTGTTTAATATATTCAGTATACTTATGTTCTTGTTTTAATTGTAATCTATTTATCATTAAAGGTTTATGTGCTGCAACTCGGGTCAAAGAGTAACGCAATTTCAATTCTCTGTATGTCTTACATATTGGAGTATTGACAATACAACTACTTGACTTGAGTAGTGGACCTAAATATTACATTGCAAAATGTCTGTGAAACCACTTCTTATATGGAACCAAGCGCATATATAACCACTTATAATGGCATATGACTGCAAAAGATGTGACAGGAATGACCCAACTTGTTCTGATTTCAGATTTCATATATGTAGACTTATATTTGCCACACAATTTCAACTTTAATGCTGATGCTTCCCTACAATTCCATAATAAGCTCACTGGACAGTAAAATCAGCCACCTGTGACTGAAAGGTACCTAATAGTGTGTAGTACCTCCATACGCATGAACAACAGCTGGGATTTGATTTGGCATGGACTGGATAACTCACAGGTTGGAGGCCACATCGAGATCCCAGAGCATCAAAGAACTGTCCAGTTGGGCCAGATTTGGTGGATGCCTTCCCCGAGGAGAGTTTCCTGTAAACTGGGATTTTAGTCACTGACATTTGCTGTACTGTACCTTCTCAGTCTATGAATTCCATCAAACACATGCAGGTATTTATAGCCTGGTCACCCCTGTGTACTAACATATGCAGAAGTCTGAAGTTCTACCACCTTAATCACGCAAAGTCTACAGAGTGCAAAACACGTTGGCATGGGCTAAATCATGTTATCTGTTGTGCAGTGCAGGCAGTAGAGGAAAGGTCATCTAATGACTGCGCTTTTACCAGTGCAGCCCTAATAATTCACCATTAGCATCAGCTCCCGGCACCCTCCACGTCTCAGTACAATGTATGCATATTGTGAAGTGGACCTACAGATAGCTGTACCCCACTTTTACCAAATCAAATGATAGCATGCCTTAATTGGTCATCTTGGAGACTTAGTATTCACTCCAATTCTCCTTCCAAAATATTGGTAGGGAATAAATATACTTGGAAACCTACACTTATGCAGCAGTAGTCTCTCGTCTCTAGAACCAGATTTTCTGGCTTAAAGCCCCTTTTAATCATGTATCTCTTAGGTAGGAGGAACTTTTGGCGTAGAGTTTTGGGAGCCTGTTTAAAAGGTGTGCTTATGAAAAAGAAAGAAATTGGAAACCTGTCACTACATCATTTAAATCCCAGCTACATGTAATTCCTTATAATAATTGATTATGCAGTTATGTAGTTTTGTACAGTTATGTAATAAGTCACAGTTAAAGGCATATCCCAGTGACATTAATAGCGAAGCTGTGGGTGAATGAGGGTAAGGTAAGGCTGCAGTGCTGGTGAGCAGTGTTCTGCAGCAGGCAGTAAAGGTTAATAATCAGATGGATGAGTGTGGCGTGCTGCTGCCCAGCGGTGCTCCATCTGTTCCCCTGCAGGCCCCGGGGCACTGGCAGTCGGCCTTGCTGCAGCCTGTGGGGGGTGCTGCTTAGGTCCCTCAGCTCCTTGCCAAACCCTTCATTGATCCACCATAGCCCACTGCCCCTCCCCACCTCTTTATTCATGCTCTTTACATCCCCCTATCTATCTATATATCTATGATTCGTCATTGGTCTGCTAAGGAAAGGACATGTTCCGTCATGTTGTTTGTGTGCGTTATTCGCTAACTTCTGTTTCCGGGCTAAGGATCACCCACATCCAGGTATGAAACCGCTCGCCTCTCAAATCAGTGGAAAAGGGGTGTGCATTCTTAACGGGTTCAATAGATCCTGGGAACCTACACCAGCTCTGGCATGAGAACTAGCATTTTGTTATTCTTGAAGGGAACCAGCACCGGCTCTAGCCCTAGCACTGATATTTAGCTGGAGGCCAAACATTCTGGGGAATTTCTGCCCATTAAGTCAAAAGGATATTTGTGAGGCCTAACAATAATAATAGACACTGATTAGGGCTGGACAGAAATCAGTGTTCTAATTCATCCCAAAGGTATTTATTGGGGTTGGCATTAGGACCCTGGAGTTCCTCCACACCAAACTTACCAATCCAGCTCTTTATGGAGCTCACTTTGTGCACGGTGGCACAGTAATGCCGTCAGTACTTTGCCATAAAGTTGAAAGTAAATAATTGTCCAAACTATCTTTACATGATGCAGCAGGCATCCCCAAACCATTGTTCCTCCCCCACCAAGCTTTACTATTGGCACTATGCATTCTGGTAACATCTCCTGGCAACCCCCAAAGCCAAATTCATCCATCAGACTACGAGACAGCAAAGCATGATTCATCGTTCCAGAGTCCACAGTGGCAGCATGCATTCAACTACTCCAGACTTGGCATTGCATATTTCAATCAAAGCCTGTGCAGCTGCTTGGCAATCCATTTCATGAAGCTTCCGACACATAGCTCTTTTGATAATGTTGCTTCCCGAGTCAGTTTGATATCCTGTAGTGATGGAGTGCTCTGTGACCTCTCTGTTCCTATTGTCTATAGTGCTCTCTCTCTTTTTTCTCTTCCTTCCTTCCTTCCCAATCCCCTCCATTGTTTCAGCCTCCATCTCCTTTTCTCCATCTCCACTTGTCTGTGCAATCGATGCTTTTGCTTCATTCTCCTCCTTTGAGAATGTATTTTCCTGCCCCAGGTTGTTTTTGCCCCCACTCCCCCGTCTCGCTCTCTCTCTACATGCTAGATCGTCTAGGCGTCTGCCAGAGGGAGGAATCCATCTGCTCCACAGCCAGCCACACTGCTGCTGTCTGCTCTGAGAGAGACATAGAGATACAGACAAACAGGGAAAGACAAGGATCTGGTTTTACATTAAAGCAATGGTTCTGAGAAAAATCTAATTTACACAATTTCCAGTTTTGCGCTTGTCATGCAGCTTATGTACTAAACCAGTAATGGAAGATTATGCTTAAACAATTAATGGACTGTAAGCCTAAATATCACACTCTTGCTTTAGGCATCATGAATTTGTGAAGTAACCTTAATGGACCCACCACTGGCTGCGCTGCCAAAAGGAAGTGTCAGATTGTCAAGAACAAACAATGTAAGAAGAGTGCTGTTAGGAAGGAAGACAAAGGTTACCAAGAACAATTAATAAAGATCAATTCAGACTGATATGGGCAATATTTACTGAGCTACACATAGAAAGTAGTGTGTCTCAGTATGGCATTGGGTCACTAAGTTTGATAACTCAACATGCATGTCTCGGTATGGAGTTGTATAGCTTCCTAATGGTGTCCTGTGATACATCAGGCTTCATCAGCAAGTGCATTGACGATGTTAAAGTCATCACAACTCACCCCAACCAGAAACCATGGATGACTGCAGAGGTGTGCGTGCTGCTGAGAACTTGTGACAAGGTGTTCAAGTCAGGGGATAAAGCAGGCCTCAGAACAGCCAGAGCCAAGCTCTCCGGGCCATCAGAGAGGCAAAGCGCCCCTATGCACAGAAAATCCAGAGTCATTTTCAAGACACTGCAGACATGCGGTGTGGCGGGGCATCCAGGCTGTCACTAACTACAAAACACCATCCCCTACATGTGATAGTAGCGCGTCCCTTCCCGATGTTCTAAACAACTTTTATGTTCAGGTTGAAGCACAGAACTGCACAACAGCAAGGAAGACCACACCTCTTCCAACCGAACAGGTACTGTGCTTGTCCACCGCTGACGTGAGAAAAACTCTGCTCAGTGTGAACCCAGGAAAAGCCCCTGGACCAGACAGCATTCCTGGCAGAGTGCTCAGAGAATGTGCTTCAAAACCACCACCATTATCCCTGTGCCAAAGAAGTCCACAGTGTCCTGCCTCAACGACTACCATCTTGTTGCAATCACTCCTATCATCATGAAGTGCTTTGAGAGGCTTGTCATGAGGCACATTAAAGGCCAGCTCCCCCCTTTTCTGTACCCACTGCAGTTGCGTATCATCCCAACCGTTCTACAGACGATGCCATCACCACCACACACCACCTAGCTCTCACCCACCTGGACAATAAGGACACCTATGTCAGAATGCTGTTCATAGACTTCAGTTCAGCATTCAACACCATCATCCCTCAGCACCTGATTGGAAAACTAAGCGTGCTGGGCCTGAACATCTCCCTCTGTAACTGGGTCCTGGATTTTCTGACTGATAGATCACAATCAGTCAGGATATACAACAACATCTCGAGTACCACAGCACTGAGTATGGGTGCCCCCCAGGCTTGTGTGTTAAGCCCACTGCTGTTCACTCTACAAAAAAAATACAAACCACATCATGAAATTCGCAGCTGATATGTTAATTGTGGGCCTTACCACCATGAACAGTGAGACAGCATACAGACCGGAGGTACGGCTGCTAACAGACTGGTGCTGAACCAACAACCGGTCTCTGAATGTTGTCAAAACTAAAGAGATGGCTGTTGACTTCAGAAGAGTGCAAGGTGACCACAGCCCCCTGAACATCAATGGCTCTGCTGTGGAAATCGTCCAGAGCACACAGTTCCTCGCTGTCCACATCACAGAGAACCTCACGTTGTCCATTGCCAAGAAAGCCCAGCAGCGCCTCTACTTCCTGCATAGACTGAGGAGAGCTCAACCCTCTTCCTCCAATCCTCACCATGTTCTACAGAAGGACTGTGGAGAGCTTCCTGAGCCGCTACATCATTGCCTGGTTTGGGAATTGCAATGCCTCAGACTGCAAGACCCTACAGTGAATAGTGAGGACAGCTGAGAAGATCACAGGGGTCTCTCTCCCCTCTGTCACAGACATTCACACCACACGCTGCACCACTAAGGCCATCAGCATTGTGAAGGACCCCACTCTCCCCTCACATGGACTTTTTTCACTGCTGCCATCTGGCAGAAGGTACAGGAGCATCCGTGCTGTCACTGCACGGTTCTGCAACAAGCAGTCAGACTTTTAAACAACAGAGACTGAACTAAACACCCCCACACACCCACAACCCATATCATTTTAAATCTGTCTGTATACTATTTATCTTATTATACATTCCACACTTTACTACCTTAGTGCTGTGTTTCATGTTTCATGTGTAATGCATGCTGTCTGCATATACGTCACAGCATGTTCAATTTCTATGCATTTCTATGCACTTTATTACCAATACCTACCTGTTAAATATCTATGCACCTTACACTCATTACCTCTACTCAGAATTGAGTCGTATTTGTTGTATTTATTGTGCTGACTTGCATGTTGCACTTTCTGCAGTCTGTTCTGCCCTGTATTGTTTTTTGTTCTCGTTTTGTTCCATGTGGAAAAAACGTAATTTAATTTCACTGTGTACGTGTACAGAGCTAAAATGACAAAGCCACTTGACTTGACTTGACTTGATAATCCATCCCATGTAGCTTGAATATTCTCAACATTTCCTGCAGATTTTGTGGTAGGAGTGGAGGTGGAGTGACACCATATGACAAAGAAATTTTAAAAACTGCAATGGTGTCATACCAGACTGCCATGGATTGACTCAGAATGGCAGCAGGTCCTCTTCAGAAATGAGTTTCGCTTTTGTCCTGGTGGAGATAGGCATATTATGGTGGTCTCCACCAAGACAAAAGCGGAACTCATCTCTGAAGTGGACCTGCTGCCATTCTGAGTCAATCCAGGGCAGTCTGGTATGACACCATTGCAGTCTTTAGTGCTGTCTGAGTGCATGCAGTCCTGTGTTGTGCAGCCATTTGCCAATTGTGCTGGCACTAACAGGATGATTCATGGAGGGCATCACTGCGTGCTGGATGGGTGTTGGCTCAGTCAGGTACAGTAATAAGACCCAGCCTTGTTTAAATCAAATGAATGGCAGGACGTGAAACTTGAATCATTCACATGTCTCACACAATGTCAAATCTACCCACAAAGGTTCATTACTGTCAGTTGATTCCATCTGTGTGCAGCTATTCTCTTCTTTTCAAGAAATCTTCCTTTAATACTTCAATAAATCTGTGGGGTATTTTTCCATACCTACAAATTATAGTATTAGAAGTTGGTTGCATTTTTGGCTACACATTCAGTGAGGCTGACGACTGGATTGAGGAGCTCAGTCAATTGATTTGATTGAATATATTTGGTGTAAGCAGCAAAACTGTGCAAAGCATTTGCTTTAAATCATCTCAGACTGACTGTCAGGAGGCAAAACATCAGAAGAAACACAAATATACTTAGATGTATCTGTGAGAGCTCTCCACTCAGCTCATCTAGATCAGAGGCCTTCCTTCCTCTCCTTCTGTTTTATCTGGTCTTGTGTTCAATTTACTAGTCTGCATTTAGACAGAGTCAACCATGTTGTTCACTGACCTGATTGTTGCCCGAGTGGTCTGGGCTCTGACAGCAGCATAGAGAAAGTGCCCAAGCACGAGTGTGTGGTGAAGAAGGAGACGGTTATTGATCTGTGCTTTCTGGACACGCTTTGATTTTATGTTTTAGGCCAAGAAAGACTTCAGTAAGAGCTGTAGGCTGCGAATTATGTACATAGATTCACATGAGGCTCAATATCAGAGACATTAAAAGGATAAAGATTCTGGCGTAGTCAACATAACTGACAACTGGGGTGTATGGGCTGTATGTATGTGTTTCTATACATGGTAGGTCATCTTAAGTCTAGCCCCATGTCAGATATGCCTGTGTCACAACACAGCCTCCGCCATGTTTCACAGTTACAGTACCAGTTAGTCTTGGTGGCATCTGTCTAAAAAATCCTGTTCCAGAACTGGGCAAAATCTGGGCTTTCTGATCTTGAGTGTTACCAGTGGTTTGTATCAAAGGGTACATAATTTATGTAATTCATGAAGACGTCTCTTTATTGTAGACTTTGACAAGGATATCCCGACCTCTTCTAGATTGTTCTAGATTAGATGTTATAAAGGAGTTTTCCAGAAAGAATACTGCAGTCATCCGCTTTAGTTGTCTTCCCCGGTCTTCCATGATCCTTTGTTGTTGCTGAGCCTGCCAGTGCATTTCTTCTTTTAAAGAATGTTCTGACTTGTTGATTTGGCCATTTGGATTTTTTTTTCCAGCCTAATGATGGACCACTTAACCTAGCAGCTGTAACCTTGGACCTCATGTTGAGAGTTCCCATGAATAGCTACCAAAGGTCCACTTAACACCTGGAATAAACTTCAGACCATGAAATAACGAGGAAACCACACCTTGACTGTAATGCCACATTTCTGATAAACATCTAGATCTAAAGCCTACACTTCAATCGCATCTTGGTTGTTTCATTTCAACCCCATTGTGGTGTACAGGGGTTGGACAATGAAACTGAAACACCTGGTTTTAGAAAAAATCATTAATTACTATGGTGTAGGGCCTCCTTTTGCGGCCAATACAGCATCATGCCGTGGCTTTATGTTTTTTGGATACAATCCGGGTTAGCACCCAGACATCTCTTTCAGACAGCTTCGTGTTGCGTCCACAGTTAATCCTGTTGGATGTGGTTGGTCCTTCTTGGTGGTATGCTGACATTCCCCTGGATACCGTGGCTCTTGATACATCACAAAGACTTGCTGTCTTGGTCACAGATGCACCAGCAAGACGTGCACCAACAATTTGTCCTCTTTTGAACTCTGGTATGTCACCCATAATGTTGTGTGCATTGCAATATTTTGAGCAGAACTGTGCTCTTACCTGCTAACTGAACCTTCACACTCTGCTCTTACTGGTGCAATGTGCAATTAATGAAGATTGGCCACCAGGCTGGTCCAATTTAGCCATGAGACCTCCCACACTAAAATGACAGGTGTTTCAGTTTCATTGTCCAACCCCTGTACGTCTGCCACTGTCCACATACTTATGGACCTGACTGGACATGGAAAGTGGTAAATACACATGCAGTATCTACATGTATCTAAAACCCTTATTTTTTAGATTGATTGACATTGAAGACACATGAAGGTGCACTGGCAGTTTGGGACAGTAAATAAAACTCCTGTATTTGCATTCTAGATATTGGGTCTTCCCACAGCCTGGCACCATTGCAGTCTTTGGCGATGTTGAAGTGGTGTGAAGGGAATTCATTGTAACGGTCTGTGTCCAAGTAGTCCTGCATCATTCAGCCTAGGTACAGCAAAAAGGCTTGTCCTTGCTTACGTCACATGCACAGCCGAGCATGAAATCTGCATGTCTCATGATGTCAAACCTACCCACCAAGTTTCATTCTTCTTGGTTGATTCCTTCTGGGTGCAACTAACTTAATAAATCAAATGCCTGTATTTGCATTATAGATATCACGTCTTCCTTTTACCACAACCGTAAAGAAACTGTTCACTACATTTCCCTACAGTGAACCATTTCACATCAAATCACTCTGAATGACTTTCTTTACATGTCCGTGACTGAATGATGCAGAAGTTCAGATAGATAATGATAAACAATCACTGAATTTCCTCTTTTAAGGTTGATTTGATCCGAAATAGAGGGAGGCAGAGAAAGTGAAGGGGTGTTTATCGTGTGGGTTAGTGTGTTAGATCAGTAGGATACACGCATTTCTGGTCGTATTTACTCTGGCGGAGTTGTGATTTATCCGCTGTGCTGCGCTGGCATATTAACCAGGCAGCGTCTTGCTCACACTCACTTCGTCACTGTTTACTCCACAAACACTGCTTAATTTACTACATTATCCAGCAGCTGCTGCACGACCGCTTCGTCTCAGAGTGTGTGTGTGTGTGCGTGCGTGTTTGTAAATGTTCTGGATAGAAATGTTTCAGACTTTGCAAGAAAACCAGGGAAACTTCAACAACATGCACCTGCCTTAGTGTAGTATATTTACAAGGGCTCATATACACTGTGAATATATGGCAATTAAATGATCATATACAGTGGCTTGCAAAAGTATTCATACCCCCCTGAACTTTTTTTTGCCACAGAGGCTTAATAGGATTTAGGTCAGGACTTTGACTGGGCCATTCTAACACCTGAATGTTCTTTGATCTAAACAATTCCTATGTAGCTCTGTATGTTTAGGGTCATTGTCTTGCTGGAAGGGGAATCTCCTTTCCAGTCTCAAGTCTTTTGCGGCCTCTAACAGGTTTTCTTTCAGGATTGCCCTACATTTAGCTCCATCCATCTTCCTATCAACTCTGACCAGCTTCTTTGTCCCTGCTAAAGAAAAGCATCCCCACAGCATAATGCTGCCACCACCATGTTTCCCTGAGGAGATGGTGTGTTTAGGGTGATGAGCAGTGATACCTTTCCACCACACATTTGCATTTAGGTCAGACAGTTCAACTTTGGTCTAATCTGACCGCAGCACCTTCTTCCACCCACCTTGCTATGTCCCCTACATGGCTTGTGACAAACTGCAAACGACATTTCTTATGTCTTTCTTTCAACAATGGTTTTCTTCTTGCCACTCTTCCATACAGGCTTTATTTTGTGCACGATATAGTTGTCCCATGGACAGACTCTCCCATCTGAGCTGTGGATTTCTGCAGCTCCTCTAGAGTGACCATGGGCCTATTGACTGCTTCTCTGACAAGTGCTCTCCTTGCTCGATCTGTCAGTTTGGGTGAACAGCCATCTCTTGGTAGGTTTGCAGTTGTGGAATACTTTTTCCATTTTTGGATAATGGATTGAACAGTGCTCCTTGGGATGCTCAAAACTTAGAATACATTTTTATAACCTAACCCTGCTTTAAACCTGTCCACAACATTATCTATGACCTGTCTGGTGGGTTCCTTTGTCTTCATGATGCTGTTTGTTCACTAGTGTTCTCTAACAAACCACTGAAACCTTCACAGAACAGGTGCATTTATACTGAGACTATATTATACACAGCTGGATTCTGTTAACCAATTAAGAGACTTCTGATAGTAATTAATTAATCATGTCACATTTTTCAGGTTTTTATTTGATTACAATTTTGAAAACCATGCATCATATTCGTTCCACTTTACAATTATGTGCTACTTTCAGTTGGTCTATCACATAAAATCTCAATAAAATACATTTAAGTTTTGTGGTTGTAAGGTGACAAAATGTGAGAAAGTTCAAGGGGTATAAATACTTTTACAAGCCACTGTATAGTATTTGTAGAAACAGATGAACTATAGTCTGTAACTGTAGCACTATGAGTGGTTGGTGTTGTGCAATGGATAACACCACTTGTCGTTGAGCTACCACTCCACGTGGGAGATTGGGGTTCGATTCTTGGTCTGGATGTCTATGCTGTGCTATACCAGCAAGACTCCTAACACTACATTGGCCAAGCTGTAATATGATTAACCTTGTAAGTTGCTCGGGATAAGAGCGTCAGCTAAATGACATAACTGTAAATGTATACTCCTATATGGTAAGTAAAGCTGGTAAAACATGTGGTGTACCTAATGAAATGGTTAGTCAATGTACTACCTTAGAGTTTAAAGGGGATTTGAATTTGCCAGATGCTAAACGAGGACAGGAGAGCTTAAAAAAATTAGTATGATTGCTAGTCCAAACATATTGTGTTTTAGAAATACATATATCAAAGTTATTATTATTATCATTATATAGTAATTATTTCCATTTAAATGTGCATACATGTGGTTAAAAGAAAATATTTTGGTCTATTTAAAGAAATGGCAGGCACAATATAAGACAATACTATTATTAAAATATTATTTCTATTATGTATTATATTTACAACTTTAATTAAATTAAAATTAAAGGTATATAGTTAAGAAGCTGATTGTAAATTGTTTGAATCAGAAATTATTTTAATCTCCATCTCTTTCTCTCCCTTTGTCTACGTTCTGTTCTGCTCTTCTCTCTTTGATGTCTGTTACTGTAGTAACTATTCAAGGTGATTCTTCTGTGCAGGATGAACATTATTGGCATCAGTGCTGAGTAAGAGAAGGCCCACTTAATAATATTGCCCATTATTAAAAGCTGAACTTGGTCAAATGTGATCATAAAAGGAGCACAAGCAATTTTCTCTTTGGTGTATCTGCACAACCAACCTCACGTTTAGTAGAACTATGTAAACCAAATGGCTTCTTCTGTGGTTAAGATACTACTAAGACAAAAGTGGAACTTGTCACTGAACTCGCTGAGTCACTTCATGGCAGTCTGGCACAAAACCATCGTTTGGCGATGTTGATGTGTAGTAGTCATCATAATGGTCTGGGTGCATTTCCACGATTGTGTCTGTTGGGTCACTCTGCACATGTCGGGCAATTCAGCGGTTCTCTAACCATGGGTTGTGTAGTTTTCCCAGATGTCACTGGTGCATGCCTTCTTCTATCAACTGCTGCCAACACCATGCTATAGAATTATCCACACGACCGGTATGGTGTGCAATTTGTTCAATAAAACCATCCTGCTTATCTGAGTCATAAACTACAATGCCTCTCAAACTCTACCAACCGTTTGACCTGCTTTCAGACTCTTCTCCGAGGCATTTTACTTGCAAAGGATGCCACACAAGTCAGAATGGAAAGCACTTGCGATAAGGACCACCCATACTTATGTCACATGCATGACTGAGCATGACACTTGAACCATTTTCATGTCTCGTTGTGGCAAACCTACCCACCAAATTTGATTCCTGTCGGTTGATTCCTTCTGGGTGCAACTTTTTTATATAATGTATGTATTTATAATGTATATATATCATCACAATAACAGCCTTTTATTTCAGACCACCCTAACACAGCAATGTCACTGGACTGAATTGTGTAAAATGCTGTGTATTTTTTTTGTATGTCTAGCCAAGAAGCTATTTACTGATAGAAGTTTCCATTATGTTTTTAAATAATTAGCTAACATGGAACTGAAAGAGTGGATGGATTGACTTGACTACAGGGTGGTGCTTACAGTGGAGTGCTGTTCTGTGAGTAAGGGTACCCTCTACATCCAGTACCTGCTGATGTCTCTCTAAAAGGCCCACTTTAACTGTGGAGATACAATTCAACAGAAGCCAGCAGCTGTTTCACCAAACAGGCTTCTTACACCTAAAAGGACTGCTATGCCTACCTCACACCAGGGCTGTGAAGAAGAGGGCAAGCAGCATCATTTTCACTTGTAGTACTATTTGGCACTGAACTGGGATGTCCCACACTCACAAGGAGCTGCACAGCTCTCCGACATCAATGCTGCACACTGACCCCAGACTGAAGATGCTACTGGCAATGTATTCTGCTCAGCTAATCTTTGACTCATGCTTGCTTTATGCTCCAATAAAGTCTAGCAGGGCTCAGATAAACCATGTAGTGGGAGAGGTGTGATCTTCAAATGATGCAGAATTGAGTTTAGTTCCAACTTCAGCAATGGAGTTTTAAGAACCCACCTGGCTCATTCAGGTTTAAACTCAGGTTCAGCTTTAAAACACAGCTATGCACTCTGCTCATGGCTCATGGCAGCAGCTCTTGCACTGCAATAATGCAGAATTTAAATGTTATTTTAATATAATAATTTAATAATAATCAGACTATACAGTCACGTCCTGACTAAAAGATGAAAGAAAGGAGGAACAATGCAGTGAAGATCCATCTTTGAGCACAGCCATGGCTCACAAACTGTTAAATGCTGTCATTTGACTGGCTTCCTACCTTCATCTGCATGAACTCGGGTATGTTTCATATAAGCGATATGTAAATGTGGTGCTGGTAGGTTGGCGCTTGATTTCATGCACCGAAGCTGATTCATCATTTGCGTTCAAATCACTGCTCATTTCCACAGAGCACAAACGTTTCATGAATCATACGCTAATGGCTGGCAAATCTGTGCTCCTTATATGCAATAAGGGCCAATGTATGCTATGAAATGAATCATGTAGCTCTGCTGATCCGGAGGACAAGAATTGATCATCGGCTGGTGCTGCGTGATCAGAAAGAAGAGGAGGTCATTTGGTTTGCAGGATCGGCTAATACGCATGCAGAGTGATTGAGGTAGCCAGCTTTTAAAATCTTTCATATAATATGAATATATTCTGGTCCTGGTTACAGCAGGACAGAGATCAGAGTGTTATGGTTTTTACAGTGAAGTCTTGCTGCATGTGAAATGTGCGATTAAAAATCAGTGTGTGTGTTCATATAATGAAAAGTGTCATGAATATGTAAAGTACAGTTTAATTCAGTGGAGAGCGTCGTGAGCGAGTGAGTGTAGTTTATATGGAAGTGTGGAGCAAATCTGGCTCGGCTGAGAGTGTTTTGATGATGAGAGTGTGTGATGCCATGGTATGGTGTGGTGGTAGTTATAAAGTATATGCTTAGTTCTGTACTTTTCTAGCATAGGAAAAAGACAAGCATTTTCAGATATCACTCACTTTATGTTGTGATTAGACTGTGTTAGCAACAATAATCAGACTTTTTATAATAAATAGATAAAGAATTTTTGCAGAGAAGGAAGATAAAGGTTACCAGGAACGCATAAATATGATAAATATAGACTGGTATGGGTAATATTTACAGAGCTACCCATACAGAAGTAGTGTCTCTCAGTACAATGTCGGGCCACTATGTTTGCTAACACAACATGCCAGGTGCCTCGGGCATGGGCTATGGGGTGCAATATGTCAATAAGGCTGTCCCGATTCCCGGAGCCCTACAATGTGACCCCTCTTCAATTCCTCTTGAACTCTTCTCTGAGGCATACCTCATTTGCAAAAGATGTTACCAACTCAATAACACGAGTCAGTATGGAAAGCATGCACATGGAAACTTGAATCATTTGCATGTCTAATGATGTCAAACCTACCCACAAAGTTTCATTCCTGTCAATTCATTTCTTATTGGTGCAACTATTTAAGCAATAATATTTTGATGATCAGTGTTTATATTATAATGTATGTATCTATATTGCATATATATCATCACAATAACTATTATTTCAGAGCACCCTCAGCCATCAGCTAAAACTGAGCAGCCATTCACTTAGAGAAGTATCCAGGAATTTTTTTCAGCTAACATTTCAACTGTTATGAAACTAAAAGAGTGGCTGGATTGACAATGATGAGTGCATTATAACCCATTACGTGTAAACTGTGTGTTTGGCCATAACGTAGCTTCATTACAGAAACATACAAACGATGAAAGCTGCAGTCAGTGGCTTCTACTGGCTTGTCATCTTGATTGTTAATTTGAATAAGGGGTGTATTGAAATAAACTGTGTTGTCTTCTAGTTCATAAATAAATTTGGACTGACTAGAGAATCTCAGAGAAAGTGTGCTCACAAGCCTCATGTCTGCCCTGCAATGGATTAACAGTCTATCCAGGGTGTTTCCAGCCTTTCGCTAATTGTACACTGGGACAGGATGAAGCAGTTTAAAAGATGAGTGAGTATATGTGCAGGTCTGAGTCGTCCTTCTGTTGGCCATATGTTAATCATAAATTCCTCAAGCACAAACTGAACAGACAGGTACAAGAATTCATATTCTAGCTGCACACTATAAGCTGATGCTTGTATTTCCATGTGTTTGGTTTTTAGTCACAACATTATCAAATATTATTTGGTTGGGGTATTTGAATACTGTATTTGAAAATTCAATTAACCTATTAGAACCCAGACCTATTTTCCCTTAAGGGAAATTAATGAAGGGTCAGTTATAAGATCATAAACGATCAGCCTTATTGTGACAAAAAGGTCACATGGCATCTTCTGTAAGTATAATTGAGTCATAATACTGGTAGCATATGTCACAACAACAACGACTGGTATTCCATCATGGTGTTCTAGAAATGGCGTCAGAATGGTTGTATGTAATATAGAATATAAGTATATGCAATATTGAATATGAGTATATGTAATATTGAATATGGGTATATGTAATATTGAATATGGGTATATGTAATATAGAATAGGGGTATATGTAATATTGAATATGGGTATATGTAATATAGAATAGGGGTATATGTAATATTGAATATGGGTATATGTAATATAGAATAGGGGTATATGTAATATAGAATATGAGTATATGTAATATAGAATATGGGTATACATAATATTGAATATGGGTATACGTAATATAGAATAGGGTTATATGTAATATAGAATATGAGTATATGTAATATAGAATATGGGTATATGTAATATAGAATAGGGGTATATGTAATATTGAATATGGGTGTATGTAATATAGAATATGGATATATGTAATATAGAATATGGGTATGTGTAATATAGAATATGGGTATATGTTATATAGAATATGGGTATATGTAATATAGAATATGGGTATATGTAATATAGAATATATGTGATATTGAATATGGGTATATGTAATATAGAATAGGGGTATATGTAATATTGAATATGGGTGTATGTAATATAGAATATGGGTATATGTAATATAGAATATGGGTATGTGTAATATAGAATATGGGTATATGTTATATAGAATATGGGTATATGTAATATAGAATATGGGTATATGTAATATAGAATATGGGTATATGTAATATAGAATATGGGTATATGTAATATAGAATATGGGTGTATGTAATATAGAATATGGGTATATGTTATATAGAATATGGGTATGTGTAATATAGAATATGGGTATGTGTAATATAGAATATGGGTGTATGTAATATAGAATATGGGTATATGTTATATAGAATATGGGTATATGTAATATAGAATATGGGTATGTGTAATATAGAATATGGGTATATGTTATATAGAATATGGGTATATGTTATATAGAATATGGGTATGTGTAATATAGATATGGGTATGTGTAATATAGAATATGGGTATATGTTATATAGAATATGGGTATGTGTAATATAGATATGGGTATATGTAATATAGAATATGGGTATATGAACATTAGAGCTCTTAAATAGGTCGAAATCTTATAGGTACAAAAACGAGACTTTGAAATGAGCTGGTTTTGTCTAAAACTTCACTAACCACGCACATCACCATTTTCTAATTGAGGTCATATGTTCACAAACTGTCACGTGACTGCGTCCAGGATGTTGGGTATAGGTCACTCAGGGACTCCATGTGTTTAGGTGAGGGATAAAGCTGTATAAAGAACTTTACAGACTTTTAAAAGTCTTGTGACACATACGTCACTGTGGGCTCTTCTGGGTTAAAAATGTAAACATCTAAACCTCAAAACTATAAATACCCATCACTACTGTGGACATGTCTAACAGTCAAATTATGCACAGCCAGTAAGAATCAGTCAAAGTCAGTTATATTTCAGAAGGTGGAGTAGTGTGTAGAACTCACAGAGCATCCTTCATTTATTTAACACCCAGTACATCTATAATCTATATAATAATACACCATGTCTTCCTTAACCTCACAGCCATCCTCAACCACCCTTTCCTTAGCACTTTGATTCTTTATCCCCTCTCCTCTAATTTTACTTTAGTTCACGTTTTGGCTGCCGTGGAAAGCTCTTACTGTAAAGTGTGCTTGGGTGGGTGAAATCCAACTTTGGATTGAAGACCGTTTTTCAAATATGTGTCAGGGTCAGGTAGAGTGCAAACTTCACATTCAAGTTCTCACCACCCACCTACTACTTACACAGATTACACTCCACATTCTCCCCCTGCGTTAGTCCTCCTCCTTACCCTATCATTCACTACCTTCACTACGGTAAATCTTTTCAATCTGGTATACCGGAGTCATCAGTGAGGTCCAAGTTGCTCACGCTTAGGAGATAAAGAGTGAGTCAGTTGAGGAAGGTACTTTTCAAGTTCAGCTTTAAGAACATTTTGTTAGTTAGGCCAAAGTTTTAAACTAAATATACAAAATGTTTATTGTGACGTTCTGTGAGCAGAAAGAGAGAATTAAACAAGTTCACTTCACACCATCTCAGCACTACTCAGCATGAGAGCAGGGCGTTACTGAAAGGTATTGGATGACTAAATTTGTTAGGGCAGAATTTCGAAAGCAATTTTTTTTTTGAATAGCGTATTGTTTATATATATATATCATCGCTGTCCAATGAAAAACATGTAACTCCACATTTTTACTTTTATGCGTCATTTAAACACATAAGCTGCTGTTTATGCTGAGTGAGAATCTCAAGATGAATGGACCAACAGAACTGGCCCAAAACTGCTTGGAAAGACGTCCAGTTCCATTGACTTCCATTAAAGTTTAATAAGGTTTTTGGCCTTTCCTGTAAAATTGCCATTTTGGAGATACTTGTTTTTCTTTGGACAGCGACGATATGTGTGTATGTGTGTGTATTTATAATTGTGCCTATTATTTTCAGTAACATGTTACTCTGGGCTATTTTGTCCGGTATTATTCTGCACAGCTTGGTTCAGTTTCTAACAGGTGTCATTCTCCTGTCATTTTTGGACAGTTTTCAGAACTTGCCGAGTTGTGTTTGGATTTAAAACATGAAGCTGTGTGCCTAGCCTGGCCAAACAGATAATTCTCCAGCTGTAGTCGGGTTTGGACCCAAACATCAGCTCTCGTACATCAAGTCTCCTCAGAAATATCTCCTGCAAAATGAATAACTTATACTTAATGACCGCTTGGTCTGGAAATGAAATAAGCGAGGTGTGGTTTCTGACTTATGCACAGTGATGTATGCATTTGCTTGGGATCTGTTTGGTGAACTTGTGCATGATTAATACCCAACATTCTATTGTACAGTGTGCAGAATATGGTGAATAAGGCTGTGATTAAAGAAGTGAGATGAAGGGATGTAAGAGTTTGAAAAGGAGACAGATGTATGTGGAGGAAGAGGAAATGAAAGACTGAATGATGGTGTGTCTGAAATGAAAGACTGAGTGAATGTATGGGCTGTTATGGAATGAGGGATGGAGAGAAAGGGAGAAGAATAATGCCCTGTGGGTACAGAAAGCTGTGTGTGTGATGGGTGACTGTATTAATGTGTTATTAGCCTGTGTGGGGCAGGTGTAGTATGTGGGGTGAGGGCGCTGCTGTCTGCTGGGCTGCGGACCTGTGTGTCGGACTATGGTGTCCCTAAATAACCTCAGACAGTAGGAGTGTAACACCCCCACTCCCCCCCGCCACACACACACGCCACACTCCACGTCCTGTTAGCCCTGCCAGCTCTGACTGGGAGTCATTACAGGGTGGACAGGTCCACTCCATCACTGCCAACATGCGTCAAGCTCCCTTCACTCTACTACTGCCTGCTCTACACCGTACAGCATTAAGCAGGAGAGTAAGAAGAAATAAAAGGAGAAGAGGAAGAGAGAATTAGAGATGGGTGCAGAAGTTACATTCAAATGTTCAGTTAATTGGATTCCATATAGTTAGTTAACAGAGCAAGAATCTGTGCTTGATGCCCAGAAACATATTAATTCAAGTTCAAATGCTTCCAGATATTAAGCCGGTTCAGACACTGGGCAGTGCCTCGCTGGGCTCTCATAACAGCCTTAATTCTTCATGTCATAACTTCATACACCATGTTGGAAACATGCCTGGGAGATACTGACTCATGTTGCCATGATTGGATCAGGGAATTCCTGCAGATTTTTCAAATTCACTTTCAATCTGTGAATTCTACCACATCCCATCAGTGTTCTATTGGATTCAGATCAGGTGACAGTGGGAAATCCACTGAAGAACACTCACCTCATTGTCATGTTCAAGATTCCAGTTTAAGATGACTTTTGCTTTCTGACATGTTGCATTATCATGAAGTAGTCATTAAAGATAGGTACACAGTGGGCAGTGATTTATCGGTACTAAAAGCCCCAAACTGTAGCAATATTCTCAACACCACTACAACCTCCCGACCAGCCTGGACTGTAGACAAAGGGCAGGTACGGCAGATGGATTCATGCCAAATCGAGCCCATTTTTGACCCCACTATCTGTGTGCCTCAGCAAAAATCGAGATTCATCTTATCAGGCTACGTTTTACTAGTTTTCAGCTGTTCAGTTTTTGTGATGTGTATTTTATGTCACTGCTCTCACTATTCTTGTGAGCCAAAAAAGCCAAAAACACAAAAAAACCTATTTATGAGCGTACCTACCTAACATGTGTAAGCGAGCACTGGGTTGTGTGTAAGGGTACATTGTTTCATCAGTTGACCTACCTCGCACTGTCACAGTACTGCAGGAAATATTGCAAATATTGCCTAAAAAATAAGTGCCTGTTTTGCAACTTGTCCACAGTTGTCAGCTGGCACAAAGTAGGAGGCTAGAGTAACAAGAAGGAAGAAGGCAGTACTTGCAGCCGGGGTGAAAAATTATGACTGGTATATTGGCATTATAGTTCTGGATAATAGGCAGCACCCTAAATTATTATGAGTTAATAGGCTCACTGGCCAAAAAAATAGTCACCTGTGATTTAAACGTACCTAATAGTGTGTAATACCGCCACCTGCATGAAGAAAGGTTTCTGGATGTAGACCACATCAATGTTCAGACACTTTTGCCTCAAAGAATTCTGAGGAGCATTTCCTGTAGATTTGTGGGATTTGTGCCACTGCTGGTAGACCCATACGACTATTTCCTTTACACTATGGTGTGGTCTTTGACAAGGCCAAATGCAGTCACTCCTTTTAGCCAATCATTAACTTCTGTTTTGAGACCCATTTTCCACACATGGAATAAGACATTCCCTGCACCATAGCACCTCTTCTCAGTCTATAAATCCCGTCACACACACTCTGCAGGTATTTATAGCCCCATCATCCTCATGCAACACCGTCTGCAGGAGCCAGAAATTACTGCCACCTTAAACATGCAAGGTGACAAATTTTTTGAGGTGAGCTTATACATTTTTCCTGCTACTGGAATAAGGTGACATAACCACATGGCAGAAAGGTCACTTCACTTTCATTAAAGATTACAGAGGAGAAAGAATTGTGTCTTTTGAATAATGTTATGCAATGGATTGTGCTTAATATTACCAAATATATGAGCTAATAAGATAAACATTCCATTTTGATTTCAGGTAAGACACTTTTAATGAATCCGGACTATTATTCTAGACCATACAAAAAGAAAAAATGGCATGGCTGCAGTGTAATGCGAGCCCAGCCCTTCTGTGCTGTGTGTTTCTAAGACAATTTCTTCACTTTTTAACTAATTCCAGCTTCATGTCGTACTTGTGAATCAGGTCATGGGAAAGTAATTGTAGCTGCCGTGCTGTATTTCCCAATGAAGAGCTGCTATAAAGAGGCTGTAGAGCTTTAGGGTTTGATGAGGTGCTTGCGAAAAGCCAACCAGAGGCCAGGCACGCTTGGCCAGCTCCTGAAGACAGAAGTTCATCAGAATTTGGTGCTTTTCTTATTTTTGTCCCTAACCTATCCCCTCACACACACACTGGAGCAGTGTGTCGTAATCCCACAAGACTGCTTCCCATTAACAGCCTCGGCCGGGAATGAAGAAAAAATGGGATGGGGGGATGGAGGCTCTGAGAAAAGGCTGAAGATGGGCTTGAAATTGCAGCGCGTGGGGAAAGATATGTAAAGCGTCCCTCATGTGTGAAATTCAGAGTGGCGCTGATTGCCGAGGGATTGAAGGAATTAGCATTCGCATTTTAATTGGAGGGCAAGTGGGACTGCCAGAAATTTACAGCGCGAGACAACCGGGAAGCGAATCTGCTGCTGAAGTGACCTGGATCCTGACTGGATCTTTTTATGTGTAGAACTCCTCCAGAATACTCTTGTAGCTCTTGTAGTTTCCGAGGTAGTTCAATTCCATGTTCTTCTAAGAGTTTTCCTGAAAGGCGGGCCTTACTGAAGGCAGTGCCACTGGTGTATATGGCCAGTGCGAGATAACTCCACCACTTGACTGGAGAGTAATTTTTAAATTTCTGTTATCTGGCTAAGAGCTACTTTTAGAACTGCAGCTAATTATATTACTTGAATCATTAGAAGTTACTTTTGTTGCCCTGGTTATGTAAAGACTGCCTCATTAAATCTGCTTCTGCATTTAAGTTTATATTGGCTATGCGTTTTGAGGTTTGGGTCCAATATGCGTCTTAAATGGCTTTTAATAGAACTGGGTTGTAGCATATTCAAACTCACCATCTGCTTTGTTAGAAACACTTCCCTTATAAGTTCGCTACATGGTTGTATAATTAGGACCACTGGTGCTAGACACCAGATAGTTTTGGGCATCTTTCTCAGCACAGCATTGAAATTGTGACCTTGTTTGTATTATTATGAAGGACTTCCTGCTGAATTGTTGAATTACGGTTTGCTCTTTGAGTGTTCAGCATCACCACCTGACCTCACAAATGCCTTTTTGACTGAATGGACCCAAAATTCCAAAATACACACTTCAACAACTTTTAGAAAGTGTTCCCAGAGGAGTGAAAGCTGTCATAACCGCTAACTAGGTCTAAATCCATACTACTGCTCATGGTTTTGGAATGGGATGTCCCAACAAGTACATATACCTCCATAATATGGAAAAAGGTTAACAAGCAAGCACTGTTTCATACTATTAAGACCTATTTGGACAGGATTAGGTTTACATGGGAAGGTGGAGAAATTTAGCTTCATAATTTTTTATAATTGATTTGCATGGAATTGTAATGCCTTCTTGAACAGCTCCACACTTACAGACATGCTGATTCGTTACATTTACATTTATGGCATTTAGCTGATGCTCTTGTCCAGAGTAATTTACAAGGTTAGTCATATTACAGCTAGGCCAATGTAGAGTTAGGAGTCTTACCCAAGGACTCTTGTTGGTGTAGCACAGCACAGTTACCCAGACTGGGAAGTCAACACAAATATACCTACACTGGAAATCGAACCCCATTCACCCAAAAGGGTTGGTAGCTCCCTGGTGGTTACTGGTGTTACCCGCTGAGCCACACCAACCACTTGATTCAAATGAGATTAATATAACATGAGGTTATTTTGTGTTTTTATTTTACAGAGAGCAAAATACTCTAGAATCTTGACTGACATGGCAGCATGCACAAATCACCAAGGAACTATAAATTACATTAGCCCGCTTCCCTATGAACCACTAATCCTGTCAGAATAAGGCTTTACAGTGGTGTAAAATGACCAGAAAGACCAGTAAAATGTTAGTAGGACAGTTACAGCATATGGAAAATGAACCGGTACTTTAAATCTTTGTTTTCACCTATCTTTATTCACTGGTGGGCTCAGCTACAGATCCTCTGCAGTTTGCCTATCAGCCAAGCATCAGGGTGGAGGATACAATCATTTACCTCCTCCACAGATCCTTTGCTCATCTTGAAAGGGCATGGAAGCACTGTTAGAATCAAGTTCTTTGAACTATCCAGTGCTTTCAACACCATCCGGGCCAGTCTACTGTGGAGTAAGTTGGAGAGCACAGGGGTGGATCACCATCTTATCACTGGGATTATGGACTACAGGCTACAATGTGTAAGAGTTAATGATGGTGTGTCAGACACAATACTGGGGTCACCACAGGGAACGGTTCAGGTCCCATTCCTCTTCACCCTCTACACTACAGACTTCACCTACAAGACTACAATCTGCCATCTACAGAAATTCTCTCCTGTCTCCGGCATTGGTGGCCACATCCCAGGTGGCGATGAAAGGGAGTACAGAGAAGTTACAAAGAATTTTGTGGTCTGATGCCAGCAGAATTTTCTCCAGATCAACACAGGCAAAATCAAAGAGCTGGTGGTGGTGGAAGTTCTCTTCACTCACTCTGGGAAACATCCAGGGAAGGGACATTGAGATCATCAGAACCTACAAGTGTTCATGTTCTGAGTGTTCATCTGAACAATAAACTGGAGTGGTCTGCCAACACACACACTGTATGTAAGGCCAGAGCAGACTCCACCTGCTGAGAAGGCCTCAGTTATATGGGGACGACTCCTCCACACTTTTTATGACTCTGTTGTGGCATCAGCCATCTTCTACAGCACTATCTGTTGGGGGGGGACTGCAGATAGTCAGAATCTGGACAAGCTGATCAGGAAGGCAAGTTCTGTTCTGGACTGTGCGTTGGACACAGTGGAGGCAGTTGGGGAAAGGAGGATGCTGGCCAAGCCAGCATCTATAATGGAGAACACCTCTCACCCACTACAAGAAACAGTTGCTGCTTTGGCCAGCACCTGTAGTGACAGGCTCTTCCACCTGCAGTGTGTTAAGGAGAGATATTGCAGCTCTACAGTCCCTGCTGCTGTTAGGCTCATCCGGCACCTTCCTAAGCAAAGCATCAGACACTTATCACACAGAGATCTTATCTTATAAGGTTCCCATGTGTTCTTGTCTAACTGTACCCCATAAGATCAAGTGGCTGGTGAGTGTATATTCAACTTAAACCTTGTATTTACCTGAACAGCGATGCATCTCACTCATCCAGCAGCAGACAGTGTCTGTACCCGTCTTCTCCTGAAACCATTCATTTTTTATATGGCTGTTTGTTAGATCAATATAGGTTTGTTGCAGAAAACTCTACTACTTACAAGCCGAATTACTTTTTGCTGGAGAGCTGACCCCCCTAGGGCCTGAAGCTGTGCCCCCACTGTATTGAAGATTTCCAAAACAGCAGTTGAATAAAGTCTGTCTCCTTTTCACAACAATTTTCAATCATCTTTTTTGGTCCAGAACCTATCCTGTCTTCTCTCTCAACACAATCATATCAAATCATCTCTAAATAAGCGGTTTTTGCTGGTGGGCCTGTTGATCGCCATGAACACATACAGAGGCAGCCCCCTTTACTGAGGGTCAGCTTTGAGAGCCGTAATTGGCCGAGCTGGAGTATCATTTGATGGCGCGGAGGCTGTTTGAAGAGTAATGGGATTTTTCCCTCAGCCTGAGCCTGCGGGAGCTGAGAGGAGAACGAGAGGAGGAACAGTGTACTTTTCCTCTGATTGAAAACAAGTAGGATGATTCTCTCAGCACAACAAAAAACACACACCTCCTCCTCTCTCCTCTCCTGTCCTGTTTTTTACTACCTCTTATTCATTGACTTTTTTTTTTTTGCCTTTGCTCCTGCATGGCCACTCTATTCCTCAGGCCACTTTTTCTCAGGCTGTACTGTTACTGAATGCTCAGGCACAGAGAGAAAATGTGATGGAGGATATTTGAGTTGGTTGCAGCTCTCCATTAGACTTGCAGGGCCTTTTGGTAACTAGAATATATGCCTGGGTAACCAAGTTAAACTGTTACTGCTGGGTAACAGTGAAGACAATTGCATGCACCCTGTAAAACCTGGTCTCCAATCCCTTCAAGGCATGCTCTTTCAATGCTTGGTGTACAATCGATACAATTAGTAATACAAGCGAAACAAGCCAGCTAGCTAAACCCTATTGTATCATCAGCCTGTGTTGACTGTTCAAAATCAATGAATTTATTTTTGTCATCAATTCAGTAAAACTACAAATATTTAGTGTACAGATATGAACTTGGCAGAATAGAGATGTCATGACTTGTTAGTCAGTACAATGTGGGTAAAGTTTAGTTTACTGGCCTGCTGTTTCTTCTTCAAAACACAAAAGTACACAGTTGAGTCACATTATTATGACCACCCCCTACATTCAAAAGCATCATTGTATAGCTCATGAAGGAAGTCACATTTTGTGGCATTCTCAGGGCCCACTCATCCATGTGGAAGGAACTCTTAACCAGTTTGGGTATTAATCTATTCTTGCAGATCATGTACACCTATTATTGCTGATTGTCTTCCCTGGGAAGGATGGGATTTTCCAGCAAGACAGTGTGACATGTCACATGATTAGAAATGTTGCCATTGGTTGGAAGACTATGAGCAAGACTTCCAAGTAGTACCCTCCCTTATAAAACGATAATATATGGAAATGTATTGGAAAATATAGTGCAATATATTAAATAATACAATATCATATATGGAAAACAAGTGCATATATTTTGCATATATTTATATAGTGATAAATATATTAGAATATACTGTATAATACATAAGGAATTGCCGCTTTTCATATATTGTATGTATGGTAATACAATATATATTTACTTATATATTGTAATATATTTCATTTTATATGTAATAGACATCATATGTATTTCTTCATATGTGCTTGCATATATGATAATATACATATGTGAGAATATATACATACTGTATATTGCCACATGTATATATGAAAATATTCTCACATATATAAAACTATATATATTATCATATATGCAAACACATATGGAGAAATACATATGATGTCTATTACACATAAAATGAAATATATTACAATATATAAGTAAATATATATTATACTACCATACATACAATATAAGAAAAGCGGCAATTCCTTATGTATTATACAATATATTGTAATATATTTATCACTATATAAATATATGCTAAATATATGCACTTGTTTCCCATATATGACATTGTATTATTTAATATATTGCACTATATTTTCCAATACATTGCCATATATTATCGTTTCATAAGGGCCCCCACTAATTCCCCAGAACCCAATTAAGGATCTGTGTGACCACCTCAGTGGTCATGTTTCCTGTGTGGATCCTTCCCCACACACCCTCCAGCAGCTGTGGGATGCACTGAAGACAGCAAGGCTACAGATACCTGTGACAACCTACCAGGACCTGACTCAATCCCAGCCCATACCACTACAATGGCTCTTTTAAAACTGTTAAATGAAACAAAATATCAGTTCCTGTTTTAGTTGGTCTCAGTGCTGCATTTCACACTGTAGTTCGTAGAATACTGGAAAGGTTGAAACATTTAGTTGGACTTTCTGGAGCTGTCCTTAGTTGGCAAAGGTCTTATCTAAGTTACTTTGTCACCATTGGCAGTTATGAATTTGATAGGGTCACTATGACACAGTGGAGTTCCTCAGGGCTTCCCGGAGCTCTTTTGTTTAATTCTAATATGCTGCCTTTCTATAAATTCTACAGAAGAACAACATTGATCACCAAAATTATGTAGATGATACAAAGATATATCTGGCAGTCTTACCAGATGACTGCAGCTCCATGAACTTACTGTGTCACTGTAAGGAACATATAAATAATTGGAAGAGCTCCTTATTTTAAATAAAGAAGAACCAAAAATTATTACATTTGGCAACACAGAGAGGATTAGTGTTAGGGTTAGAGTCCCACATTCTAGAATCCAACTTTTCTACTATATTAAAATATAGCCAAACCTAAATTAAAGATTTGATGTCCCTACAATGCTTTATATCCAGTGGAGTAGAGTACTGTAACAGCCTCGAAATAGGACCTCCCGGAAAGGCCATTAAATAGCTGCAGCCCATTCAGAATGCAGATGCTGGAGCTTTAACCAGGACCAGGAGAACAGAGCTCATCACTCCAGTTCTAAAATCTTTACAGTGGCTTCCAGTGAGTTGCAGAACAGATTTCAAAGTGCTGCTACTAGTTTATAAATCACTGAATATAAAACTGAGGATAAACCGAATGGGTCTCTTAGATCCACAGAAATCAGGTCAGTTTAGACCAAGCAGAGGGAAGCAGCATTTAGCTGTTATACTGCTAACGACTTGAACCACCTGATCTTCGATAAATTCCAATTGTTGCAAAATTTAAATCCAGGTTAAAACCACTTCTTCTACTCGTATTTCTATAACTGAGTTCTATAACTTAATAATCTGATTTTAATAACACTTGCGTCCTTTGTTTTGTCTTTTATGATTTACGTCTACACTAATTATCAAACTCATAGTTGCACATATATACTATATTACTAAAAGTATTCACTCAGCCATTTAAATCATTAAATTCAGGTATCCAAATTACTTCCAAGGCCACCGTGTGTAAAACCAAGCACCTAGGCATCTGTGAAAGAATGGGTCACTCTCAGGAGCTCAGTGAATTTCCTCACTACTAAATATTCCACAGTCAGCTGTCAGTGGTGTTATAACAAAGTGAAAGTGATTGGGAACGAGCTACAGAGCTTCAAAGAATGGGTTTCCATGGCAGAGCAGCTGCATACAAGCCTAACTGTTCCACGCCTTAATCACGCTTCTCTGTCTGCCAATCCGATGGACAAGTCTGGGTTTGGCGGTTGCCAGGAGAACGGTACTTGTCTGACTGCATTATGCCAAGTGTAAAGTTTGGTGGAGGCGGGATTATAGTGTGGGGTTGTTTTTCGGGAACCATCCTATTAGTTCTAGCACCACTGGCAGATGGCTGCACGATGCAGGACTACAGACATGCAGACCTTTACAACGACTGCCCTTAACACCACATCACCACCAGGTGCACCATAATCAGTGCCAAGATACAGTCCACTGCAGTGACATCTGGCATTTGCGTCAGTAAAAACAGCGGCCTGAGTATCACCATACTGAGAGACACTACTCAGTAAAGCAGAGGAATATAATAAATATATACATATATTTAATATAATAAATATAATAAATCATTTATTGTTCCTGGTAACTTTAATCTTTTTTCATAATAGCACTGCATTCCTATACTTCCTCGTGGGTGAAAGTATTATTTTGATGAACAGTGTATTCCATGTCTTCTGTACTTTCTTTAAGTTATGGTTAAGATTTGTATGTTTTTTCTTTTTCCATTTTAAAACTTTCTCTCCATTGTTTTGATATTTCCATTGCCTTTATTTATGCAATGCACACTGAATTGCCTTTGTGTATGAAATATGCTGTATAAATAGTTTTGCCTGGCCTTGCCTAGCCAAGTAAGGCCAAGTGAGTCTTTTGCATATTGCTTGGGTAGCAGAAATGTTGAGTTTTTAGGCAAGAACTGAAGTTACTGAATGAGACTGTTTAAAATTTTAATGTAGATATAAATTGCTGTATATTTAAACTGATTTTGTGTTAGCATGATATTAGAGAGAACTTTTGGAATGACATTTTGGAATGACTCTATTTCCGACTCATTATCTGTTAGCAGCAGCGTTTCACTCTTCTTTTCTCATCTTGTTCATCATTTTGTTTACAAGAGGCCAGTCAACAATAACAATTCCTGCACTGAAAAAAGATGAATTTATATGATTTAAATTTGTGCATCGGTCCCACACAAACAAATGAAACAAAAAAAAGGACACAAAACTTTTTGCAATTATGTTGTTGCTAAGCCAACGTACAGTGGTAAATCAGTTACTGTGCTTTAGTAATCATATTCATGGATCTATACTTTACAGATTTCGATTCTTAACTCTACTACATTTCAAGTCTTCCTCTTTAATCCACTACGTTATGGTTAAACCTGTCCTTCTTTTTGGCTCATGTGTGCATAAAAGATGTAGCATGTCTAAACTAAAGAGGTGCAAAGCAAACCCACCAATCAGGGTACAGCGATCACTTTGTTTTGACCTGTTGGACAGAGCTTGGTTTCTATCTAATAGAAACTGCTCTCCTTCAGTGTTTTGTGTTTATGGTCATTTGAATAGACATCAGTCTCTATTAAAGACTGGTGGACTGAGAGTGACACTGGAGTCTTTCCTCCAAAAATGAGGTAATTAAGAGTCTTGTTTAAGGACATTAGAGCCATAATAAATCATGCTACTGTTACTCTCCATACTGAGGTACATTTAAATGTTAATACTTTAGTACTTTTACTGAAGTGGAGATCTAAACGGAGGGACTTCTACTTTTACTGGGATAATATTTTCTTGGCCAATCTCCCTTTAACTCAACTACGTTGTTTGTGCTTTCCCCACTGCTGCCAATGTACCCATTTGAATAAAGTACATTTAAAGCTACTTTTTAGAAGAATGATACACCACCTGCTCTGTGGTGATCCTGTGGTGTCCTGACCATTGAAGAACAGGCTAAGGGGGAGCTAGGAAAATATATAGAGAAACAGATGGACTACAGTCTGTAATTGTGAATGCTGACTGTTTATTTACTACATCTGTCTAAGTGCTTAAAACGTTAAAACACTGCAGCTGTTATAATCTTCTCTTTTTGCTGAGATTGCTTATGTTGTTGTTGATGCATCAAAGTACTTATGCACAGCCTCTATATAGAGCTTCATCAAAAATGAAACATTACTCCAGCAGCATCTTGAACCAGTCAACTATACTGGTTTGTATTTACACACAAGCAATTTTAGTAAAGAGGCCTTTGTGGACTGTTCTTAGGCTACTGTTCTAAAGAAGTGTTGAATGGAAAACACTGCACTGGTTTTGCTGGTTTGAGGTATGGTTCTTACACAGAAAGTCAAGATTGTGGTGTATTGTCACTGTCCAACGAAAAACAAGTTCTTCAAAATGGCAATTTTGAAAAAAACCTATTTTAACTTTAATGTAAGTCAGTGGAACCAGACTTTTTTTGGGTCATTTCTGTTGGGCCATGATGCATTTAAATTGAAAACTGAGATGAACTGAGAATTCTTTGGACAGCGATGATATGTGCCTTTTATGTCCTTTGCCATTTGCCATTTATGAGCCATTTATCTGGGACCTGGCAGCATCCAGGAAAGTTGAATGCAGTCACCTGAAAAAAACAATACTCCAAAAATGTTGGAATGCCACTTCAAAGGTTATTCTTCTTGCATATGGGATGGAGTTAGCTAGATGAAAGCATGCTGTGAAGGTTTATTTCAAATTACTGTCAGGGCACATGATCCAGCTGGCAGATGAAGGTTGATAAAAAATAAATCATCAGTTTAATGCATGAATACTGTTCTACCTTCAGTGAACTCAAAGTCCCAGCGAAGCCAATGCCATCCATGGCCAAGTGAGTTGGGTTTGATTTGAATATTTAGTTAATCAGTGGTGAATAGTGCTTACGTCCTTAGGAATAGGAAAATAATTAATAATACACTGTGTATAAGTTTGCTGGTTTTTTTATATTGCATCTCGCCATCTGGAACTGTATGTGGACAAATACCAAAGCAAACAAGCATAGTGTATAAAGAAAGTTATGGTTCTGTAGGCCAACTAGTAGTGTTTTTAATCGCCCATAAATACAATAAGAGGAAAAAAGAAATAATGGAAAAGTGATTTGAATATCTGGACCTTTTATTCATTATTATGAAAGCATGCTCACCTCCATGCACTGACTTTTGTCAGTCCCTTGGGAAACAATGTTTATGAAGCTAAATGCTAGTAAGTCTATTCATGTCAATCAAATGGTCCTCTCCTGTCAAAACCTCAGTGAGATTTCTTCAGTAGTCACAGGGAGAGCTGTCAAGACTTCTTCTCCTTCCTAACTGTTTGTATTGGAGCTCTAATTTGAGGCAGTAATATCAGTTTTATTGCGCATTTCAGTACAAATGCATTTCCTACTGCTGAACGACAGAGCAGAACAAACCATTTAGAGTATATCTAGAGTATGAAGCAGTTTTAAGCATCTTAAAAATCTAAACATATGTTCAAGCACTCTTTGCAACGTAGTGAGGGTTGGACAGGATCCCTCAGAGTACCATTGGCTGTCACAGTAATTGTAATCAGTTGTTTATCAATTGTTTTTTCACAACCCTGAAGAATTTCAAGTGTCATGAATAAATAATAATAACAATAATAATAATAATGACATTAATAAAACAACAGCAACAACAACAATAACAACTGTAGAAATGAGAAGGTTTGAGATAATGTCAGAAAGAATATTTGCAATGCTGCCGCCCTACTAAACCAAACCCTCAGGCATATATCACCCTTAGTTACACCAAATCAGTTTTACTCAGAACAGTTTATAATATTTTGTCACTGGGATATTCAAATATTCATGGTTTTAAATATCTGAACAGCAAAAGTGGTTAAAATCCAAATGTTGCCACATGTGTATTTGCGTCAAGATGGAATAGCTCCTCTGCCTTACTTTATCAGGCCTGGCACCTGGGGGTCTTTCAGTGGGGCAAAGCCCAAACACTCAATCTTCATGCCCCACTAAACCCACAAGCCTGTATGTGCTTCTCTAGTGGCAAGCGGCTAGAAGAAGTTATGCACATGGTGGGCCTTGCTGCACTTCTCGTTATGAACCTTGTATAAAACCAGGGTGTGGCATACGATACTTAGTATCAGGCCAATGCTGGCCCAAATCACTGAATCAGATATCAGAAGAAATACCATATGTATAGTCTTATATGATAAATATTACCATAAAATAGCACATGAATCCTTATTTTTTTAATGACATGCATTTAAATTGATTTTGAATGTGTGATAATGCTGACCAATCAAAAATGCTCCTAACGTTGTGTGTGATAAAGGTCTTCTAGCCCTCATCATTTCAGAACTGTTTTAATTATAACCACAAATACTCTGCAAAGCCTGCCCAGTCTACCCAGCATTAAGCTGTGACATCAGCATCAGTGGCTAATAACAACCCAAAAATTGATTTTAACTGTCTGCATATTATAACATATGCTTTAAACAGCAATATCATACACTTATCAGAGCACTCAGTGGACCCTGCCCTCACTAACCAGCATGAGTTTATTAAGAGTGTTAATCAGTTAGTAGATAGACAGTAGATAGATGATAGTAAACATGCCAATGTTTTTAATTAAATATTTTAAATAAATCCCGTCTTGTGAATCCAAGAGGTTAAAAAAAACATGACTGCTTATAATTTCTTATAATATGCATATCTACATAATGATAATCAGTAGAATGAATCAAAATACATGCATCACCATCAAAATACATGCATTTTCAGCTCACAAACACACCAAACTACTGAGTGGACACTTGTTTTCAAAAATGTAAAATATACAACATTTTGAAGGCACTAGGCTACTTTTGATAAACAGCCAAATTCATATCCAATTTCTGTTGGAATCTTTAAATACTGACACCTGAGTAGCCCAGAATCTCCTGAAAATAAGAGCATGGCATGTGTGGCATTGTCTCATGTAATATTTTATGATTGTAATAGACCATAAAAGGCCTGTCCAAGTTTTTTTCCGACTCCAGAACCCCGCCCCATGACACAGAAGGATAAGTGGCTGAGAACATGAATAAATGAGCAAATGATAGACAATAATATCAAAATAATTACACTATTATCCTTGCATGTTAGGAGTTAGGGTTTAAGGGAGTAGAAGTGTTGTTTAACAGTTTGGGCAAGGTTTCATTTAGAGGCTAAGTTAAACAAAGTGCATCCAGTCAAATGTATAACACCTTAGCTATTTAAGGGGAAAAGACGATATTGGAGTGGTGTCTGGTCCAGTATTATCTGGTCCAGATGAATACAGGGAGGTGTGCATGCCCCACTTTGTATTTGCTGTGTATTAGGGATGCGCTGTATAAAGATTAACTAGCATGTCTTAAATGAGTACCTTTGTTGATATGTGGTCAATGTGACTCTCCAGTTGATTCCCTACTAAATGTGTGGTTCATTGTGAAAAGTTAAAAGTGATGTTGTCCAGATCCAAACACCCCCCCACCCCCACGTTTCCCCAGTGCATGAGCACCCCACTCATAATTTAGTTCTGGCACTGGGCCGGCACTTGATTGTTGTTAACCAACCATTAGGGGTAATTAGATCAGGTAGGCAAGACAGAGTGCTTAATGATCTTTTCCGGGTGGTGTTTTGTGGCTTCACGCACTGTAGAGTATGTGTCTGTTTGATCTCACCATCCTGGCTGATGCCTGTTAAATGGGAGACAGATGCACCACAAAGTAGCAATCGGCTATGTCTAACACTAAAATGTAAATATTTAAACCAATAAAGACAGCAGCAACCCTTAAAACGATGAAAATTTGGTAGCTAATGGCAGATATTACGAAGTAATGAGAATGTTCTCAACGCTGTACGGGGCAAATGGGACCATGCTGCTATAAGTACACAGAGTTAGCAGTGAGTTTCCCTGTTTTGTATATGTGAGAAATTGCTTTGCAATGGAGGTGTGGTGTGTTTCTGGGTTTTTGGAGAGTCTATAAGACAGCAGAGTAAACAGGGTGGCAGGCAGGAATGAAGCTTGATCCAATAAACCTGGATGTTCCCAGTCCACATCATTTGTTCAGCACACAGACCAGCTGCCCTGCACTAGCAGAGTGTTGTAGAGGAACGGCAGCTCCAGCATTATGCAGTAATGTTTTCATCCAGCTGCTCTTGTATGCAGCCTGAATGAAGCGTCTCCTGTACCGAGGAATAAGAAATCAAAGCCTTTCCCCACTGCCACACTGCCGCACTGCAGGAGAGAAGAAGAGGGAGAATGGGTGAGAGACAGAGACAGAATGCAACATGCACTGCCAGCTTATGAGTTAAAGAGACAGAAAGAGAGAAAAAGAGAGACATATTGGCCATATAAGACCATTAACAGCCTCCTTAAAGGGCCATTAAAGGAGAAGTCTACAAAAATCAGTGAGTGAGATGTGAAGAAAGTTATTCAGAAATGTTTCTAAGACACAAATTTAACCACTTAATGCACAATTCATTCATTCATTTATTTATTCATTCATTCATTCATTCATTCATTCATCTCAGTCACAGGGTGTGCTGGAGGACATGTCAAGGCTTACTGGGCAGAAGACAGGAAACAGCCTGGACAGGTCGCTAGTCCATACACAGTCTCTCACGCACACCTACCTACAGGCAATTTAGCATCTTCAGTTCGCCTGGTTGCATGTATCTGTACTGTAGAAGGAAACCCATGCAGACACGGGGAGAACATACAAACTCCACTCAGTCTTTATGTCTTTATGGATCTTGCTTTGTGCACTGGTGGGCAGACATGTTGGAACAGGAAGGAGCCGTCCCTAAACAGTTCCCAGTAAAGGCAGCATGAAAGTGTCCAAAATGTCTTGGTCTGCTGAAGCATAAAGGGGCAAGCCCAACTACTGAAAAGCAACCCCACAACATAATTGCCCCTCCACCATACTTCATACTCGGCACCATGCAGTCAGACAAGTACCGTTCTCCTGGCAACCAAACCCAAACTCGTTCATCCGATTGCCAGATGGAGAAGGGTGTTTCGCCACTCCAGAGAACACGTCTCCACTGCTCTAGAGTCCAGTGGTGGTGTGCTTTACACCACTGCACTCGATGCTTTGCGCTTGGTGATGTAAGGCTTGGATGCAGCTGCTCGGACATGGAAACCCAGTCCATGAGGCTCTCTACACACTGTTGTCCAGCTAATCTGAAGGCCACATGAAGTTTGGAGGTCTGTAGCAATTGACTCTGCAGAAAGTTGGCGACCTCTGTGTGACCTAAATATGTGCCTCAGTTTCGGCTGACCCCGCTTTGTCATTTTATGTGGCTAACCACTTCATGGCTGAGTTGGTGTTCCCAATCGCTTCCACTTTGTCATAAACTCACTGGCAGTAGACTGTGGAATATTTAGTAGTGAGGAAGTTTCATGACTGGACTGCACAGGTGGCATCATATCACAATACCATGCTCCTGAGAGCCACTCATTTTTTCAGTAATGCGTGTAGAAGCAGTCTGCATGCCTAAGTGCTTGGTTTAACACACCAGTGGTAATGGAAGTGATTGGAACATCTGAATTCACTGATCTGGATGGGTGAGTGAATGTACAGTGGTTGGACAATGAAACTGAAACACCTGGTTTTAGACCACAATCATTTATTAGTATGGTGTAGGGCCTCCTTTTGCGGCCAATACAGCGTCATTTGGGCAGCCGTGGTTTTATGTTTTTTGGATACAATCCGGGTTAGCACCCGAACATCCCTTTCAGACAGCTTCCTCTTGCGTCCACAGTTAATCCTGTTGGATGTGGTTCGTCCTTCTTGGTGGTATGCTGACATTACCCTGGATACCGTGGCTCTTGATACATCACAAAGACTTGCTGTCTTGGTCACAGATGCACCAGCAAGACGTGCACCAACAGTTTGTCCTCTTTTGAACTCTGGTATGTCACCCATAATGTTGTGTGCATTGCAGTATTTTGAGCAGAACTGTGCTCTTACCTGCTAACTGAACCTTCACACTCTGCTCTTACTGGTGCAATGTGCAATTAATGAAGATTGGCCACCAGGCTGGTCCAATTTAGCCATGAGACCTCCCACACTAAAATGACAGGTGTTTCAGTTTCATTGTCCAACCCCTGTATATATGTACTGTATACAAATATATATTCTACTTTTTGTGCTTCTTTATTAAATACTTGGAATGTAATAGCTAGTGCTTATAGTCTGGGAGGTAGGCCATGCAGAGTATAGAAATTAGTTGCACAGTGTAACGACTTGTTTCTCTGTGCATATGAATCTTGAATGTTGTGAACTACACATTAATATGTTGTTAATTCACATTAATTTCATCTTTTGCTTCCTGCCTCACAATGTCTGTGCCTGGACAAACCCTTTATCTTGTGTGGCTGATGCTGAGACTTCTTTGCTGTATAGTTGTGATGATAAATGGGAATGTATGTCAGGGTATGGCACTGCCTGAGGTGTACAGTTTTGTCGGCTCGGTTCCTGGAGTGGAAACACAAGTAGAACTGCAGATTGAGCAGCTGGAGATCCTCTGTGCAACTCTCTAAAGAACGACTGCAAAACGCTCATGCTGATCCTGGTTAACATCTCCCATTTCCAGCACAAAGAACGTTGTGCTGACTCATTCAAAGTGACCTACGATTTGCTCCTTGATCTTCTTTGGCTGGTGAAGTGGGAGATTCACACTCAGCACGAAGCAATAACTCGCTTATGATCCTGCATAATAATATCACCACGCATCCTCACAAATCTTCATTTGATTATGTCGGTCTCCGAGGACACTGAGCAGAGGAGCTTTGCGAACGTGTCAGTGTTAACCTTGCGAGTGAATAATGCCACATTGAGGCCCGCTGTGACTGAGGAGGCCGTGGACAGTAATGACTCAGCACATTTCATTGCTTTTAGCTGCTGTTTAAAAATTGCTTTTGCTTTCTAGGGCTGCTTTATTCCTCCTCTCCAGCTGTTGTTTATGGAGCAGGACAACAAAGGGAAGGGGGGTGAAAGGTGGGCATGTAAAGAAAAAAAAATCTTTTTTCATCTTTTCCTTTTCTCCTGCCTTTGATTTGTCCCTCAAGGATATGGAGCACTTCGGGGATGCACAATGCACTTCCTGAGCAGGATTGTTTCTGTCAGTTTGTTGGGGCCCTACCTGAACATGTTTACATAGACCGCATCACGCAACAAGACGCTTCACCTTTTCTTCTCCGCCAGTTTCTGCTGCGCATTAAACATTAAAAGTGCAGGAAGACGTCAAGCTGCAGAGGTCTTTCAGATGGAAGGAAGAGTTCTCTTAAACTTCCAGTCAATAGCACAGTGCGGTAGCATAGCAGTCAGTATGGGCCTGTAAGGGGAGCATGAATCACATGTGCGGTTATGCTATCACCCCTGCTTCCACAACGTTTCCTTAAGGTTACACCCAGGGTTGGCTGTAGCAGCTGGGGAGCCCTACAAGCATTTAAGTCAGCCCTCGCCTCATCTGAGGTAATGCACTGTAAAATTAAAGCCTAACTAATTACAAAGACTATGACAAGCTTAATTACATACATTTATAACAAGCTCATTTGTGGATTGCAGATGAGTGGATCCCAGTTTGGGGTTCAAGTAAGTTATAGTTTAAATTACAGATAAGCTTCTCAGCATTCAGGATCCAGATTAATTTCAAGTGCTTCCAATTTTCCATGAACTGCTTTTGTTTTGGCTCTGGCTGATTTGACTCCAGTTTAAGTGTTTCACTTTAATGATTTAATTATTTTCTTTCCCATTTATTTTCAGCTGATGAGACATGCTAAAACTGCCATAGAATGCAATTATTCAGCATGTTAATTTCTTATGTGATGTCTATATTGAAGGCATGTGTCTTTGTTGTTGTGAAAAATGGCCCTGTTTGGTTTTACACACCCGTTTACACTGTAATATTTGGTCCGTTTTCCTTTTTTTTGGAGGGCTCATAAATAATTTCTAACCTGGCTGTTTACAGTGAGAGACTGTGATGATCACACACAAGCAACATGTGACATACATACTGTATATACCACAGACACAAGAAAATTAAGGTAACTTACATCTAAATAAGATCGTATTGGTTGCTTAGAGCTTGCTAGTAGTTAACATTACCTGACTGCCTCCTTTCAATCTGGGCATCAGCAAAAGTAAATTAAAGTTGTTACTCACTATGAAACTATGGGTTTAAGATGATCTGAGATGATACAATTACACAGCATGACTACTACTTACAGGTTAGTGTTGAGGTTGTGATGCTAGTAAAGGTGGAACTTTAGTCTCCTCAGTGTTGAATTCAGAGCAAAGCTGCTCGATGTTGTTTAAGGTTTAAGAAGCTGTCTGGAGACCAAATTGTTACATCTCCTCTCTCTCTCTCTCTCTCTCTCTCTCTCTCTCTCTCTCTGTATGAATGTTGTATGTGTGTTGCATATATGACCATCTCAAAAACCATAGTCGCTCTGGGTAGTTTAGCATCTTGTAAAGAAATAAACATAGTGGCCAAACCATCCACAAAAGTCACCTGAGAACCATTGGGGTCTCCACCCCGAATCCTTCTGCAGCTACTAGTTAACCATGTCTGCATTGGCTCAGATAAGCCAATCTAAGTTGAACACAGATCCTAGATCCCCATCTTCTCGTTGTCCAAATAACTTTTAGCACCAAAAAAAAAAAAAACAATTACTTTTAAGCTGTTTCTCCTCATCTGCTCTTTATATTAAGTTTTTCGGATCTTTCTTTTTGAGCAAAGATTAATTAGCAGGTTATTTTTCTCTATATTGAGCATTTTAAACAAAATAACTGAAGTATTAGCCCAGAAGATGTTTAGGATCCCCGTTGCAGCTGTGGACCCCTAAGCAGCTTCTTATGTTGCTAATTACCTAAAACAACCTAATAAACGTCCCCAAAATGTCCTAATGAAATGAGTTGCTATGCCGATGATTAATGGTGCAGCTAGGATAGCTATGTCCGTGGTCTGTTTACATGGTTTATCGGACTCGATGCACACAGCTGAAGTTTCCAGTGCAGACACCACGAAAGCTCTGACGTGACATAATGTTGCATTTGAATGCTTGCTTGCTGTTCTGACATGGTGTTGTACTGTACAGTGGCCCATTTTCCCAAAATGTTTTGCATGCTTTATATATTACACCCCCTACCTGCTTTCCTGGCTGACACTGTTTCATCAAAATGTTCTTTTCTACTTTTCAGTCCCTGCTGGCCTGCAGCCGTGGTCGGAACGATCCGGCTCTGAAATCCTCTCTGTGTCTCCCCTCTCGCCTCTCTGCATGCCTCACTGCCTTGTTTTCAATTGTTTCCCGGCCCTCCATAAATCACCTGTGCGTGCACGGTGCCCAGCACACCGCCTGACACGCAGCACACGGACGAGTTACACAAATCCCCACTGCAGACCCTCCAGCGGCCATCCTGCTCACTCCAGCACAGACTCTCCCTCATCTGCTGCTGTAGGACTCACTTAAAGTGGAATTTTACTGAAAAATGATGCACCAAGCTGAAGTTTACTTTAGTTTTGGATATATGAGGCTAATAAAGCTGACATTTAATAGAAGCTTATGCCCTAACAAGTAGCACTGTGCAAACTCCATGCCTAACTCATCACACAGCTGACAAATAATCTCAAATAGGATTGCTTATGTGGCTTCTGGCACTGCACTGTAAAAAGTATAGACTGTATTTGTTTGACATCACAGTTATTGCTGCCACCATAGTGTTGACATACCCCTAGTCAACACAGCAACAGAGCCACTGTGTGCACACTCCTAGTTAATAAAGCATCCCTGATGTCAGGAGAGGGAAAAGAAGTGAAGGAGAAGTCTTTGGATATGGAGAATAAATGGAAAAAGTTTTCCAAAGGTAGCCAGTTAGATGATATACAAATAAACAAATTCTATAGCTTGGATCATTTTGTTATCAATATCAGTGTTGACAGCTGATATTGATAACACACTCCTGCAAAGAAATTATTTTAGCCAGACCGTTATCAGGGCTCACTTAGCTAAGGCTAACCTCAAGCGAACTCTGATTAACCCTGTCAAACATAGATACTGAGCTATTACACCCTTTCGGTCATGTGACCCCTCCACTGACAAAATGATTATATGACTCCAGTGATTTGTGTGATTCTATGAGGTTAAGTCCTGTGACATGTAAGCTGAGGCGGTATTTAAGGTAATTATAGATCTCTGGTTGTTGTTGTGGGCATTAAGTCATAATCATCTCTGATCAAAAAGACTTTTTTTTATTTGATATCTACATCCTTTCCAGCTTGCATGTCTGGAAAGGCACCATTAATGCAGAGAACTATGTTCAGGTTCTAGAACAACATATGCTCCCATCTAGACGTCATCTCTTTCAGGGAAGACCCTGCATTTTTCAACAAGATAATGCCAGACCGCATTCTGCAGCAATCACAACATCATGGCTACGTAGGAGAAGGATTCGGGTACTGAAATGGCCAGCCTGCAGTCCAGATCTTTCACCTATACAGAACATTTGGCGCATCATAAAGAGGAAGGTGCGACAAAGAAGGCCCAAGACGATTGAATAGTTAGAGGCCTGTATTAGACATGAATGGGAGAGCATTCCTATTTCTAAACTTGAGAAACTGGTCTCCTCTGTCCCCAGAAGTCTGTTGAGTGTTGTAAGCAGAAGGGGGGATGCCACACTGTGTTAATAATAATAAAAATGGCCTTGTGCCAACTTTTTTGGGATTTGTTGACGCCATGAAATTTTGAAACAACATATTTTTCCCTTAAAATGATACATTCTCTCAGTTTAAACTTTTGATCTGTGATTTGTGTTCTATTCTGAATAAAATATTAGATGTTGGCACCTCCACATCATTGCATTCAGTTTTTATTCACAATTTGTTTAGTGTCCCAACTTTTTTGGAATCCGGTTTGTAGATATTCAAAAGCAATAGCCAGCCCAGACTGCTCAAATACTGCTGCATGTTAACAATACTGCTAACCACTGGATGCTTCTTCCGAGCTTTGGGAATACCATTTATACCAGTGCAGAAGTTAAATCGAAGTGCTTTTGAGATTTGGATCAATGAAAAAAAATTGTTTTGGCTTGCTTTGTTTCAATCCTAGTTTGATATCCTAAGTGAAACAGTTACTGTTTATTTGCTGAATGTGACGTACTGGAGAAAGGAAATATAACAGAAATGGGACCTGTTCAGAAGTGGTGCTGAATATTTAATCCCCAACTTCCCTCCCCCAAATGTGTTCATCTAAATACATGAATACAAAAGTTGTGTCAAACCTTACAATAAAGGCACTTCAAAATGTAACTTATTATCACTTAGTGAACCAACAAATCATGCATTTTGCCTAAAGGTGTAGCTTACAAGTATTTCTGAGTTAAGTGAAAATCAATCAATTGCTCGTTTCAACATTAAGTACATCTTTTTAGGTTGAAATATTATATAATATAAGATAAGATAATCCTCTGTTGATCCCATAGTGGGGGAAATAGCAATTTGCAATGTATAAACATGAGCAATGAGCAAAAAGTACTGATGGATAAAATAAAGGTTTTATGGCTTACCTCTTACAGACCACAGGATGTCATGCAGTCTCATGGACCACATTTTGAGATTACTCCACAACATGAGATGGTTTAAGAGTAAGGTGGTAATAGCCTAATTGGCCTGATCACCTTTACACACATCAATACAGAATACAAAGAAAACAAATATGTGCATTGTTTCAAACATGCGTGTAAGTTGTTGTGAATGTGAGAATCTTCTTTTTTTAAGCCACATTTCTGTGATTGTATGTTAAGCTTAATAGTCAGATCTTTGAATGATACATAAACAATAACTTTGCACCTATTAAAGCCTATATATCTCAGATCATCATTAAAGCTGAGCTTCCATTGCTCTGTGTTCTTTACAGTCTGCAGTAAGATCCCCACTGAGCACACGAACACGCAGACACTGCAGATCTAATATGGCAAACATGATGTATGGTGAGAGTCTGCTGCAATCCAGCAGCCGTTAGACATGCTCCACCTGTTCACTAATTAAACCCACTACAGACACCTCACTGCTGCCTTACGAAGAATATCTCCCTGCAGAAAAAAGCCCCTGCTGCAGTCTCGGCTCACCTCTGATTTTGTGGGCTTGTAGTAGAAGAGAGGATGTGCTGTCTGATCTAAGAGTGTTGTGCAGGTGTGAACTGGAACTTCATAGCAGTTCACTTGAAATGTGCCTGTAAAGCGTTTCAGTAGTCCAGTAGTCTATTTTATTAGCCCTGTTTAAAAGCAGGATGTACTATAGTGTTATGATCATATTACTGTACTGTACTAACAGCCCCAGTTCTGAGCAGGCAGGAGGCGTAGGCATTTACACTATTTAAAAGTTTGCAATCACTTATAAACATTGTTTTTTGTTTCTCGACAGCATTATATCTGTTCCTATTCTACCCTATGATGATACTGCAGACTCAGTAAGCAACACAGCTTTTTGGGGACCACAGCATGGAAGCTTTTCCTTGCAAGAGTGACCCCAGTCATAACTCAGCTGAATAGCTGTGAAATGTATGCAGCTACTGAGTCACTCGTTTCTGCAGAATGCATTTTTGAAAGAATAGGTCTGTAATTGATTCAACAATACCCAACACAGCTCAATTCTTGGACTTACTTTTGCATAGTTTGAATTAGTTGAGTACAGTGGCTAGGCAAGGCAAGGCAAGGCAAGTTTATTTGTACAGCACCTTTTATACACAGGCAATTCAAAGTGCTTTACATAAAAGGATGAAGATACAAAGAAAAAACTAAATAAAAGCAAAATAATTCATTTAGAAATCATTAAATTATAGTCATAATTCATTTAAAAATCATTCATTACAATCATTAAATAAAATATAATAATAAAATGACATTTTAAAAGAAATAAAAGTCAGCGTAAGAATAAGAAAAAGTGCCGTGACAGGAGAATAGCAGTGGGACAACTATGACTTATAGCTGTTGTATGCCAGTTCATAACAGCAGATGGTCCTTTCCTTGTGTTATTTTGGTGCAACTGCTGACAAGCTTTACATTAGTAAAACTCATGGTGAGTGTAAAGGGAGCTGCAGTGTAAGTTTAGATAAAAGCTTAAATAATGTACAGTATATCCTTTACTGTTAACGCACGCTTATACAGGAAGTCTACCTGTCCATTTTTAAAGTGGTCTGTATGGCTGAGTGGTCATTCAGAGTGGTTGGATGGGAAATGGTGCATTGTCAAGAAGCTTACTGACCTGGATTTCTTTAGTAGTGTTAGTGATGGGAATCAGGGGTCACCATGCCCACAACGCATATCTATTCAAAACACCCACTGAACATGCATGTGTTTTAATTATTGATTTAATGATTATTTAATTATTAAGATCTTTTAATTATGCAGTAATTTTGAAAATTGTGTAGATTGAGGCCGGTCCTTTGTCTCTTTGTGGTTTGATTGAGTATTCGTGTAAGTTTCTTCATGTCTGTTGTTGTGTAGCCCTGTTCCGTTGTTTAGTCTCTTTGATGTTGTTTTATTTTTGGTTTATTAAAGACTTGCAGTTGTAACCTGTCCCCTCATCCCGCGTAACACCAGTGATGTAAGAATCTATATTCTTTGTATTTGTTTCTTGAAAAAAACACTCATCATCAAGGAAACAGTTACACAAATAGTTGCATTTGGATTCAACCAACAGGAATGAAACTTGGTGGATAGGTTTAACATTGTGAGACATGCGAATGATTCAAGTTTCACGCTCGGCCGTGCATGTGACGCAAGTATATACAGGTCCTATCACTGTACCTGTCTGACCCAACAGCTACGACTGCGGACATTCAACAAGCAGTGATATCCTCCAGGTTGCATGATGCAGGACAACACGCACACAGACCAGTACAGCGACTGCCCTTAACACCACCTCAACACCTCGTCATCTGTAGTGGCTAGTCCCACTTTTGTCTTGGTGGAGGCAACCAAGAAATCCATGTGTGAAGGCACCGTGGTCAGCACCAAGATAAACAAGATGAACCTTCATCCCTACCGCAAAATCTGTACTAACTGCGTAAGAATATTCAAGCTGCATTGGATGGATTAGCGCAAGCCCATGCCTTAGCAATTTGCCAACATGGCTGTGCAATGCCATACTGAGAGACACTACTTCTGTATGTGTAGCTCAGTAAATTTGTATCATCATTTATAGTTCCTGATAACCTTTATATTCCTTCCCAATAGCATTGCAATCTGACACTTCTTTCGGGGTGCAACTATTCTTTCAAAGGTGAGTGTATATGATGGAGAGTGTTTGTCATACAGCGTTTTACCAATAATAAGAACTGTAACTACCCTTAAAATAAAATAAAATATTTGTAAAATAAAGGTTATATATATATGTGTATATACTGTATATATATATGTGTATATACTGTATATATGTATGTATGTATGTATGTGTATATATATATATATATATATACATACAGTGAATCACTGTTCATATTATGATATTTACATTATAAAATTATATGTACTTTGTTTGACCAGTAACACTGTGTGAATAGATCAGGTGTTTTTTTTTTTTCATGTAATCAAACAATAGCACGGTGGCTAATTCATCATTGTCATTGTATGGGTAGTTCATTTGTTTCCTTCCTTCTAATGCAAATGCTAGCTGTATGGAAGCAGAACTGCCAAGTTGGCCTGTTTTTCTTTCTCTATGCAACGTGCAGGTAATGCCTTTTTCCCTCGCTGAATGCTCACCAGTGCTGTGGCACTGATCCTGTTAGAGTCGCAGTCTCACCCCAGGCTAAGCGCTGTTGTGATGTAAGCGTGCTTTGCTGTCACTTGTGTTGCATCTCAAATGTGGTCTCAGTGACTGTGCAGAAATGCACGCCCCCCGTGCCCACGGCTTTGGCAGTGTGTGACTAAGCTACACAGGTGAAGAGAATGTATCTCTGCGCTTTACAAGAGCACTTGAAAACGCTAATGCTACTCATAATTAATTAGTTACATTTTAAACACATTTACATTTTCCAGCGAGAGATTATTTAAGGGAATGGAAAATGGAGGACTGACTAATGAGTGGAACTTTGGAACAGCTTAATATTTTTATATGGAATAACAGCAGAACACTATAACCCATTTCCCTACCAAAACAATCAGTAGATGGTCCTTATACCTTATATAAACTCAACTGCCTTCTCCAGTGCAGTCTACCCTATGCATCCTAAGTCCTTCTTTTCTGGGATGCGTGACTGTAGGAAAGAGGTTTTAACTAGTATAGTAGGTTTACAATTTATAATTTCTTCAAGGTTTTACTTTTATCATTCAGTGGAAGGTTCGTCAGAGAACCAAGTGGTTGTTCTAGAGCATTGCTCAGAGGAACTCTTGGCACCTTTGTTTTTGTACAGGAGAAATTTTGGGGGGTTGGTTGTGGGGGTTGGTGGGGGGCGTGTTGGGGGCTTCTGTTGCACTTCCAAAAAAAATAAATGCTGGCCAAAAATAATCTTTACAGCATCTGTTTACACTTATGTAAAACTCAAATTGAAGCATAGACAGCCAATGTTGCTCTTGTGACACCCAGGAACAGGTCCACAATCATTTCTTCTTTTTCTTTTTTTTACTTTCCGGAAAGGACATTATAAATGATTGTTCAGCGTCAAACTTGTAGTGTTGCCAGTCTCCTGACTGAGACACAAGAGCGCTAAAATACCATGTAGTCTAAGTGTTGGGTATCCTTAGTTTTCTTATTAATGCATTTCTTTCAAGTGTTGGTTCCTTCTTAGAGGTTTTTAATGACACTTGCCCCACCATTTCTGTTGCTGCTTTCAGAAAACATCAATTATAAAACATGTTAAACTCTATCAACACTGACCACGTACTAGATGCATTTTGGGATCATGAGTTGTAAATTGTGAGATGTGTCATATGTGATGTGTAAATAGCCAGCCAAGAAAAATCTTATTATTTTGGGAAAAGTAGGTGGACCTATTATGTATATATGAGCTTGTTGGACATCATATCTCAAAACAAGGAGTGTTAATAATATGGACTTGTGCATTTGTAGTGCCAAGCAGTCCTGATTAATGGTTGACATTTTAATTCATACCAAAGATGTTTAGTGGAGTCAGGACTCTAGGCTCTTCAAACTGTGTGTATGGATCTTGCTTTCTGCACAGGGGCTCAGGAACAGGAAAATAGATAACATTCCCCTGGCATCTGCCAAACCCAGATTCTTCCATGATGCCACATTGCAAAGCTTGATTCAGCACGCCAGAGAATACTTTTCCATGGCCCTATTGGTGGTGTGCATCACAACAGCTTATGTTTGGCATTGTACGTAATGATCTTAGACTTGTGTGTAGCTGCTTGACGGCACCTGACAGTTTCGCTCTGTGAGTTTGGCTGGTGTATTGTTTTGTTGTTCAGTTGTTAATGCTCATAGATACTTCCACCCTAACAGCACCTTTAGCTGACAAAGGCAGATCTAGCAGGAAAAAAGTCCAAACTGACATCTGGCAAAGGTATAATCACTGTGCCCTTCCATATGACCCATTCAACTGCAAATGTTTGTCTACAGAGATTGCATGACTATGTGCTTGGTTTCATGCCCCTACTAGCAATGGGAGCAGCTGAGACACCTGACCTCAATAATTAGGAGGAAATGCCCACATACGTTTGGTCACATAGCTCATTTGATTGATTTTAGGTACTTTGCATATGTATCTGGTTATCTAGCTAGGAAATCTGTTTCATGTGGGCTTCAAACACATGGGTAAAAGATCAGTGAGTGAAACGGGCAGGTGTAGAGTGGAGCTCAGATGTGTGGCTGTGTTATGATGTTGCCTGGAGGAAGCACAGCCAACACAACTAATCACAGGCTCATTCAATCAGCCTTTGCAGTAACGCGTGTGATTTCTGAAACAGCCACAGTGGAGAGGATAAAGATTGGAGCTGGAGAAATTTAATACCAAGCTAATCTTCGCAAAGTCATTCTAAATTAGCTACTTAACCCCAGGTGTGTTGGTCCTGTCACCAAGACATTACCTGAAGAAAAACATACCGAATATTAAATACGCAGTGGTGGTAACAAGCGAAGCCCCTTGGCAGGCAGCTATTTCTGGGCATTTATCAATGGCCATTTTCTTTCTTTCTTTTTTTGGCAGTGTTTTGACAGCAAGTAGAGAATGAGGAGTATGGAGAACACCTACAGAGACTGTGTTCTGTGTTTTGTCTTTTTCCAGTCAAGCCTGTTCTGTTTTTGTTGTTAAATCTGTACACAAAAGCTTAGAGCTGTCTATCCCACAATCCTTTTCCCACAGCCGTAGGTGTATAAAGGCCTGTGAGGCGGCAGCGCAGCCCAGACGCTTTTTTAGTCTGGCTCAGTGAGGACCACATAATGATGTAATCCCTGAGATCCTTCTTTTTTAACAGCCAATTCGGCCCAGATTCTTGGCAGCCAGCGGCCTCAGCGCATTGAAATTCAGCCGTGGGCAAAATGTCAAGCTTCCTTTTAGGTCTCCACACATTTTGCCCCAGTGTCGGCCATAAATTGTAATAATCTGATTATGACTTTCAAAGGCAATTGTCAGGCAAATGAACTGAAGAGCTTTATGCATGAGAAAACATGTGTGGATGCAGGTGCAGTGATGAGAGACGATAACAAGAGAGAACCTCTCCAACACCATAGAACATAATAGCTATAGCAATAGAAAAATGGTGGAAGACTAAAGCTCATCTTTTTGAGATGCTTTCGCTGGCTTGGTAGGATTTCATTAATGCATGACATTGAAAAGTTAGTATTGCTTGTTGTATATAGAAATATATATCGTTGCTCTCCAAAGCAAAACAAGTATCTCCAAAATGACAGTTTTACAGGAGAGGCCAAAAACCTTATACACTTTTGGGCCATTTCTGCTGGTCCGTTCATCATGCAAATCTCACACAGTATAAAACGGCAGCTGCAGTTTTCAAATGATGCATAAAAGTCAAGATGGACAAATATGGAGATTCATGTTTTTTATTGGACAGCCACGAGATATAGAGATGGCACAATCAGGTTGAGTTAATTTCATATATATATATATATATATATATATATTTAAATGAAATTAACTCAACCTGATTATGCCATCTCTACCAAATGGTAGAGGTTTGTTAACCTAAACAATCAACTAGAGATCAATGAATATTTTAATAGATTCTCCTTTGCTGTTCTCATCCACAGAGAAAGCAAGCAACAAGTCAATCACTCCACCCATGTATATTGTTTTTGGTAGAATTTTCGAAGATAAGCTTATTTTTCTTAGCATGTTCAGAGGTTTTGATAAACAGAATTATGTAACTTTATACAACAAATAAAATCTAATGTAGATAAACAAATGTAAAAAACCATGCATTACCAAACCATATAATAGTTTTTTTATGCCAAAGATGTCTATGCTAATGTAACTATGTGACTATGTGCTTTATTATTATTGCCTCAAAACAAAACCTTCTTGGTAAGGATGTTAAAGGGTTTAATTTTTGTAATTTTGTTTTGTTGTTGATAGATTAACAATGAGACAATAGATTTTAATATTACAACCTATAGATGTACTTTTTACACCTATCAGCTAAGAGATGTTTTGTGTGTTAAAGTTACTACTGTAGTTAGTTACTGTGGTTTAGATGTATGTGCGATATCTGCTGTCTAAAATAGCTGCCCACAGTGTATGGTTATGCAGTAAAGCTTTCTTTATGTCCCAGTCACATTGTGTCCTAAACCAGACTAAACATCTAGATGTGGTTTGAGCAAGTTGAGAGAAGCTTTGAAGATGTAATATGGAAGAATTTTCTTGTGTTTATTAGCAACATTAGCCTTGTAGTTTGAGAAGCACAATTTGGACACCAATGTTTTAATTTGTTTTAAGGTTTTTTACTATATTGTAAATAAAAGCTTACTGCTTAGATCAAAACATTGAACATTATTTTATCAGATGACTAAGGTTCTTGCTCAGTGCTGTTTGTGTTTTGATCATACGTCTTTCCATATGATCGATTGGAAAGACTTTTAGTGTCTTCAATACAATCCAATTTCAAATTTCTCTTTAGTGCCTCACTTGTGGAAATGCTGGCCTTAGCTGAACCTGCTGTAGGGAGCCGAGCATGATTACTGGTTTTATCAACAGTCAAACCAATCTTTAGCCTCAGTAAATCAGCGTCTCAACTCATCCCGCAGAAATCTAGTCCTCCAGCCATGAGATTGATGGGCGTTCAAATGGAGCTGAAAATTCCTGCTGGGTAGGAAAGCCTACTGAGGCCAGGTGGAGCTAATGTAACACACACACGCACACACACTCACACAGCACAGCACATATCACTTATACCACCCCACTGTACATTTGCACTCCATGTAATGTGTTGTTAAGGGGGGGCTGAATTAATAATGTGCGTCACCTGCTTTGAACATTGATCAGCATCCTAAATGAAGTGTAAAATATGTTTATCAGTTTGACTTTGAAGACTGATGACTGACCTCAGGACTCTATATCTAAGAACGAGAACTCGTCAGGTTCAGGTTTCAACTTCTGACCCATGCAGGCTTCTACTTCAGATAAGCCAGATTAATCCATGAGGGCCTTTAGTATATGTAGCTCTCTTAGAGGCACAGCCAATGCATGCTTTTTTTGGCAGTTAAGAACTATAGATGATGAAATAGCCTGTTTCTGTACACTCTGGAAAATTAAGAATGAAACAACACAGCGTATCCTTAATAAGTCCGGCCAAAATTATTGATTTTTTTACATATCCATTTAGAAATTTAAGAACAGTACCAATACTAATTTCTCATATAACAACCACATTCCTCCACGCTCTTTCTTTGGTCAACAATTTGATCCCTATAGACCACCATATATACATACACAGCAGCCGCACCTTTAGTTGACCAGATTCCTGAAATGAAAACTGGAACATTTCAAGTTTCACTGTAACTGTTGCACTGTAATAAACTATAATGAAAGCGAACTGATAAAACTGGGTGCTAAGTACCTTTGCAAACTGACACTTAAAAAGCATGTTTACCAGAAAGATTTACCAGTTGTATGAGCCTATAATTCATATTCATGGTAAATAGGTCTGTGGCTATAACTCAGTAGCCAGACGCTAAACACAACCCAGGGCTCCAGTTCTGGAGAGAGTAAGATGCTGCTATGTACATATGCCATGTGGATGTCTGAAAATGTAGTACTGACTTTACTGACTTAACATACTGACTTTTCGACACTGTTGTGTATCACAGGGAAAATGTATTAAACAGAGTTCTGTATTTTTTATGATAGCAACTATTAAATAACACATAACTTAAAAGGTCTATTGTGAATTCACAGCATACGGAAAATGTTAGAAGGTCTGTTGCAAGCTTTATATGTCTGTGTCTAAAACATAGCATAACTCGTCCTAACATAGCACATGATTTCCCACACAGTCACCAGCATGAATTAGAATTATGCTAGCTGTGATTCTTGGATGAACAAAGGCTACTTATAATGTGAATTTAAAAGTTTCTACATCAAAAATTGATGCCTCCCTGTGGAAACAGAAACACATGTATAGTTGAATCAGCATTAAAGATACATTTGAATAGTAGAAGAAAATTAAAATAATGATCTTTGACTTAACTGAACCTAAATTTGTTGAAGAACCTGTGGAATGATTGCTTAAGCTTAAGCTTGTTGCTAACCAGTTGCTAGGTGTTTCTAAAATGAATGGAAGTCTATGGTATGAACGAGGGATGAAATTATAACACATGGAGGAGTGTGGATCAATATGGCTGTGGATTAGAGTTTGGGGATCTGCCCTGAGTGAATACATGCAGTTTGGTTTAGGTTAATGGGACTGATGGGGTTTGAATGGGTGTGAAAATGAATGGGGCTCTATAGGAGAAACAAAGGATGGAAAAATAGACAAATATATGAGTGCGAGTCATACCAACATTGAATTTGTGCTCAGGGGTCTGCCCTGAGATAATGTGCACAATGGTCTCGGTCGAGGAGAGATACAGTAGACGGATGTGCAGTTTTTAACCCCCGGGAAAAAATCGTGAAAAGCACACACTGAATCAAAAGCTATATACAAGCAGTGCATTCCCTATCAGATCGAACATTTTGAAATTGCAGAGTGATTGCTTAAGCTGTGTGTCGATATCTCGAAAACTGTGGGAATAGATAGCAGACAAAAATCTTTTAATTTTTTTAAAGAAAAAGACGAAGAAGAAGAACAGGAAGAAGAAGAGGTAGAAGAAGAAGCAGGAGTGGGTGTTTGTTTTCACTCTGGCTGCAATCTTAAGGGAATCGTACTGTAGAAAGTATTCCGCGTCTGATTTGTAGTCGGCACTCGTTTTAAATGTGGTAAGTAAGGAATTAAATTCTCAAAGTTTAGGTGGCCTCAGATGCCAGGCTCCTCCGTGACCTTCGACCCATCTTGCTGTATGAGCTTTACTTCTCTCCCTCCCGCTGAGAGATATGAGAGTGGTTTGATGTACAGATGTTATTTTTTATTGACAGTGAGGCTGGTGTGTATTGACTGTAGCTGTGGGGAAGGTCAGAGCTGCCGTTTGAGTGGGCTGCACCATGCTGCTCCATGCTGAGTGTTACCTCAGGCCACTCCTCCCCACCACCCCGCCTTTCACTGTTGCCCTCTGGCCCACAGATCCCTGTAAGTAGCCCTGTCTGGTCTGAGTGGCAGCCTGAGTGATTGATTGTCAGGTAGAGAGCTCGTCCCTTAAAGAGGTGCTGCAAGCTATCCATCACTCCGGCCTGCTCTCTGGGGGGCAAACGCTGGCAGCTCTGTCTCTGAGGAACAACGTGGCCAAGACCACTACTGCCGCACACACACAGGCACAAAGAGACACACTGTATATGTGAATGTGCTCATTCTTCTTTGCATTAAATTGTATTTTTTGTATTTGCATTATATTATATTTATTTCTACAGCATCCAGTTCGGTTCAGCTGAATTGTGGCACGTATAATCAATATTCAGAGGCAAAATGCTGTATATGATATTTTAGGAAAATTCCCAGCAGCAAGCTCCCAGCACTGTGCATAATGAAATAAAATCCATAAAAGAAAATACATTTAAATAAAATATGGTGTCCACAACATTCTCATAATGCCATGATTGCAGATTCAGATCAAAACCGTTTTTTTTATTAAATTACACTTTAATAAAAACAGATAATGTAACAGTTTGGTAACACTTTATAATAACAGTCCACTGTAAATATAAACTTACCTAGTATGCAAAGGTTTATGGGTTATTGCTCATAATCATGCAATTGTGATTTGTACATCAATATGTTGTACTATTATAAACCATTTGCAATATGAGTTTTAAACAAGTAAAGCAGTGTTTTTATTATTGCTGATGTGTTATATTCAATATATTATAAAGTTGCAGCTTTATTATAGGGGTTCATCTAAGGATTACTGAATTGTTTAAAAAACAGATTCTGTATAAACTGACTATTAATAATTATTCTTATAAATCTTATCTTATCTTATCTTATCTTATCTTATCTTATCTTATCTTATCTTATCTTAACTATAAAATCATTATAATGGTCTTTAATAAACTATTGGAGGACAGCAAAACTGCATTTGTTACCCATATCTTCTGTTCATATTTTATTTTAAATGTATATCACATCACAATCCAAAAAAACTTTACAATGACAAGGAAAGATAACTCTTTATGTACAATACACACAGTACATTTGAGCCTGAAAGCTGAAGCTGTAGAAATGCCTGTGGTTGGTTGGTGTAGCTAGTGTAGTTAGTAATTGGTGTAACTCAGCAGATAACACCACTACTCGCCAGCAACAACCACCACCACATGTGGGAGACTGGGGTTCGAATCCCGGTCTGGGTGATTATGCTGTGCTACACCAATAAGAGTCCTTGGGCAAGACTCCTAACACTACATTGACCTAGCTGTAATATGATTCACCTTGTAAGTTGCTCTGGATAAGTGTGTGAGCTGATGCTGTAAATGTAGAAATTTGCTAGAGAAAAGTTACTATGTCATGCTAATTAGTTCTAATAGTATAAACTAAGCATCTTATGATTAGTCCAGCTTTATTTTGGGTTCATATGCAGCATGTCTTCTTTCTTAGTATCAGGTAAAAATTGTTACAAAACAACAAAACAGGTTAAATACACCATGTTCAACCATCATTTCAAAACACAACTTCAAGTATTACAGAAGAGTACAGTATTCAAATTATGATGCTAGGTGAAGCAAATCTATTACTAGCTATTGTACACATCTGTTAATGATCATAGATGCTATGTCGGGACTCACAAGTGGTACAAGTGTCTACGGTTTCACCTGCAGGCCATTAAAAGAGTGATTTGTAAGATGATGCAACCTGTCAAATTAATACTCCAGGCAAATAAGGAGCAACCCATCCCCACCTCCTATCGTAGCATGCAGCGGCTTACTTGCCAGTCTAGATGAAACATTGTAAGTACAGCATCAATCCTCATTTCTTTACTCACCAAGAGGATCTCCAGGGTGGAAAGCAGCACCAAAATTAATTTATGTTTTGTTATTTTGTGTTTGTGTTTTGTTTGAGTAAGCAACGGCTGTCCAAATGGATCCTTGCCAAGAGCTTCAGCCATCATCGTGTTTACTTTTCCATTTATTGGCTATCTGACCTTGAACGATCTAACCAGAAGCAGGACCTTCAACATGACTGACCAGAGGTTAGAATACGCTGTCAGGGCAGTAGAGCTACTTTTTCTGCCTCTTATATTAAACTGATGAATCACCATTACAGTGACTCACTATGGTGAGTTGGTTATGCTAACATCAGCAGACATCTCTGCTACTCCAGCCAGAAATGGTTCTCAGAGTATGCAATATAAAGTTCCATTCATGATTTCAGCAGGAAGTTTTCTTTTGGTTCCCAGAATGTTCTTTCTAAAGGTAGGAGAACGTTCTCTAAACAGCATTCTCTCCACGCAGGCCTCAGTAACTGTTATGTCCTGATATTCTCTTAGTAAATGTAGTTAATATTGGAATTTATAAACTAAAAATCTTTCAGATTGTACTTCTAAGGATGTTTGATTGGGCAATGTCTTAACCCATCACTGTCTGAAGTCTGAAAATGCATGACATCACTCACAACAATGTCACTGTACCAAAGGAAATATAGACCTTTTGTTCATTCAGGAATAAAACAGAATGAATCCATAACTTGATTTGAATGCAGCTTAATTTCTTCATTTGTATACTGTTTTATCTATTTGGCCCACCCCACATTAGATTTTAGCTCTCCAAGACCAAAAGTCAGGGCCACCCTGTTCCAGGCATTGACCTTATCGTCAGGTGATTGCGGGTTAAGAAAGCCAAATTGACCTCCTTTCTCCTTCTGCGTATGCACTACTAGCCAATGCAGATACTGTATCTGTCAGCTGTTCACGGAATCCGCAGTAAGCAGTCTGTTGAGTTGTCCAGTGTTACTGTGAGTTGATAAGATGTGGTGCCTGGTAATGTACTGCAAAAACAGATCTGTTAGACACAAAATGAAATTCCATATTTTCAATCCCGCAAGAAAACTTCCTCCCACATGCGCACTTGATCAATAGTGATTTTGATTCTCTCCGTTTGATCTCTACTCCTTTTGTACTTATACAGGCATGTGCATATCATGCACAACTGAACACAAAGTGCTGCATCCTGCTTGAGGTAAAATATTGATTCCTGCTAACGTTCTTGTACGCATTCATGTTCCTCTGTGCACGCAGGAGAACAGTGCTTTAATGTCATGCAACAAAAGCCAATCTATATTGATTAAGACAGCAAATTGCTAGTTGATTTCAGGGTCAGCCTGAGCGCAGGTCTACCTTGTTTTTATTCTCACTCTTTATCGCACTATTGATTAAGTAACATTTGTTTGAGCCGCATCCACAAATGCACTAAATCCTGGAATGAAATTTCTCGTGGTAATGTGGAAGAGGGGATGAGAAATCGATGTGTGAAAGAGGAGTGGGGGGTTAGGGGATTGGTTACAGAGGGGGAGAGTAAGTGTGACTTTTGTTTGGTTTGTTTGTTTGTTTGATGTAGGAGATGGACTCGTGCCCTGCTGGAGAACGGAGGCTTCATTGGTTTTGTTTCAGCGCTCCTGTTGTCAGTCTGCGGAGCTGTTTTCTCCTCTACTCATTCGCCTTGTTCACCTTGTAGAGGGTTTGGAGGTGCTAGCTGCTGAGCTTCCATATTCATTTGTACTCCATGCCAACGTTTTTGCTGCCTGTGCCAAAATCAATCATCGTCAAAGACAAAGAAAAGATCTTGAGGAGCTCTCCGGCTGTCCACTTAAGACCAGAGAGCAGTATGTGTGTATATGTAGGTAGGTATATATGTGACCTGCATTACGTTCTGTCTTTTCAATTGGCGCTGGAAATCCATTTCTCATGCCATGGTCACAGTTATGATTGGAAAGGTTGTTGTTTGTTTATTTATTAATTTCATTTTTTTGAAAGCTGCAATCAGTGGCCGCTATTGCACTTCATTTTGAAGGCCTGTAGAAAGGCCATGGGGTGCATGTTACCTTTCTAAACTACAGCTTGTGTTAGGTTGTGCTTGTAAAGAGTTTAGTGAAACACTTGTGTGCCTCAGTGTTCTGCTCCCCTATGGCCTGAAGTAGCCTGTAATGCCTTGGATGCATCTGAAACAGTTTTTCAAATTGGAATCATTGAAATTTCTAGGAACATGTCGTTTAAAACGTCTATTAGAAATGGATATGCATTTAAGGTGCAAAGACCTTGCAGTTGTATTACTAAAACAAAAAAGTGTTGTAGGTAGTCCTAAAAATGAGACTAACTGAATAACAAAGACCTGGGTCTTTATCAGCTCCACTTACCATATAGATGCACTTTATAGTTCTACAATATTTACATTTACATTTAAGGCATTTAGAAGACGCTCTTATCCAGAGCGACTTACAACCGTGCTTAGTGTTCTATTGGATAATATTCCAGCTAGTACAGAAAGTTTAGAGCTAAAACTCACCACGAGCTCAGACACTGCCCGAACAGGGGCCAGTGCTGGTACCTAGAGATTAATACACAGAGGTAGAGCAAGTAAACCATTACCTGGCAACCCCAGCCCAGTGCTCATTCCTATAGAGGGGAAAAGGTCATTATAACACAATACACATTGACAAAGGTCATTATAAGTGCAATACAAAGGTCATTAAAGTGCAACACAATACACACAATTTACACCTCTACTAGAGCTCACACACTTAAGTGCATTACGAAGAGATGGGTCTTCAGTCTGCATTATCAGAACTTTCCCAAACTTCATCTTTCACGCAACTCTATCCATAGTCGATTTGAGCTTGAACACCACTTTTACACTAGTGCATCTGTTAAAACCGTGCATCGAACCCGGGCCTCCCGCGTGGCAGGCGAGAATTCTACCACTGAACCACCAATGCTGAACATAACAGACTGTACTCCATTTGCGTCTCTGCATACTTTACGTTCTCCCATAGGACTACCACAGGTGGATCATTCTCAGTAGAGCAGTGACACTGACATGGTGGTGGTGTGTTAGTATATGTTGCACTAGTACCAGTTTAAACTGGCCACTCCATGAAACACTCCTACCTTGCTGGTAAATCTTGTAGATGTAAAGTCAGAGATGATAGCTCATTGCTGCACAGTTTGTGTTGGTCATCCTCTAGTCCTTCATCAGGGGTGACAAGATTCTGCTGGCTGGATAGTTTTGGTTGGTGGACTAGTCTCTGTCCAGTAGTGACACTGAGGTGTTTAAACACTCCAGCAGTCATGATGGGTCTGATCCACTCACACAAGCACAGCACACAGTTAGTGTCAATGCAGTGCTGAGAATGATCTACAACCCATATAATACCCGCTCTGTGGGGGTCCTGAACAGGGTGAAAGGAGGCTAACAAAGTATGCAAAGAAACGGATAGATAACAGTCTATAAGGAGCACCTATATGGTAAACAAAGCTGATAATATGGACAATGATTGTAGGAGGTGTACTTAATAAAAACTAACATGGTGCCACTGCACAGCATTACTTTTTTTTACTGCTGGGAATGCTTAATTTTTATATAGCCACTTGAGCATTTCACACAATTTCCTGGTTACTGTAAGTGTCAGACTTTCATGTGCATGCATGCAAGGGTTAAAAAGAGCTTGGGTATCTAAATATGGGTTAACAGAGGAAGTTGTTAACTGCTGCCACAAAATGGCATTCATACATTATAAGATGATCATGGTTGCACTTTTAGGATTTTGTAAACCTGAAAAGTATTTAGGGCCCTTCATTTAGGATCCGTCTTACCACAACTCCTTATTCAAGGTCAAGACCCTGTTCAGTCCTGGCATTATCATGCACCCGGGTTGATGTAATCATAAGAGGAAAGCGCTAAGTACAGGTACGTCTCAGAGGTGTATTGTTATCCAGTCCCTTAAATCACCCTTGAAGGTGATAAGGAACGTTTGAGACCGCATAGCATTTATAGTGCAACCTCAAAAGTGTCTTATTCTGGCCCTGACAGCAGTGATGGATTGTCTAGTCGAATGTGTCATCATAGCGGAATGAAAGGAGCTCCAACGCTTTCTTCTTGGTTACATTAGGAGTCCATGTGATCTGCTGTAAACCACGTGCATGAACACGAACAAGGGCTCACATCACATTTTTGTCTGACAACGAAATATGAGCCACCAATATCTTCTTAAGCTACAAAACCTGATCACTAGTAGTCACATTCGAGACATTCCAGGTGTACAGGGATATGTACATCTCCCTGTCTACTTATGCTCAGATCCCTTGAGATGGCTGTTAATACCAGGTGTGAACAGGGTCTGAGTTACATAACGTTACTGAGGATGCACATTGGACAGGCAAACATTGTTGCCTGGCAGTCGTCTTAGTGGTTCACCGCACATGATGAACAGTTCACTTTCTAATGACAGCAGTAAGTGGCAAATAAAGTGAATGCTCATAGTGAAAGTGCCCTTTAACCTGCCTTTTCACCTTGGGCTCAGTGTAAAGAGGTATGCTGTTTAAACAGCCTCTTTCTGTCTCACTTGCTCTCACTCTCTCTCTGACTGTCTCTGTCACGCCTATCAGCGGCCGTCTGGATATCGACTTGGCCCGCCACTGATAGCATCTCCATCTAATCCTGGCAGCGTTCGATCACAGGCCCACTGCCAGCAGTCACAACCCTCACTTTACTTTGCTTATTTATTTATTCTTCTTCAAAACACAGGTCCCCAACCTTTATCTGATATGTGAGCTGCCTTTTCTCTGCCGGTAATGAAATATTATTGGGTTGCAGGTTCATTTTTCAGTTTAGCTGTAGTGACTTCAGTGTGTCAGTTTCATGTTAGCGTGAGGTGTCAAGAGTTATTACAGTTTCACGATGATTATGGGTGCATTGAAAAATATCCTTCTGTATATTGTAAGTGTTCTGGTGACTGTGATGTTAAGAACTCACATCCAAAGAGGGATGTAAACGTTGTTTACGGAACTGGGTCGAATTTTCTGTTATTATGCCCAATTTTTCAGAACTGTCTGTTTGATGTTATGGTGGCTAAGAAGAGAATACTGTCAGGAGCTGTTATTAACATGACATTTTAAATATTTATTTGTTTTTGTTCCCGGATACTGAGTGCCTTTGGTCCCTATAAACTTTGCATCGGTCGGTGGTCAGGACAATGATGTTCTGAAAGGTTTTCCATCTTTATTCCAGAACATTTTGAATACTTCAGTGCCGAGTGGACGCTTCTGGAACTGTGAGAACTCTCAAGAGGTTTACAGAACTGTCTGGAATTTTTAGGAACTGTCTGGAACTGTCCAGTAGTATACATAGCAGTATAAATACACCACCTTTCATTTGAATGCACAGCAGTAGGTGGATAGTTACGAGCTGCATTTGAATGGCCAGCAGGTGCATTCTGCTACATCTGCTACATTCATGCCTATCAGGGATCAAGACAAACCGTGAGCACCCCATTTTAATGCGTGAGCCCTGCAAGAAAACTATTGAAAGAAAGGTGGACGTTAGCTTCTCGCTTAGATGGCAGACTTTTGTTCTTTAAAGTCTTGAGGATTCATTGAAGTTTAAAAAGTGCTGTTATAAAAAATGGAGGGCATCACTGCTTGCTAAATGTTCGGAACTGTGGCTTTTGGGTCAGTCAGTTACAGCAATAAGGCCCATCCTTGCTCATGTCACAAACGTGGACGAGGGGGAAACTTCGGTCAGCTTCTCCAGAATTTTCCTAGATTGTAGAGATTTTTGTTGGCTGTCCAGAAAAAAAAATCTATTCCTGGACACCATGTCTAGTCATGTACACTAATTGCTTTGGGCACATCGGGTCAAATTGCGTTTTATTAATTGACTTTCTGCATATAACTTTTTTTATCACATGAAGTTTAAACTACTTTGTTTTATCCAATCAAGCCATTTGTATGCAAAGAATTGGTCTGATTAGCTCAGATTTCTCTCAGTGTAGGAACAGTTGTTGAAAGGTGCACTGCAATTGCACTAGGCTGCACTTCAGTTCGATAGCCGAGAAGATCAGGCTGAACCAACAGCTGTGTGTAGCTGAAGTTGAGATCTGTAGTGACATCACCACATTTCCATAGAATTTAACTGCTCGGGACACGATTGGGGTTTTGCTTAGTGTGTGTCATGTTTATATAACCTTGCAGATGAAGGGTTGTATCTGTGAAAGCTCCTGGGGGGAGATCTGAGCAGGATCTGACGTGGTGTTTGTAAGGTAATTACAGATAGTGCACTGTTTTTATGCTGAGTCTGGTGTCTGCAGATTATCAGAGAAAATCTCTCCAACCTGTCCGATAATCATCTGCTGTTTTCCCCGGCTGAAGGGAGGCACGGTTATCCGAAGTGACTGTGTAGGCTTCCTCTCGAGTGTACGGAAAAAGTTCCCGGCATCTTTTGATGAAGTGCATTTGGCTGTTTGACATTTTACTGATGGAAACGCCTAAAGCAATCCCTCTTGCAGTACAATACCGACACAACGCTTGGTGAAATGTTTACACCGAACTAGCAGTGGGTTGGATGGCTGTAATGTGGAGCTGTTCGGCTGCAGCGGAATGTACAATGAGCTCTTTCAGTGCATTTCTACATGATGCAGCCAGCATCGGCCAAAATGTTGATGTATTTTATTGCTGTTGTACGAAAATCACACATATACCGTGCTGAAAATTTCTAGGAAAATGGACAAATGGGAAAAGGTTCTAAAGAAAGCAGTGACTGGGTTTGGATTTCCGTTAGACAGGCCAGTACAATGACATAATGTCATTAAGTTAGTAGTTTTTAGGAGGCAATTAGGATCCATTGCGTAAGGAATGGCTAAGACAATCTGGCATTTTCAATTGTGAATCTAAATAACTGTGCAAGATTTGGTAGACTACCAAGATCCGCATCAGATAAGCAGCACTAAAAGCTTTCATCTTTGAGAGAGAGGAGAAGGTCAAGCTCCAATCTTGATTTAGATCTGTAAGCATCCACAGCTCTTTCTGCCCACTGTGAGAAGAGAACTCTGAAAGGAAGGATACTTGTCAGGAAATTCTTACTAAATCTAAACTGTACCCAGACCTCAACATCACTAAGTGTGTTTAAGAATTCTTGGATCTTGCAAAGCAGAAAATGCAACCAAACTTCCACACAGTCCCCTTCTCCAGACTTTTTCTAAATCTGATTAATCAGTACTTAGGATCATTGTGTTTGCATGCCCTTAATCATTTTTAATAACCACAGAAAACGAATTTAGACAGTAATCCAGTCAACATGTTTACATACACTTGAGTAATCACATAACGGGGAAGCACGAGGGCAATAAACTTACAGAAAAAGACTCAAATGACTCAGCTCACCCTTGGCTGTAACCACAGTGCCTCCAAAACCGAATTTGTTGGTTGCCTCCACCAAGACAAAAGCCGGACCTGTCACTGAAGATGATCCGCTGCTATTCTAAGTCACTTCATGACAGCCTGACTCGACACAGTCTCGGAGCGTTCACATAGTGTTAAGGGACATCATTGTAACAGTTTGCATGCACGTAGTCACATGTAGTGACACTAGCAGGATGTCTCAGGAAGGGCATCACTGCTTGCTGAATGTCGTGCCGTCTTGGCTGTTGGGTCACTCCATGCATGTTGGACAAACTCTTCTCTAAGGGAGAATGGGACAGCTTTATGTAGCCAGTCAGGTACAGCAATAAGCCTGTCCCTTTTAATTCACTGAATGTGAATCTTAAATCATTCGCATGTCTCATGATGTAAAATCTACCCACCAAGTTTCATTCCTGTTGGTTGATTCTTTCTGAGTGCACCTTTTTTTGATGATAAGTGTGATGTTGTTTATATAAATCAGGGCATGATACTTCATTTGACATCTGTTCTGCTATAATCACCCAACCCAGAATCTCTGTCAGTTGCACTTGATCGAGGTTCTTGGAGTAAGCCCATTTTTTATCTAGGACAAAAACTACCTCAGCAACGCTGCCTCTCCTTCTCTCACAAACTTCCAGGCTGTGAATGAATTCAAGAAAGTTTTGCAAAGCGCAAAGTACTTCGCAGACAAAGTCAGAAGATTGATTTGTGTAGCGTAAGGTTTTCACAGAGGGTTCTGAGACTGTAGATACTGTGAACCCCTCTGACTCCTTTGAGCTAGCCTTGTTTTAATGAGCGTTATGGTTCATTCTGGATTTGTAATAGTTGTTCCGGCTGGAATCTGTTTTGAAAGGAGTCTCATTAAGGTGGTGAAAGAAAAGGATGGTTATGAAGTCCACTTAAATTAGCAACCATTGAAGGAACTGTATTTTCCCACCATACTTTGCTTTCTAATTCTAAAATAAAAATACTAGTTTCAAAGGGAACTATGGCAGTTGTTTTTCAGTGGAGTATAAACCCCTATGACTTCTATTCGCTGCTCTCATGTCTTTTCTGTAAGGTTCTTGTTATCTTGCACAGAATCTATTGTCTTCCTTTTTGTAGCCCGTGCTTTTCACAGTCCCATTGAAGAAACCTCTTTTTGGTTCACTAGAATAACTTTCAAGGGACAGTTCCTTAGAGAACGTAGGGTATGTTAATGTGAAGAACCTTTTTATTAAGGTATAAAGCACCTGTAAAGGTCCTTGAAAGAACCGCTGAAGTGCTTTTCACACTCACAAATCTCTTATTCAGACATGGAACCAAAAGTCATTCCTCCTTTATGGCACCTTTCTATATTGTCAGTGTCAGTTTTATCACTTCTCAAACCATAAAGCAGTTTTTCAAAGCCCCTGTAACTGATCAGAGCTTACATTTTACTCTCTAATCAATGCCGAAATAGAGCATTGCACATCTACAGAACCGCGTGGCGCGAGATTAGCATGCTGTGATATACCGCAATGGATCGTAACTTTTAAGGTCAATTAGAAACGGCCCTTGAGGGGACGTAGGCCCCAGGGAGCCGCTCAGCTTTACTGCCATTTGCTTCAGATGTATGTAGATCAACCCAGCACAGGCTATTTACAATTCGCTCTTCTCTTTCACTGTAGATGCCATAAAGCTGTGCTGTAGAGAAATCCCACACAAACAGATGGCTCACATCATCATAAGACACGAATGAAAAATTAATTCACTGGCTTCTGGAATAAAGAGGTGGGGGTGAAAAGTGAAGAAGAAAACAAGAGGCAGCATCGTCAGAAAAAAAAACAAAGACATTCATGGATGGATGTTGAATAATGCAGGCTGGGGAGGGCGGAGTGGAGGCCCCCCGGCTTCAAACCCGGCTGTACAACATGGAAAGAAACAGCCATCCTGTCTCAGTTTTCACTAGATAGAATCAAACACAACAAGCTCACAGGAACAAAGTCTCAGCTGCAATTGTCCATGACATAGATGGAGGTGCTACAGAAGGAGGGTCAGGAAATAGGCAAGGACTTTTCCCTTAAGGAAGCACACATTTATACATGCACCACATCCAAACATCCACACAAGATCACATTATACACATTTCGTTATGTACAAAAGTATTAAAAAATTTTTCAAAGGTTAATATTTCTCCTTTTGGCTGATCAATGTCCAAAGTCATTTTCCTTTTAGGCTCAATCAATATTTCTTTAAAAATACTTCCACTTGCTATATTACAATTTTCTGTGGAAGTCTTACACTGTGTTTTCGATTTCTTTTTGGGATTCTGTGAGGTTTTTGTCCAGATGTGATTTTTATATAATCATCAGTATGATTTCATTTATCCCACCTTACGATCTGTAGCATTCGAATAAATGGCCAATTCATTTTTGTCTATTGAATTTGTTTTAAAAATCTGAGAAAATACATTTACAGTAAGGAATAATATTTCTAGAATTCCCTTTTTTACCTTCCATTTCATTTCATTTTTCCTATCCATTCTGCTTGTTTATAAATAACAGTTACTATGATTTTACACATAGCTATTTTCATTTTTAGTTTAACATTTTTGCCCCTAATTCTCCTTGTTTTCTCTCTTTAAAAACTAGTTCTCTTTTCATGGACTCTCTCCTAGATCCACAGAAAATTTCAGCATTTCTTATTATTTAGAAACCATTTTTTGTTGGAGGAAATATGCATGCTAAAAAGTGTTTATTATTTTAATTTGTGTTTTGCAGGTTAAGTTTAATTTCTGTAATTGATCATGTTCTTGTAGATCAATACAGAATTTTTATTTGCTATTTTTACCTATCCATAAACACTCGGATTTGTCTTTACTTAATTCTGCCCCAGATACTTTCACATATTGGTTAAAATGTCCTAGTCTTTTCTTGATCTTCTTATAACTGCAATATCATCAGAATAAACAGATATTACGATTCTTTTTCCATTCAAATGGACCCTATCAAGTCTAGTGCCATTTTTGCTATTTTTTTTTACTGGGCTTATTCCTAAAATCTCAGAATCTCAAAATCATCTGTAAGCTGGCCATTTATTTTAACTCTCACACTGGATTTCACATACAAGCAATTGATCATATTTGTAAAATCATAAGAAAACATTAGTGATATATTAAAAGAACATTAATGATATATTCACGAGACACATACAGTAAAATTGCTTTTAACAAAGCAATGTGGTTATGTTATTCAGCCAGTCAGCATGGGCTCCGTAAAAGTTTAGATACTCCTAGACATATATTACTCCAAAATACAGTAAGCGATGATGGTTTATGTGTTTTTGCATGCCCATTTAAATAACACAAGCTGTTTTTACCATGTCAATAATTTAAAGAGCTTTACTCTGATTGGCTGGTTTACAGTGAGACTCTGCAATGCTCTCACAGAGGCAACATGCTAAAATAGACACAGAGAGAAAAATAAAACCATACTCCATGTAAGAAAGCTGGGTCACCATACTATTTAGATCACATCTAGTAGATAATGTTACATTTACTAGCTATTTGCTTGCAATCTCAACATCAATACAAAGTAAAGTATGTGTATATTGAAATACGTTGTTTTTGCACTTATACTCACAATTACCTTTCTACTCTTTAGGTATGAGCGCTGGGTTGGGGTTGCCAGGTACTGCACTTATGCTTATATATGTCTGTGTATGGATCTCACTAGGTATCAGCACTGGTCCGTGTTCGGACAGTGTCTGAGCTCATGGCAAGTTTTAGACTCTAACTTTATATACTTGCTGGAAAATATTATCTATCTGAACACTAAGCACGGTTGTACGTTGCTCTGGATAAGCACGTAAGCCATCAAACAGGTTAACTCAGACTGCATGGCTGCTACATACAGGTTACTGTTGGGGATTGTAATACTAAGGTGTTGGGGATTGTAATACTAAGGTGACAGCATCTGTTTTTAGTCTTCAGTGCTGAGTGAAGCTGCTGTGTCATAAGTCATATGGTGTCTCATGAGGGTCATGGTGTGTAAATAACAACAACAACAACAACAATAATAATAATAATAATAATAATTTCTATATAGAGAGCACTTTTCATACAGTTGGTAGTGCTATAAAGACAGCTGACATGATTAATAGCAGAAATGATATGTTTTAATGAGCCAAAGACACAAAAACTGTTTATATACACCACGGTGTCATTTTGATCAAATGCTTTAAGTGATGCGCTTTAAATGTGTCTTTGAACTGAGTACTGAGCTCGACTGTCTACTAGAAGCTGTAGAAGCAGGTTCCACAGTTTCGAAGCATAACTGAGAGAAGTTTCAGATATAAGGTCATGAGTTGGAACATAATCAGAGGGACATTCTGTGATGTAAGCAGGTGCTAGATTATTTAGCGCTTTAAAAACTAGTAGCAGAACTTCAAAATCAGAACAAGTAGCCAGTGCAGCTCTTTTAAAACAGGACCGATATGAGCTCCCTCTGCAGTTTAAAAGGAATGAGAATGATCAGGTATAGGTGAGCTGACCATGCGAACAGCATGTGTGCTATATGAGATAGTGGATTTACAGCATAATGGCAAATTTGGAGCATTTTTATGACCCGCTGGAAAATACGGACCCACAAAGAGCTGAAAATTAATTATAGGCAGGCTTTTCACAGCCTACACTCTTTCAGCACGGCGCAAATTATTTACAATCACATTTCATTAGATGCCTTGTGTGCAGTTTGTTCAGCTTGCTGTGGGTTTACTGTCCATGAAATGAGTACATTTTAGCTCGGTAATACATAACCTTGTAAAATGGCCACATAGGTAAGCTTCTCTATCCAGCAGGAAAACGCACACTAGCGATATGGCCAGTTGGTCACCTGCAGTTTTGCATGCCCCCGAACAGACTTGCAAAAAGGCAACAGTTTTCAATTAAAGCATTAAGTTGAGTTATTGCTTTGCCCTGACGTGGGCTGCTTTGAGTAACTAATAGCCGCCGGCACTAGTAGAGTCGTAGCTTGTCCTGATTACAGGGCCTTTTCACCCACTCCCTCAGTAATTATGGCCTTTTTTTCACAGCCATCCATTCTAAATGAGGCATAATCCACTGCCGTGAGCTCCAAATTGAGCTGCTATATCCCATCTTTTAGGCTAGCGCCGAGCGGGACTATTGCAACAGATTGGTCACAGATGCTTTAAAGCACATTAAAGGGGCAGCAAAAGCAACACTTGAACCATAAGTCCATATGCATATTGAACAATGCATTGATGGAAGTTCAGTTGAAGTGGGGAGAGCAATTGGGTCAAAATAAGGTGTGCATGCACATTCATGATTGTTGATTCCCCCATTCACACTTTCCTATAATCTTTTCCCATTCACACTGTCCTAAACTCTTCTTATTTTAACTTCTTCTCCACCTTTCGCGCTGTCCTACAGTCTCCTTATTCATACTAATCTAGACTCTTCTTCCCCATTCACACTGTCCTACCCTTTTCTTATTCATGCTGTTCTAGAATCTTCTTCCCATTTCTTATTCATCTTCTGTTGTTCTAGAAATCTTCTTTTCCATTCATACTTCATTCAAACTGTTCTAGAATCTTCTTCACACTGTCCTACCCTTTTCTTATTCATGCTGTTCTAGAATCTTCTCCCCATTCATACTGTCCTACAGTCTTCTTATTTGAACTGTTCTAGAAACTTCTCTACCCATTCATACTGTCCTACAGTCTTCTTATTCAAACTGTTCTAGAATCTTCTCTACCCATTCATACTGTCCTACAGTCTTCTTATTCAAACTGTTCTAGAATCTTCTCTACCCATTCATACTGTCCTACAGTCTTCTTATTCAAACTGTTCTAGAATCTTCTCTACCCATTCACACTGTCCTACAGTCTTCTTATTCAAACTGTTTTAGAATCTTCTCTACCCATTCATACTGTCCTACAGTCTTCTTATTCAAACTGTTCTAGAATCTTCTCTACCCATTCACACTTTCCTACACTCTTCTTATTCACACTGTCTTACACTCTTCTTATTTAAACTGTTAATCTTCTCCTCAGTCACACTATCCTACACTCCTCTTATTTAAACCGTTCTAGAATCTTCTTCCCAGTCACACTGTCCTGCAGTCTTCTTATTCAAACTGTTCTAGAATCTTCTCTACCCATTCACACTATCCTGCAGTCTTCTCTCGCATTCACACTGTTCCCATATGATCTCCTCAGTTGCATGGTTATAGGCTGTCCCCCCTATTATTTGTGTCCTCCCCAATCATACTGTTCTACAGTGTTCCAACACCCCTCACTATTCACATTACTCTAGAACATTTTCTCTAGATATGTTTCAGAATGCTTTCCCATTCATACTGCTCTAAAATGTTCTCACATGCCATGAATGTTTGATAATGCTTTCCCAATTTTTTTATTGTTTCAGAATGTTCTTCCCATGCACAACACATATTTACCTCAGTCACACTGTTCTATGCTGTTTCGCCCATTCCTTTTTTTTTTAAATGTTCTCCTCACAAATGTTCCTGAATCTTCTAGGTTTACTTTATTAATAATGCTTTAAACTGCTCTGCCCATTCACATTGTTCTGAAATGTGCGTTATCATTTATACTGTGACATCTAGACAAAGAAGGAGCCACAAAAACATATTACCTGGGGCAAATTCCTAGTGCTATCTGAAAGGCCAGGACAGGGGGATAGGTCACCTCTAGCCATATATATTCTGGTTCCAGGCCCCTGTATCATGGTGCTCCATAGTGATGGTCGTGTGGTATTCTTTTATTGTCCTGTAGGTTAACCCAGCAACAAACCTTCAACGGATCAGTGTCTCTTGATGTTAACTTTAAGGTTGTTTACTTATTGTAGGTTTAAAATCACCAGTGCACACCCACAGGTCAACTGCGTAAAAATAGAGTCTCCTGCTCCCACGCCTCCCAACCACGCAAAGCTAAAGTCAGCTTCTTACATGCCAGATGTCCTGTTCCACCATAAAATGTGCAGCAGTTACATTCTAAAATCTACTGTACCATTTAGGGTGGAACACGCAAACTGGTGAATACAAAAAAAAGTGCTACAATAATAAATTTTGACTTGATACAAACATATATTTTGCACAGTTCCACGTTTTTGCATTGTTTCATACAATAGCAACAAGCAACACTACCAACACTTCAATTCAAACAAGCTGGTGAATTGGACTATTAACTTCAACTTGAAGGTTTGTAAACTATTTTTCTGGTGTTTTTCAGCCCGTTTCTTGTATTTTCTCCATTTCCACCATACTAGAATGCTCCTCTCGTTTATACTCCTCTAGAATGTTCACACCAGAGTTGGTTTCTTGGCTTTTGAATATCCTAAAACCACTTGATGTTTGTTGAGTCATTGTGATTGGCTTAAGGGAAATGGACTGTGCTTTTTAGAGATTGCAGTGTCTAAAGGTCTGATGCAACTTCAAGGTCACCTGAAGTTGAAACAATGACAAGCCAAGTCCTCCAGGTTTGTTCTTCCACTTTGACCTCTACTTGTATCCAACTTCCAGAATCCTGCTGGGAATCAATTATGACTGACTTTTACTAATCTCCTTAGGGTGCAGCATATTTAGTAGAGCATTTTCAGGCAGAGGATAAAATGGAAGGTCTTATGTGTGTGTGTGTGTGTGTAAGTAAGTGAGTGAGTAAGAGAGAGAGGGAGCGAGAGAGAGAGAAAGAGTCTGGTCCTGTATCACAATATATTTTCCCAAACTGGTACAACGACATTTTGAAGCTATGACTGACAACTGTTTGGACTCATTTTTATTGTGTACAGTGTAACTGTGTGTAACACCAGTCACTGTGTGTGTGTGTTGTTCATTTAGGGATGTAATTGTCAAAAAGTTCTATAAGAAAACTAGATCCATGAGAAACAAAGTTGTCTGTCCAACCCTTAGGGCTTTGTAGACTCTCAGAGAGGGTCCAATAATGGAAAAAAATGACATGCAATTTGTTAGAATCATTATGTTTTTGCATTTCTGCAAGAGTTGTAGTAATACTCCTTTAATTATTAAATCAGTTTGAAATAAAATTAAATCTTAAAATGCCTAAAGGAAAATGAATACAACTGTGCTAGCTCTCTCATTGATTATGCCTTGAGGAAGTGGACTGAGGGTCCTATGCACCCAATTATCCACCTGTATAATCTTTAAGCAACAATGGAACGAGCCAAACACATTTTGTTTTCCAGTGGAAGTCAAAGCAATGTTTTAAGAGAAAATGTCCTTTTTTGAATTCTTAGATTCATCAGTGATTGAACACAAGCTATATACCACTGACTGAACACAAGCGATAGGTTTCTTTTCAATGCTAGATTTTAAAAAAGCCAAAGCAGAATACATGCCATGGGTTGCTATAAAACTATATTACCATACTGTCACACTTGTTACATGTTACATGTCTATTGTATGACAAGTTAAAGCCGGCATTAAATGTTCATATGTGCTGCCGTCAGCTAGCATATGACTGCAAACACGATCTGCATGCCAGGTGAAAATGAGCACCATTTTAGGATACAGATGAGCTTGTAGTGTGTTGTAAGACAAAAATGGTACCCGGGGAAAACCTGCTTTTTTATTTACCACTAGTTTAGGGCTGCCCTGTAGAAGTCGACGATTCGAATCGTCAGTCGGCGACCCTTTAAGTTGACTGAAACCCTTCGAGTTGACTGACAACAGTGACCTTTTTTTCCATAAAACAGACTAAAGCTTACAAAAATGCGCAACAACTTTAAGAATGTAAAAAGACGTTTTAATAACTATTAAAGGGGGAATAATAAATATATATTAAAGGTCTAGCTGGGCAGTGACGCATGCTTAATAAAATATTATATCCACGTGACCACGTGTGCTGGCGGTTTACCCACTGAAGGCAGCTAAGGCTAAGAAACACGGGGGGAACGATGTCTCAGAGAAAGTCTGGAGGAGCTTTTAAAGAAGAGAATCCGAACAAATGAAACCTTCTGCTCTTCATTTAGTCAGACATTGAACACTGCTTCAAACGAGTGAGCTGACTTTTGTTGAGACATGATGGCTGTTTGCAGTGAAGAAAATGCGTTTGTTATATTATAATTGCATTTTAGAACCTAAATTACAGATATTTATATTTATTCGTCTACAGCTAAGGTTATTTTTATTTAAGGATAAGTACAGTACTAAAGTACTTAATATTCCTGCCCATAAACGAGAAATAATTTCAGCGCGGGGAATATAATAAACGGTTTCAGGTTTACCATTCTCCCTTTCATCTAGAAATAATTTAAATATGGACTAATCTGGTTTTATTTAGCAGTTCATTATTTATGAGAGATGAAAGACGAAGGGTCCTCCTACTGAAGAAGCTGTTAGAAGTGAAATTAAAGACTATAAGCTATAAGCGCTAATGTTTAGCATAAATATGCACTGCTGCCCGGCGCTGTATCCTGTAATTAAATTAGGCTCCAGTTCAGATCGATCATCATAAGCCCCGTCTCTTTTAGTGTAAAAATATGTTTCTGTGACTCTGCTGACTTTCTAAATAAGGAGGATCAGACCTGAACCGTATGCAGACTGATTTACTGATTACAACATAATGTACATGGAGAAAAAAATAGTAGAAATATAAAAAATATATATCAAAATATATAAAAAAATAGTCAAATCATCGACCAGGATGGGCGAATCCGATTCGACTGACAAAATTCTGAGTACAGCCCTACAACTTGAATCATTTGCATGTCTCACAATGTCAAACCTACCCACCAAGTTTCATTTCCTTTGGTAGATTCCTTCTGAGTGCCACTACTTGTGCAACTATTCTTTTGATGATGAGTGTATTAACTCTCAGAAGATGTGTAGGTTTACTTTTTTTACAGTCCATATAACCCTTTAAAAAGCTTTATTTGTGATGTAGACATTGTAACCCCTGGTTTCTGCAGTGAACCAACTTTTTTGTCTTTGATTGTATTTACACCCCAGTGACTGCATAATGCAGTAATTTTGAGCAATCAGTGGAATTTCCAGACACTGTATTGATATTTCCTCCGGGCTTTTGACTTGATATTTGTGAACCGAACTAGACTGCAATAATCAGGATGTGCCATAGACGTTTACAGACCAGGAATGTTTGCAATTCAGCTACTATGTCTTGCTCTGAATGGTTCATTATTGTCACAGCAGGCAGCTGTTTGGATGAACAGAAGTTTATTTCCTGTAGAAGTAAAATATGCTTGTTGCTATTCTTTTCTTTTGGCATTCTTTTGATTTTAAATAAAAGAAATGAAACATGAATGAGCCATTATCAAATTAAACACAAAAAAGAATTCCACCTAAATTTTCGGGAACTAAAACTTTATTAAGTGGTAACAAAAAAATTATAATATAATATAATTACTGTTTATATTAATATGGATAATGAATTAATAAACTAAAACAATCAAAAAGAATAACATATACAATTTTAGAATTACATGTAATATACACTCATCATCAAAAGCATAGTTGCACCCAGTAGGAAGTGTCAGATTGCAGTGCTACTCAGAAGGAAGATAAATGTTTGAGTCACTCCATGACAGTCTGGCACAACAACATTGCAGCCTTTGGCGACATTGACGTGGTGTTATGGGCAGTTGTTGTATGAAGTCCTGCGTCATGCAGCTGCCTGCCAATGGTGCTGGATGACTCAAGAAGGTCATCACTGCTCGCTAAATGTCCGCATTTGTAACTGTTGGGTCAGAGAAGTACATCGATATGACCTGTCCTTGCTTATGTCACAAACCTGAGTCATTCACATGTCTCCAAGTTTCATTCCCATTGGCTGATTTCCTCTGGGCTCAGCTTTTTGTGCTACTATTGTATTACAGTGAAACATGTATACATGCCGGGTAAGAATACTCCAGGAGCAGATTAGAAAACTGAATTACAGAGACAGTCAAGATTATAAACTATATAATACAATTTAGAACAGAATGGCATGTGGAAGCATGTTAAAAACCTGTAACGGAGCATTTCCAGAAAACAGACTGCTAACACGTTTTGTTTTCATTGAAGTTCACATCAGCCAGCCAGCCAGCCAACATGAATACCAGGGGGGTATTTTGCCGGCCGTAAGGAACTAAGCATAGGGAAATTGCTAGTAACCACCCTTGGCTACCATACATCAACATGCTTTAGCAAATTGAAGCTTGACCCAAAGGCTAAGTAACAGAATTGTGAACATCAGCAATGCAGCAACAAGTATAGCCTCACACAGTTCCATATGACAACTCCCATAAAGCTTCTTACACTTCCCAATGACATCTGACACAGTCTGCAGAACAGGTCCGTGCCGCAGTATGGAACTCGACTCCAAATGGCAGCTAAAGGAGTCACCTGCTCACCTCTGCGCTGGCGAACGACGCTGCTTCAATATTTCCTTGAATGTAAGGCCATGACACCCATGGTGGGGAATGAAATATGTGTGGCCGAGTGAGAGAAATACTAAATAATTTCTCTTTATGAGTTGTAGCCTCGAGTTCCTCATCAATAATAAAGGCAGTCACAGAGCAGCGCTGCAGCTCCACAGGGGAACCCATGTGACCAGGTCTATTAACAGCTCCCGCTCAGCCACAGAAGATAAAACATTAGATCCCTTACTGTTAGCAGCCCTGCTTATTCCTCTCTTTAGCTAGAGACACAGCTGCAATCCGAGGATTTAGGGATTTAGTGCTGGCTACATTAGTCATTGATTTTTCTTTTTGTTTGTGTGCTGGTGTGTGCTTGTTTTAATATATTTGCAGGATAAAAATATCCTTTCATTTTTAGAAAAAGAGAAATAAGTAGCCGGGAAACAGCTCTGACATTGTAAAGTACTTCCTCTGTGTTTTTTAAGGCAGCTTTGCCGAGACGCTTGCCCGCGGCAGAGGTCTGAAGAGCCAAAAAATTTAGACCACCGTAACTCAGTGGAAAGAGTGTGACAGACTTCAAACTTTAGAGGATTACAGGATGTTATGCCCCCCAACCTCCAATTACTTTTTATAGTAGTCAATCAACAACAATGAATACGTGATTCTGAAGCACTGTAGATCAGCACAGAAATGTTAGAGCTAAGCCAAACTGCACAGGTGAGTACGACAGGATGTACCTCAATCTTCGGGAAGATAAAGGTTACCAGGAACAGTAAATAACGATACATTTAGACATGATTAATTTGGGTATGGCCAATATTTATTAAGCTACACATACAGAAGTAGTGTCTCTCAGTATGGCATAGGGCCGCCATGTTTGCTAATGCCAGACATGCCATTTTGGAGGTTCCTAATGGTGTCCTATGTGACAACAAACTGTTTATCGTTGGTCGTCTGCACCAAGACAAAAGCGGGACTCACCACTGAAGAAGACAGTCCATAACATTTCTGCACCACACCATTGTAGCTTTTGGCCCACTGACATGGTGTTAAGGGCACTCGTCGTGGGTAGTTCAGTGTAGTGCAGCCGTCTGCCAGTGGCGCTGGACAGGATGACTCATGAAGGGCATCATTGCTCACTAAATGTCTGCAGTCGTGGTTGTTGGGTCAGCCTGGTTCAGGGATAAGGCCCGTCCCTGCTTACATCACATGTGCGGCCGAGCATGACACTTGAATCATTTGCATGTATCACAGTGTGAAACCTACCCACCAAGTTTCATTCCTGTTGGTTGTGTAACAGTCTCTTCAATCTGATAAATCTGAAGTTAACATCACTGCCGCTATGGTGAGCCAGGCACCATGAGACCCCTGAAACCAGGGTGTATTTTGCACACTGCATGGAAATAATTGTAGGGAAGTTGCTACTACCAGCCTTCGGCTACCATACATCGACATGCTTTAGTAAACTGAAGCCTGACCCAAAAGCTAAATAACACCGTTATGAATGTTTAGTGGATACAATAACTTAGTATCACTTAGAAAATCCACGTTTGCATACGACTTTATGAACTATATATAAAGATAATACATATGGGAGATAATGCATAATACATAATACAGTATTTAATACCATTATATGTAGGTAATTGACAGATATGCAATACATGTGAGCAAATGTGTGACTCCACTCGTGGATCTTACAGTTTTGTGAAAGGCTGAGCTGTGCGAGCTTTTCACTGCGCAGTTTGCTCATTATGCTGGAGAGATGTCACAGGAGCAGTCAGGGATGAATTTACCCCTTTTCATTAGTTACCGTGCTGTTCAGCAGAGCAGCTGGAGACACGGCTGGAAGATCACATAGTTCTGCTGGTGACACGGCTGAGGCAGTGTTTCGGGTAAAGGAAGATCACGGATGTGTTTCTTTGTCATCATGTGTGCAGCTTATATCAATAAAATAGACTTCACACAAGAACCTATAAGGATATCTGCACACATGCTGGTGTTGTGATGTGTGCAATGTGCAAAAGCTGCTTAATATGCAATTCCAAAAACAGAGCACATGTACATTTATACTCATATTGCAGCTGGTCTTTATTTCTGTAAATGCTAGAGGTCATTTTACAGAGTGTCCCAAAAGTATTTTGTAATTCTTCCGCCGGTCACATTGTACACAAATCAACTATTCTGTCTTTATTAGTAACGTGGGCACCAGAGAAAAGATCTCAGACTGAGGAGTGGCATTTGATAGGAAGGTAGAGACCTTGCTGGCTAAAGCTGAGAGCTTGTTGCCCTTGTCGTCTGACGAGTCATTTCTGAGAAATCCATTCTCTGCATTCTAAGATAGTTATTATTACTAACAATAGAAAATATTAATAGCCTGTAACTCAACTCAACTCATTATACTAATACAGGGTTTTACAGTACAGCAGAACACTATGGGGCGACTTTTCCAGTGCATTAATAAGAAAAGTAAAATCTCTTGTAAATACCCTGCATATTTAGATTACACACTGTGGGTATGTATATTTTGTGCTGCCCTTTGCATTCAGCATCGTCCATTTACAGAAGCGCTAATTTCATCAAGACTCAAGCATTTAAATGTGCTTGGCCTGTATAAGTATTTGGCTAGGGTGAGCAGCCCATCCTCATAATTTAATCCCTGCTGAGTCTGCTTATGTTTTCAATGCAATAAGGAAAACGCTTTTTGCATAATTATCAGACAGTTATAATCAGCAGCAAGTCGAGTTCATATGGGTTTCTATTACTGATCCCGTTCTGGACGCTGGTGTTAAACAGGCCGTCGTTTCTCCTGACCTTCTCCAGCTATGTGTCTTCAGCTTTTTTCAGCCTGCAATGTCTCACACCTCTCCTGCTGCAGCAGCCTTGTTCGCCCTCCACCAGGGATCGCTGTCAGAAAGCTTCGGAGCGCCGGCTCTCTTGATCAAAGCCTCGTCAGAATGAAATATGACACTAGGCGAGCTGTTCTCCCTTGCCCGCAACCCACTCGCACACAAAGAGGAGAGGAATCAGCAGTGTGGGGTGTGGACGACTCGAGCACACACCTTAGACCGCTGACAATAAGGTTCAGAAAGCATGCAGTGGTTATAAATACAGTCCCTCATTACAGAACAGCCTATTGCTTTCAGTATATTGTTAGTGGAGGAGATGGTCTGCCGGAACTTTTTTGCTTTCTTCATCTTTTCCCCCAGATCTGTCGGACTGTGTGATGAAACGAAGGGGCAAAAACTTATTCCAGAACGACGGAATATAAACTTGTATTGATAGAAGACTTTTTGCTTTGAATTCGCTATGCTGCATGTTGTATCTGGTGGAGCAGTACTCAGAGCTTTTCATGTATATGTAGTACACAAGCCGACCAGAGCGTAACCTTATGACTGCAGGCCCTTTATCCATGCTCAGTTTATGTTAGCCATCCTCAAACCCAACAGAACTGCTTCTGTCTGGTAGGTGCTTCTAATAATAAATCTCCATCACCCTAATATGTGCACTGTTGTGCTTTTTTTATATATATGCCATTTTGTGGGCTAAATGGCTGGTGAGTGGCAATACAATGTGGGGGTTTCTAGTAAAGTGGCCAGTGAGTGGAAGGACAAGGCAGGTGGCAGTGAATGAATGGAAGTGAGTGGAAGGTAGAGGGTGGAATAAAGTGGACAGTGAGAGGAAGCACAATGTAGTTGTTTCGAATAAAGCGGCCAGTGAATGCATATCCATGGAAGACAGTTTAGCGAGTCAAAGTAAATTTCCAGGGATTGAATGATTGGTAAAACTGCAAAATCCCTGGACCATCTCTATGGATGCAACCAGTGAGTGAAGCACAAGGTAGGTGTTTCTAATAAAGTGGCCAGTTATTGGACATACAGCGTAGATTTACATTTATGGCATTTAGCTGATGCTCTTATCCAGAGCGACTTACAAGGTTAATCATATTACAGGTGGGCCAATGTAGTATTAGGAGTGTCTTGCCTACTCTTATTGGTGTAGCACAGCATAGTCACCCAGACCAGGATTCAAACCCCAGTCTCCCACATGCAGTGATGGATCCCTGGCAAGTATTGGTGTTATCCGCTGAGCTACACCAACAGTGTAGATGTTTCTAATAAAGTGGCAATGAGTGGTGGTTTCTATTTAAATGGTCAGTCTGTGGAAGTACAAGCTCTATGTTTCTAATAAAGTGTTCAGTTAATCAACATACAAGGTAGGTGTTTCTAATAAAATAAACAGTTCCTGTTGAAGTGAACTGTGAGTAACACCCAGTGTAATAGATTCTTATAAAGTTGCCAGGGAGTGAAGCACAAGGTGGGTGTTTCGGATAAAATGGCCAGGGAGTGAAGCACAAGGTGGGTGTTTCTAATAAAATGGCCAGGGAGTGAAAAACAAGGTGGGTGTTTCTAATAAAATGGCCAGGGAGTGAAGCACAAGGTGCGTGTTTCTAATAAAATGGCCAGGGAGTGAAGCACAAGGTGGGTGTTTCTAATAAAATGACCAGGGAGTGAAAAACAAGGTGGGTGTTTCGGATAAAATGGCCAGGGAGTGAAAAACAAGGTGGGTGTTTCTAATAAAATGGCCAGGGAGTGAAAAACAAGGTGGGTGTTTCTAATAAAATGGCCAGGGAGTGAGGCACAAGTTGGGTGTTTCTAATAAAATGGCCAGGGAGTGAAGCACAAGGTGGGTGTTTTTAATAAAGTTGCCAGGGAGTGAAGCACAAGGTGGGTGTTTCTAATAAAATGGCCAGGGAGTGAAACACAGGGTAGGTGTTTCTGACAACATAGCCAGGGAGTAAAGCTTAAGGTATGGGGTTTCTAATAAAGTGGAAAGCGAGTGAAGCACGAGGTAGGTGTCTGGAATAATGTATATCGTAATTGAAAGTATTATGTAAACGTTACATACTGGACAGTTTCTGAAGTCATAGCTCATTTCCAAGGCTTTTATTATTGGTAAAATATCCATTGACCAAGCCAGGGTCGACACATAGGTAAAGGGTTGAGGTCATAAATGCAGTCATCAGATGAAAGCCTCAATAGTTCAGTCAGCTCTCCTGCTCTCCTTGTGTAAATTCTCTGGGTGGCCCACCTGCAGTTTAATCAAAATGCCCTCAAGTTACCACACTAGTGCCTCTAGGGCAGCCTGAGTCTGCTCTTGTTCACTTCCAACTGAGCCTCATGCACTCTGAGTCTTTCAAGGTATCAAACATTTGAGATCCTGTAATGTTTCACTTCATAGTGAATTACCCAAAATAGCAGACTTGATTCAGGAGACAGACATGATTCTAGTAGTGTTAATACAAACAGGCCACCAGTGTGAACTGCTGTGTACATGCACCCTAGATATCAGTTTCATATTTATATCAGTATTTCTAGCAGGTAAAAGTTTGCTTTGCCGAATTCTTTGATACTTTACTGTCGATATATGACGGTGACATTGGCAAACGTAAGTTAATCAGAAAAAAAACGATGACGTGCATTTGGAGACTGCAGCCATTTGTACGTTTTATTAATGAGCATGAGATAATTAATTACATGCGTGGCTGACCAGCAGAGCTTCATCTTTAATGGAACTGTTGTCATTTTCTGTGTGTCCTGTGCTTTTTAAAAGATGAAAGAGTCACTCACTGCGTCTTAGCTGTTAACATAAAGGACAGTGTAAGGAAAAGCAGCCAGATGAATAGAACGAACCCAATGCTATGAAGACCTTTCTAATTAAACCAGCATCAGCACTTTCTCCTTTTGTCCCAGGACACCATTCCTTAGTTCTTTTATCACCTCTTTCTGCAGTCTCATTTGGTACTTGACTAGAGAGAGAGAGAGAGAGAGAGAGAGAGAAAGAGAGATGAAAAACGCCCCAGTAACTTGACTTATCTTTATTTTCTCACCCTCACCCAGCCTCTCGTCGAGCACTCATGACTGCATGCCTTTTTCTGATAATGATTTGTTCTCTGCTGTTCACATAATGACTTTGCTTTATCTTCAAAGGCTTTTTTGATTTCCGCGTTGTTGCTTATAGGACAATTAGAGCCCAGAGGCTTCTTCTGAATGACGAGCTTATAAGGGCTGCTGAAGCACTACTCTAGACAAGCCAGCCTGACCTCATGTTTGATTCAGTTGGCTACACGCTTTCGGTGTATGAAACAGATCATATCTACCATTTGGAACTGAACTGAGTTCAATTCTTAAAGTTGAGCCATAACTTGTCAACTTGCGCTTGCAAGGCATTCCAAGGCACATAAACCATCACAAGTAGGTGGCACACAAGCACCCCCCTCATGTGGAGCCAGTTGTTTTTCTACAAACTTGTCAACTTGCAGAGCTCAGTATGCTCTGAAATGTGGCAGAGGACGTTCCATATTTTCCATATCATGAAAAATATTTTCCCTATTCTTCTAGAAATAAGAGTATCGTATAGAAGGTGGATTTTGTTAAAGTTTCAAAATGGATTATTTCCCCCCAGTTCATAAGTAATACATATAAACTAAGCTGCAAAAACAGCCCATTATTAATTCACAGTTTCAATGATGTCAGGAGAACCCTCTCATTTACATCTGTACATAGATTCATCAATCAATTTATTAGCACCTCCTTGCATCAACTAATTGTCTATATTATCAGCTCCACTTACCATTTAGGTGCACTTTGTAGTTCTGCAATTACAGACTGTAGTGTAGAGTGTTTCTCTGCATGCTTTCTTACCCATCTTCACTCTGTTCATTAATGGTTAAGACCCCACAGGACCACCACAAAGCAGGTACTGTTGTGGATCACTATCAGCACTACAGTGACACTGACATGGTGGTGGTGTGTTAGTGTATGTTGTGCTGGCGTGAGTGGATCAGACATGGCAATGCTGTTGGACACCTTAGTGCCACTGCTGGACTGAGAATGGTCCACCAACCAAAGCTATCCAGCTATCATCATCTTGTGAGCAATGTCTTATGAAGGACTACAGGATAACAAACACAAACTGTGCTGTAGCAGATGAGCTATCGTCTCAGACTGTACATCTACAAGGTGGACCAGCAAGGTAGGAGTGTCTAACAGAGTGGACAGTGAGTGGAGACAGTATTTAAAAGTCAAGCAGCACTGCTGTATCTGATCCACTTACACCAGCACAACACACACTAAGACACCACCGCCACCACATCAGTGTTAATACAGTGCTGAGAATGATCCACCACCCAAATAATACCTGCCCTGTCGGGGTCCTGACCATTGAGGAACAGGATAGAATGGGACTAACAAAGTATGCAGGGAAAACGATGTACAGTCCGTAATAATGGAAAGTGCACATATATGGTAATTGGAGCTGATAAAAGGGAAGGTGGGTATAATTACAGGGAATCAGTTCTGATCCTTTATCAGTATGTTCAGCCTACCGCAACACCGAGCATCTCATATAGATTTGGTCCCCTCTTTACAGCTTTAACAGCCTGAGCCTCGCTGGGAAGGCTTTTGGGAAGTTTTTGGAGTGTGTCTGTGGGAATTTGTACCCATTCAGTCAAAAGAGCATTTGTGAGATCAGGCACTGATGTTGGACACTGATAAGTCCTTGGAATTGATTTTCCAATTCATCCCAAAGGTGTTCGGTGGGGTTGTGATCAGGGCTCTGGAGTTCCTTCACACTAAACTCTTTAAACCAAATCTTTATGGAGCTCACTTGGTGCCAGTCATGCTGGAAGAGGAAAAGGCCTTGAAACTTGGGCCCCAAAATAAGAATTGTCTAAATGTTGCACATCCCTCTGGACCAGTTATAAGCCTAGCCTCTGGAGACTCCCAGGATAGCCTGGGTGAGCATGTGACCTCCAGTAGGCAGCCAGCAACCTATCCCAGCCCGACCTCACCTGATTACTGATTTGTGTCACCTGTTTTTTGGCCTATTTAAGATGTTTGCTTTGTCTCGCCCTTTGCACAGTATCGTATCTGTATATTCACTACATACCAAGTCTGTCTCTTCTCATTGTGATCTTCTGGCCTTCTGTTTGACTGTGGACCTGGATTTTGAATCTCCCTTTTGTGTATGTTTGCCTTTAAATCTCCCCATTACTTGTTTTTTTACTTCATGCCACTTGGTATTGTGATTTGGTAATAAACCTTTTGTAGCCTCATCTGCATACATCATACCATGGCCTGATCTTTACACTGAATGACCCTTCACTGAAACTAATGAGCTGAACTCTAACCCATGACAACTGCCCCAGACCATTATTCCTCCTCCACCAAACTTCACTGTTGACACTATGCATTTTGCTTGGTAGTGTTCTTCACCAAACTAATTTGTCCACCAGACTGCCCAACTTTAAAGCATGATTCATCATTCTGGTAAGCTTATTTCCACTGCTCCAGTGGTGTCATGCTTTACACCATTTTAGTTGATGCTTGGCGTTCTGTCATATGATGCTGTCACCTTTCTGGGTTTCCCTGACTCCACTGCTCTCCCGAACTCCACTTCCCAGAGTGCATCACCCGATGATGTCACACTCATATATCCCGGCTCAAGCAATCACTTCCGGTCTAGTTCGCCAGAGTATTGATGTATTGATTCCACATGTCTCCAATCACCCAGTCTGTTTATAAACTCCCCCTACACACACCCACACTCACTGCAAAGTTTTGCCAACCCTGGTTGCATTACAGAGCGTTTCCTTGATCTGTTTACTTGCTTACTGGTTCTGACTTTGCTTTGTTCTCGATTCTCCCTCTTTGAATTCCCCCTTGGGCTTGGTAGCCTGTTTAATTGTGTCACTGGTTTTTGACCCTCTTGACTATTCTCTAGTTATCTCCCTCTAATTCTGTCTGTTGTTTACCTGACTATCTTGTTTCGGTCTGTTCAATAAAGCTTCTCTGACTTTTAGCTCTGCCTGCGTTGCTCCAAGTTCTTTGCACCTGACAGATGCCAAAATGTCTAAATCACTGCTCCCCTATATGATCCATTCTACTGCTAGTTAATGTTTATGGAGATAGAAAGGCTTTTGCTTGACTTTATAAAATGGGTAGTTAAAATAACCTAAAAATGAGGAAGGATGGCTACATACTTTTGGTTATACAGTTTATATCTTATATACGTATGTTTTAAAGATGTAGTGCAAACTGCGTAAACAATACAGAGAGGTTGGTTGCCTAAAGCACCATGTTACCCATGCCTTATTCTACTCTGACACCACAATGTAGCAAGTGATTTCGGACTTTTAACCTGCAGTGGATATTCAGCCATATGCAATAGTCATTGGCTCGTTCATTGCATAAATAATTACATTTGTTAATCAGCTACAGCAGTGAGAAGTGCATGTGCCAAAAAGAGTGCTCTGTTGAACTCACTTCTCTTTGGTGTCATTTTGAGAACAGCATGCGGACCCCTGTGTTAAAATCAATAGCAGGAGCTGTGCTGTGTTGGGTTAATTTGCTGGATCTCCCCCAGTGTGAAGCGAACCGCTGACTTGCATCCGGAAGGTTAAGCCTCCATTTTATCAACGCATTTCCACCACTTCAACATTATACTGCTCTTTGATGATATGGAGTGGAGACAAAATGAAAGGATTTCCTCTCTGCTCCTGCTCTCCAGAAGCCCTCTCATCAGATTATGAGGGTGCATGCAGCCGCTGGGGCAGAGGCTGTCTGAAGGAGAGAGAGGATACAAAAAAGGAGATGTGCTTTTGTGTGTGTGAGTGCACGGGAAGGGTGGGGGGAAGTTACAGAGAAGGCCAATGCCTGAGTGCAGGTGAAGGTAGAGAGCAGGTGTTTCAGATGGGTTCAGGACTGATTGTGTGGAAGCATTGTTGCTTTGGACACTTTTTGCCCCAGGGATTTTCTCCATAAGCAGACATGCTCTGTTCTCCAGGCCAGACCTGGTAATATCCAGCACAGACCACTTCTTGCACTCTTAGGTTCGTCACCATATCACCATCTTATAATCCTGCACTCTCGTCATGCTTAAGCACACTCATCATTTAAAGAATTTACAGTTCTTGCACCTACATGTACCGCATGAGACAATGGCCCAGAAGAGGGCTAGATGGTTGCCAAAACCCAGCCTCAACCCTTTACAAAAACCTGCTTTTGGGTAGGACTTCCACAGTTTATCATGCTACCAGGCCCAAGGAGCAGAACTTTTTTTTGACGCTTCCTTCTTTTTGACTAGCTTTGTAACTGATAGGGTTTAAATTTATGATTTCTGGATTATTATTCTAACCTTCATTGCATTACTTAGGTACTTCTTTTTGTTAACCATCATTTCCGAAATATGTCTACGGATACAAATAGTTTACTACACCATAATAGATTTGAACTTCATATATGCATTCCCTAAAACCTGTTAGATCCTGTTTAAACCATATATGATTGTTACATAGCTCATGCCAGCAGTGCCATATCTTTTCTCGATGTGGCCCCATCCACATTAGCATGTAGTTCACAATAAAATGAAGTTGTGACTCATTTGCTAGCTAGCTAAAGTAAAAACTGGATTGGCAGCTATACTGACCATAATTCCTTAAATCTGTATTGTAGGTGCGTATCCTCACTCTGTAACCACTCAGTGTATTGTTTCACTTTGTGTACTATAGATTTGAATCAGTGTAATGTTTATTTTAGTGTGCTTTTCACCTAACCTATGTTATTTTGCAGAAAGAGTAAAGCCAGAGACGTTCCTTCAGGTTTGACTCGCCACATTTTTATTGTTATGTTACTAAATATCTGGTAGCATGGAAAAGGCACCGCCTCCACCAGGTCACGCCCTGCTATCACAGTGTATTGTGAATTTGGAGAGACAACGGCATGACAATAAAGTAGAGTGAATGAAAACCAGCTATGGATGTCCTAAACTAGTAATGTACATTCATTTGGGATGAAGGGGCTGAATTACATAGGTGGGCTGAAACTGGCCAAGCCACAGCCATTATATTAGTCACAATGGAGAAGCTTAGTTATGCATTCTTGTGACCAGTAGCAGCTTTCATATCAACTGCCATGAATCTACATGAGCATTCACGAAGCCTTATTCAATCATCAGTTACGGCTACATTTGTCAATGTTGATGTCACTTGACTTCAGCAACTGTTATGACAGCTGAGGCTTATGGTCTTTATAAAGGTCTGTGTAAGTTAACATTAGTTCTGAAAGGCGTATGTGTAGCCTTATGACTGCTAACCTTTAAGTGTCACAAATACAAAAGGTTATGGGTGATTAAAGACAGCGTCATTTAGTGATTAAAGAACTTCACCATCCAGAAGAGATTGAGGTCATGCCCTCCACTGGAGGACACCACGCTGACTGTGGGTGGTAAACCCCACAGAATGTCTGTAGTCCCACAGTCCCAGACAGCTCTTCTGCTGTGGAGGGCTGTGGGGGGTGGTGTAGACCTCCCTTGGTCCCTGATGGCCCTTGTAGCTCTCTCCGATCAGGAGACTGAAAAGCACGGCTAGGAAAAAGCTGAGTGTGCAGAATCTGGGTTTGGGATGGAAGCCGTTTGAGCTCAGCTTTGCTTTTGATACAAAGATTGAGCCAATCTCCCTCAGCACAGCTTAACTCACACAGTTCTATTGCATATTGATTCAGAAAGTCCCACTTTGTCTGTGTGTAAGAGACAGAGAGAGAGAGAGGGAGTGTGGGTAGATGAAAGAGAGAGGGAACCAAAATAGTCTTTTTAGCAATTCTTGTAACAGAAGCAGCTTGTTATAACTCAACCGCCGGCCTATTTTGTCATATTTTCAACTTAAGCACTCATGTGTAATCATTAAATCTGCTGGAGTACTGCTTCCTATAATTAGGGAGGTGCGATATGCAAAGAGAAAGGATGGCTTTGTTTTGATAGAGCCTGGCGTTTAGCTTGTGGGGTGTTAGAAGGCACTAAAGCAGATGAAGTAAATTATGGAGCGTACACTCATTCAGCTGTGAGTTTCTCTATCAAGGCATACAGCATACCTATGCTCGGCCTATCACCCATTCACACACGTCGCTTCGTAAGTCGTTGTCATTTAGCCGTCATATCTAACCCAGATGATTAAAAGAGTTTCATGATGGAAAATTTCAAGCCTTGACCTTTTAAGGAAATTGAATTTATTTTTTTTCCCCCGAACCAAGCAATTAAGCATCGGCGGGTGACATCTCCATCTCCGAGTGAAAGGTTATCTCATCTCACTGGAGCCGCAGAGGCCGACGAATAACATGCGCCCGTCCTTCGCCCTCTCTCTCTTCAGTCTGTTAGGTGAGCATCAGGTTTGGTGCTAGAAGGAATCACAACTGCAGACGTATCTCTAGATCTGTATTTATTAATGGAGAAATCCTCTGACTTTTTCAAACTGCAGCATAATATAATCACTGGGATGTAAGCAAAGTTGTTAAAAGGGTTTTCAGATTAAATGCTGGGATAAAGAAAATACATGTCTCTGATTTCTTTACAGTGATGAAAACCAGGGGTCACCATGTCTACAACACAAACATCGCCATCTTATTCACTTTCCTAAACCACCAGTGAACCTATGCATACCTCTTACGGTATTATATTGTGACGACCTTGAAGCAGCCATTGTCCACTCGAGAGGTTATCTGGAAGACTACTCTTTTATTTAGCCAGTATTGGGGCCGCACCCGTACAAACAGCTCTTTACAAGCCTTATAAGGTGGCAACCCCACAACCCCGCCTCCTAGTGGCTCAACGGAGCCAGCTCCTACCCTTACACGGTGTGATTCACCCTAACGGTGAATCACACCAACACTCAACAACACCAACACTCAACAACACACCAAAAACACACACAATAAAACACCAACGACCAAACGAACACGTCTGTCCGCAAACACCCGCAACACATGCATTAACTACAGCGTTATAGAGCAGAGTATGAGCGAGAGAAGCCGCGGTGCATCATGGGCAATGCCGCACGCCACCAGCCCCTCGCACTCCACTCTTCACGCAAACACAACGCAGCATGGTTTTTTAGTAGCGGTCGTCACAATATGTAATGCTGATATTGATAAAATAGTGAAAAACTTTGGGGACCATTTTGCCTCACAACAACCTGCATGTATCTCCACTCCACTAAAAATGTGTGTGTGTTTTTTTTTTTCAAACCTTGTTAACGGTATCGTAAATATAGCACCGCTGTAGATGACTCATTAACTAACTTCATAATCTAACATGATGGTGTGGAATTTTTGCAGTGTGGGAGCTCTTTAACACAGCTGCATCTTATATAAACATAGATACTGGACTGTTACAGTTTTGTTCTTCAAGGTACAAATAATGTAAATTTACCTTCAGTCTTTGAAGAAAGGTGTACAGACCAGGTGTATGGAACCACTCGTTCACTCATCACTCATCGTCTACACCACTTGCAGGGTTGCTGGATGTACAGAACCAATGCACCTTAAAATGTATATACACTCATCATCAAACAAAGAATAAGGGATACCCAGAAGGAATCAACCGACATGAATAAAACTTGGTGGGCAGGTTTGACTTTGTAAGACATGCCAATGATTCAAGTTTAACATGTCATCGCCCATGTGACACAATCAACATTAACGCTGTACCTGACTGACCCAACAGCCACGATTGCGGACGTTCACCAAGCGGTGATGCTTTCCATGAATCATCCTGCTAGCACCACCACCATTGGCAGATGGTACATGTATGACACAGGACTATATGCACACAGACCATTACAATGACACCATGTCAACATCACCAAGGACTGCAAAGGGGTCCTGCCTGAATGGTGTCACTCTACACTCACCCCTACTCCAAAATCTGCAGGAGCTGTGTGGGATGATTCAAGCTGCATGGGATGAAGTATAGCAGGACACCAATAGGAACCTCTACAACTCCATGACCAGACATCTGGCATGTGCGTTACCAAACATGGTCGCCTAACACCGCACTGAGAGACTGTTTCTGTACGTGTAGCTGTAGAGCATTATAATCTGACACGTTCGTCTGGGAGCAACCGTTTGACAGTGAGTGTATGAATTCATGGTACTTTGCAGATAATGCACTGTTGTCAGCCGGCATTTTGGAAGAAAACACCTGGAATTATTAAAGCATATTAACCAGTATTAACCAGAGCGTTTTATATTTAAGTAATATGTTTTATTTGATAGTGTTGGGATAGGCTTCAGCACCAGTAGACCCAGGAGGATTAGCAGCTTATATGTCAAAAGAATGAATTTGATTTGCTCTGCTGATGACGAACGAAAGTTCTGCTGTGCTATATTGGTGTGTCTCAAACCATAAACTAACACACAAAACAACACATAAAACAGCACATGCCACATTACAGATGCACTATTTAGTATAGTCATTCTTTTGGCAACACCGATTTCCACACAGTTTTACTTTTTTTACTCACCATGCTCATGTTGTCTTTTCCCCTGGCCTGTGTTTTATTGTGCATGCTTCTTTTTATATCCCACGGTTAACTGCTCAGCCAAGCTGCCGTTGGCTGTAAGTGCAAGTTACTATGATCCCTATTACAGAATATAATTCTGTGACAGCTCCGTAGCACTGAGTACATATTACTCAAAAGAACATCTTAAAAGCTGCTTAACACAGCTGCATGAAACCACTTAGCATAACATTATTAATTAAATCCAACATTTCATTTTTGGGTAATACAGGAAAATATCCCTAACCAGTTAATTAGGATGTACCTAAATCACTTTAGTGTGATTTACTTGAATTTGTTAAGAACATCTTACTCAGTCAAGAGCTGTAAAAGCTACTTAACACAGCTGCATAGAACCACTTGGCATAACATTTCCAACATACATCCAACATAAATTCCAAGTAAATCCAACATGTCATTATTTAGAGTACATATGGAGCTTTTTTTCATTACTGTCTCTAAATAGTGGAGAGTTAATAATGTTTACACTCTGCACTGAAAGCTTTCAAGAGATTGTGTTTAATTTGAGACAAAATCTATAGGGTTTAAAACTGGCCAAAAATATCAGTGATATTATTAAAGAGTTTTATATTACTTGTAGCCAGGTGGTGAACTATGTACAAGTACCTAGGGTGTGGCTGTACCTTTAAGAGTCTCTGTCTAACCTGCTGGCGCGCTGCAAGAGGAAAGGGTGGGGCTTGTAGCAGGGACAGAGAAGCAATGCTAAAGCTAGCTATTTTTTGGATTCGCAATTGTCAATAAATATTCGTGCATTCTGAAAAACCTTGTAAAATATAAGAAGCTGTTTTCTCTAATATCACCTGATGACATGAGATTGTTGAACAAGGATGTGTAAATTGAGGTGAGCTTAGTAAAAAAGAGTAAAATTGTTCTGAGAATTGTAACGACAGTGTTAATGTGATTTCTTCATTCTGTGTTTATAGTGCCACTAACAATTACTGTACTGTGTTCTGACTGATTTTGTGTACATTGTTTATTTTCTTTTATTTTTTGTACCTATTTTGAGTAGAATTGCATCCAGCAATTGGAGTTATACTCCAAGTTATACTCCTGTGGCATAAGTGACTTATTGCTGCTCTTTATTTTCATTTTCTATATAACATCTCATAAAATCCCTAGAAGGGGATCTATATAAAAGATAAGGAATAAAATACCTGAAAAAGTATTTTGTCATTTGGTGTGCTTCTTTTTTCCCCGGTGACAAAATACTTAAGAGTTGTGGCAGTTTTGGGAGCCACTGTATTTGCTTGTTTGGTTAGTTGTTTGAGTTAATCTAATGCGTCAAAAAGTTTCTGGACTCCATTGTGCTAGTCTAGCTAATATTCTCCGTGTAGTGTTTTCTGGTGACAGTATCCAAAGTCTCCATACATGTTTTCATCTTTATGTGGTCATTCTAGTCTTAATCTTAATCCACCTGCAGAGCTGTAGCTCTAGTAACAGTGATGAGACTTGCTCTGCAAAAGTATAGCTTGCTTACAAAAATGACACATGTTCTGAATAATGATCTTAAATACTATGAATTACAGTGGAATGATGTTCACTCCCATGTGACAGTTCAGTACTTTTTCTGAGAGCGTCTGCCATTTGCCATGGGTAATGTGCCATCAAAACCATATACAGAACAAACTTCTAGCACAGAAATGGTCTGCTTTCCAGCAGCAGGGCTGCATGTTGCTTCTGGGTGAAAAGTGGCATTTAGCGGCGTTCGAGATTGAGATCAAGGAACTGGCTGGTGTGTGCTTCAGACCCATATAAATTCATACCATATTAACAACACTATAAAACAGATATTTAACATTAATAGAAGTCCAAAAGATAGCATTTGAGAGTGTACAATTTTAAGGAGTTATCAAACTGAAATTATTTTAATGCACTGTGACTAATAGCCCAATCAAAGATCAATCAAACTGAATCACACATTTAACATTTTGTTAAGGTGACGTTATACATATCCACTCATTCACTCACTCATCTGGGTCTGGTATCAGCTGCAACTCAACTTTAGCAGTCCTCAGATCAGTTAGGGACAGCAATAACCCGAATCGGGACGGCCCTAATTTTGTCCACATTGTTTAGCCCTAGCGTGGGTGGATTCATGCCACTGAGATTGCAGGTTGGAGACGCAGTGCCGTCATGGTGATAATATTGGACTGGGTGTAAAATGATTCATTAATAGGACGGAGGAGGCAAAGGGGAGAGGGATCAGTCTTTGAAATGATGGAACAGCTCTCCACGAGGTAAGTGTCGCAGCGAAAAATATTGCGACATGACAAGCCGCTCGTCACGCTTCTCCGAAGCTAATTAAGCCCTGAGCAATCACAAACTATTTTTCACTGGCGAGCCTCCAGGCCTTCACACAGCCAACCAAAGCCGCACGCACTTTCTTCTTCTGTGTCTCTTTCTCAACTCATCCAACAAACCCCCCCAACCTTCATTCCATCTCTGCATTGCATTTGCAGCATAGGAGAAAAAGCAAGAAAGCATTTGTTAGGAACAGGATGGATGTTTTTTTTTCATCCTCAGGCCTGGCTGCATTTTCCTATGCATTTTCACTCCCTGCTTCCATTCCGCCAGCCCATGAAAACAATCACAACGCTTGCTGAGTAGGTCCCATGCATTTTTCATGGAGCTGCGGAAGCTTCGATGGTGTAGCGAAAACTTTCCTGGCCCCTGACGACCTCACCCCCCATCACACGTATTTGCAGTCTTTATCATTGAATTGAAGGGATTGATTCGCACGGGGGTTAATGGTTTTTTCCTGGCACTTGGATCACGAGTGCATCTTAAATATTTTATCAGGGAGAGCCAGGTCTTTGTAATAGAAGGGAATTGAGGCACATACGTGTGTGTGTGCATGTGCATCTGCCCTGTATCTCAAGGCTTTTTGTCCTGTCCTAACTACTGGGTCCAGCGTGCATGCTGCAACCGTGCAGCAATCTAGAAAACAAAGGGAACCAATGGAGAGATTTTAAGTGCTTGCTTCTTCATGACAATGGAGCTATCACGTGATTTGAAATCCCCGGTGTCCTTTCTGCCCACCATTGTCTGCACTTTAAAAACCTTAGGACACATACAGCCCACACTCACTGGAATAAATACTGGAGCATCTGAAGAGCAGGCTTGTATTCAGAAACACTTTGCACTGTGCAAGATCACAGAAATCACTGGCACTGGTGCCACTTTACTGTCTGGGTTTAATTAGTAAAATTAGTAGTTTAATTAGTAGACTCACTTCTTGTTGCTGTCAGAACTGATTCTTGTATCTCTGAAAAGGTAAGCTTACGGAAAAGGAACCTTCTTGATTTTCAATGGAAATGAATTAAGAAATGATTTATTGCAAGATATGTAGTAGCACTTCCATTGGTCCATTCATCATAAACATTTTGACACTATGTAAAGGGCAACTGGTCATTTCAAATAATCAAAAAAATAAAAAATGCCAATAGAGAGATACAGAGACTTGTCCCGACGTTGTTATGCTTAGACACTTGTCTGCTTCTCAGTAAGGGTGGTCACACGTCTTGTTTTAAACTGACAGTCACTCCTTCCACAATACCTGGATGGACACCTGGATGGACAATCCTCTTTTTGGGATGCACTATTAAAAATGATAACTTGCAGTCAATGTTATGTGCGCCATTGTGTCACATCACATACCAGCTTACTGCACGTCAGGCCTTTAGATGCTAGTCAGTTAGTAAGCTCTCATCTGACAAATGTCCACCCAATTAGAGGAGTGAAGCAATCATTTATGTGTTATATAGGTTAGGTTATGATTGTAACTCTGTAATAGTAACTATGTTCTTGCCCAAGCCCACACTTTATGATGCCCTCATTTTGGGGGCCCAGTCCACACTTACCCAGATGTTTTTGGAAATGTAATTGGCCTTTTGTCTATTTTAAAAATATAAGAAACCCATAGCCCCTCCTCTACACTATCAGCATTAACAGCTATTACCTCATGTTTTGTTTATATCACTACTGTTGTTAATTGCTGAGAGCAAGCTGCAGTGATGATAATCATTGCTAGCCAAGAGCTTCTGCCATACTCATTTCATTGGCTACTTGTTCTGAAATGACCAGAAGCATCACCTTCAACTCCACGTTGAACTGATTTGACTCAATTCTACACTGACTCGCTACCGTCTCTTAAGTACACAGTGGAATTGTGAGATAGGCCGGGGCTAGCGGGTTAGCATGCTAACTTCATTAGATACCTCTGCAACATGATGCACAGATGTTTTATTCTTTCAGACTCTATTAATAATTAATTAGTTAATTTTGAAATGTTTAAACTAAAACTCTTATAAATTTCACCCCTAACTTGCACATGCCTGTAGCTGTTTCCCTTTATTGAGTTTAGTGAACTGTGTCTGTAATGTATGTCTGGATTGTTTCTGCATGCTCTTTATTTTGGGGGTGATCTGTGAGTTTCATGTTTCTTGTCAAGGGAATTTGGCTTTAACCTATTTCCATTAAACTGTAGGTCTCAGAATGTCCTCAGTTCTTGTAAATGGCATCACCTTAACTGCAAACATTAAATAGACCTCAATGATTGTAAAGGAATGTGACTTGGTGATTATAAGCAAAGTTAGATTCCAAAATGTATAATATCAAATATTCATAATAGTATAGATTACATGTATCTATGGATAATTTGAATAATTATGCATGACTCAATATGCTAATTCGTTCATTTACTCCTGTTGCTTTTTTGTTTGTTGAGAAGATATTTATTATGACATTTGCCAAAAGAAATTCCTGGAATAGTAAAGTGTGACTCATATACATTTAGCCGACACAGCATGAGCTTTAGGTGAATATAAATTTGGCCTTTGGCCAATCTGGCTGTAAACTTGGAATTAGCCTTAAAATTTCGTGATCGCTGCATCCCTAGTCAAACACAATCATTATTAACAATTATTAGACTTTGTGACTCAATTTGGACAAATGCCATTTCCTACAAAACAGTAATAGCCAGAATTGGAATCATGTGACCACACAACGAAAAACCCATAAAAGTGCTACACAAGGGGCTAAACTGAATAAATGTACTGTGCTGGTGGCAAAATGTCTTCATTTGACTGACGCAACCAATGCTTGAGCTTAAACATCAGATTTAGGGTTTTTGTAGTAGAACATATAGCTTCTTAAGTTCTTCTATTTTTTTAACCAAAAAAGCTCAAAAAATAGCAACAAATCATTAAAATGTTTGGGCATTTTCTATTGATCCAGCTTTTTTTTTGTGTAATGGGTTTGAAAATTTACCATCTGATGACTGCCTTTAATTAGACGCAAAGTGTCTTTGTTCCCAAACTTAATTTTAAATTGACATGTTAATTAAGATGTCTCAGCATGTGACTAAAATGCTCTTTGTTGTCATGGTTTTCCACTCATCCAATTGACTGTGACATTCAGCAGGTGACTTTCATTGCTGTTATGCTATTAAGCCAAATCAAAAACACACGGTACATCACAGGCAGTCATGTCACCTCAGACAGTTCCTCTCAACCTTTAATTTTCTCTGATGCAGCTGTCAAACATTCCTACCCACAACGTCTCATATTCACTACCAGAAACAACAGCAAAGAATTTTCAAATGACAGAAGCCTTTGATTCATTACACAAGATTTCATTTGGTTAGCAGCCTATGTGTTTATTCAAATCCTTTTTCTGAAGACATGATGTTTGAAAAGATGAATACAGGTCATGCCTTTGAAATTCTTGTTGAATGACATTAACACGTATGCCTTGAGTGATTCTAAGCAGAGTTGTCAATGGGGTCCAGTGCATCTCATAGACTGCCGTACTTAATGCGGCCAGTACCTTTTCTGCAGTCACTTATATTTACTGTTGACTTATTATCAAATTTTTTGAGTTTTTTAATTTTTGCATAATTCAATTTTTGAGATAACAAAGTCACAGTAGTCTATAATGATTTATGTAGAGAAATTTAAAATCGAGCACTATCCAGTAGGCCTACCTTTAGAATGAGTCTGTTCATGATCCAGAACTATTCATCCTTCAAAATGAGTACCTGACCTTACTAATCTTCACAGCATGTTCCAACATCTAGTATAAAATCTTCCTGGAGGAGAAGAGACTGTTTCTGCAGGAAAGATGGGACAAGCATTGTGCTAAAGGAGGAATTCCATCAAATTCACAATTTCTACTTAATATGATCATTAAGATAAAAAAGTCACTAAAAGCCATTTGACATTAAACATTCCATTTTTGGGGTTGTAGAATATAAATACACTGACTTTTATCATAAAAGGCATAGTTACACCCAGAAGGAATCAACCAATAGGAATGAAACTGGCTGGGTAGGTTTGACAATGTGAGACGTGCGAATTATTCAAAAAGGAGAGGCCTTATTATTGTACCTGACCAACCCAAAAGCCATGACTGCAGACGTTCAAGAGCATTGATGCCCTCTGTGAGTCATCCTGTTAGTGCCAGCACCATTGGCAGAAGGTGGCATGACACATGACTACATGCACACAGTCAGTTAGGATGACTGCCCTTAACACCACATCAGCGACTGCGATGGTGTCATGCCAGACTGTCATGGAGTGACTCAGAATGGCAACGGGTCATCTTCAGTGAAGAGTCCCGCTTTTGTCTTTGTGGACACAACCAACAAATCGGTGTGTGGAGGCACTGTGGGCAGCACCAAGATGAACATTTTGTTGTCACGCCTCACACTTCCAGAAGACATGGTCCTACTCCACTTCCAGCCCTACCGCAAAGTCAGCAGGAACTGTGTGAGATTATTCAAGCTGCATGGGATTTATTATCACAAGGCACCGTTAGGAACCTCTACAGCAACATGTATTTTGCGTTAGAAAACATGATGGTCAGATGCCATATTGAGAGAAACTACTTTTGTATATATACCTCATTCATAAATTGCCTCTATCAGTGTAAATGTATCATCATTTATTGTTCCTGGTAACCTTTATCTCTCTTCCCGATAGCACTGCAATCCCACACTTCCTTCTGGGTTTCACTATGTTTTTGACGATGAGAGGACATAACATAAAGATACCCTGTTAATTTACTGTGCAAAATGACCAGTAAACCAATATGTTATCTGGTTTGTATATGCAATGCTGATAATAATAATAATTATTATTATAACAATAATGATAACGCTGAAAAGGTTTATTGGGTACAATGAGCTTCAAAATCTAAACCAAGTCTAAACAATGCATTTAGGTATCAGGAAGCACATTAATTAGCACTTCATGTACTAACTTTCCGTAAGGTGACTTTTAGACATATGGAGCCGTATTAAAGAAACATCTTACCTGTGGAATTTTATTGATCGAGTGGTTTAAGATTTCCTAGCTCGAGATAAGATGCTGAGAGATAAGATAACGTACCTAAATAAGGATAGGATTTGCTTATAAATGATCAGTAAGAAGTCTTATCTTCACCTGTCAGATGTTAACTTAAGATAGGACGTTTACCATAATATGGCGCCTGGTTCCTTTCACCACCACTCCTAGAATGGATCATTTCACATCAGATCACTCAGAATGACATTGCTCACATATTTAGCTATGTAATCATGCATACAGTTGTTTCAGCAATGGGAAAGTCCTCTTTAAATATTAATATAAATGTATCGAAATTGAAAAATGAAAAAAGAAAGCTTTAAAGTTTCAGGTAAAGTCAGTCATTAACCATGTAGACAAAAAATGACTGCAGCAAAATGTTATGGTCCTGTTAGGAAGCATTTGCCATTGGGATTGAACTGGAAAACTGGGAAGGTAACGTATTCTGAATAAGACAAGTGGGTGAAGGAAGCCTTCATAAGATGGGTCTGACACTACATGACTAGATTTGGCTGGAAGTAGAGGCTTTCCAGAAAGTGTGGCATTAACGGCATCACCTAGAATCTTACTGAAGCCGCGGTAAAGAAGCTCATTTTCCTTCAGGCTCCCACAGACAGCAGGCATTATCACTTAGAAATCGAGTTATTTTGGTTAAATTCTTTTCAGATGGTTTTGCATGGTACTTTCTGAGCCCATTAGATGCAGTCATTACATACAACAGACTTTCAGCATTAAGCTTTGGTGCAGTAATAATGGCTGAGATGGACTGTGCAGGAATGGAAGTACCGCAGGTATTCAGCACGAGACTTTAGATTACCTTTGCTGAATGTATATGTATATTGAATTTTCTACAGACTGAGCAGTGTAATTTTATTGTAAACTAGAAATTAGCAGGAGTCAAGACTTAGTAAGGCCAGGATGATTTTACTACCACTTGAGAGATATTAGGAACTGTTGAGATTTTGGTCAAAACCAGTACAAGAGAATGAGGAATTGATTCTGTTACTCAACATGTCATTGTTACCCCAAGCTCTCTGAGACCAAGCCTTGACCAGTCAGTTGAAGTGATCATTTAAGGGTTATGATATATGTTTCTTTTAAGGTCCATTTTGTAACCTTAAATGGATTTATGATTAAATTTTACATGACTACTTCCCGCCATTATAGTCATCACTGACTGTCTACACCAGATGCAAGCAATAGAGCATGGTGCTCCCTTTTTAACTGGTGCTTTGTTTCTGTCTACTTTCTGCCATTTCACCTTCAAAACAGAAGAATAAACTCTTCAATGAAGTTAAGAAAATGAGGGACTTCCACAACCCAGAACCTAGATATAAATACAGTGAAACGGGTTCAGACTGGCCATCCTGTATTGTGCCTGATAAAAAAAGTAAAAAATAAATCAGAGGTAAAACAAACTTTGTTTGCAACTTTAGGTAGTGGGTGGGACTAAACCGCAGTTGGCTGAACAGGTGGATAGATGCCAACAATAAAGAGTTTGTTGCCACAGTAACAGTGAATTCAATACAGCCCTATGTAAATACATTATTACATTATCATATGATATATATATATATATATATATATATATCATAGTTATCTATTATGGCTGTCCAAAACAAAGTTGAATCACATTTGCATTACATTTAGTTTACACTGTCTGTCAAAACAAACTCTAGAGGAATATAAATATTGTCAAAACAAGGACACAACAATGTTTTATGATCTGGCAGTGTATATTTGTTATCAAAAAATTTTAATCTCTTCTTGATTTGTATCAATGAATTGACTTAAACATAGCAGATTTACATATATATATATATATATATATATATATATATATATATATATATATATATATATATATATATATATATATATATGTATATATATATATATATATATATATATATATATATATATATATAAATAAACCAAACATAAGAGATGAAATGAGCAGTAAGACAAAAGAGATGAAATGACAAGCAACCACATTTTGTAAAGCAGTAGTTGGTCTGGGAAATTGGGAAGAACCGGAGTACATCACCACTATATCTTCAGAGCGTATTCAAATAATCTTAAATGACCATACCAAGATCACTAAAGGATAAAGAAAACATGCTTAATGACTGAATAAATTTGATTGGTCTGTAAAAACGAAAAAGGAGCTGCTGACAACCGTATGAGCTGAACAGGGGTTTAGACTGGGACAGGTTTAGAATGCAGCAAACGTGCAGGGATCTGATGCATACATGTTTCTACATGCATGGCGTAAAATGATGTCTTGGAAAGTCACATTAAATCTAATAGACACTATGTGTCCAAAAGTATCCAGACAACCCTTGTAATTAGCATTTTCAGATGATTTAAAGCACTTGCTGACACATGCAGTTGTGCGCACGGCTTGTGTAATTTACATGGAAAAGCAATAGAATGGATCCGATTGGGCATGAAGCGTCTGTTAGAGGGACATAAAGCCCCCCAGGATTGGACTTTGGAGCAGTAAACCTGTGTTCTCTAGAGTGATGGACTTCCAGCCAATGGAATAAATTGTGGTAATGCAGAAGAGTAGAAACTATTACTGCAACAAAAGGTGGGCAAATTCCCTGTTAATACCCCTAATTTTGAGGGGGAACGTTGAATTAGCATTTCAATGAGGGTTCCCATGGATCCTTAAAAAGCTTTATACAGTCTTATAATATACTGAAAGTAATATATATTATTAATGTCCAATTGGGGCATAATTAAATAGTTAAGCGCCAAAGACCATTGCATGCCTCTACATTTATACCCAGGCTAAAAAAAAGAGCAGCTATGGCATGCGTGTTAGCACAGTATAAAATTGTAGCACTTTCACGACCCTATAAATGACCCTATATATAACCCTATAAAAGGGTCATTTCACATCTATAGTCCAATACTGTACATATCAATAGAGAAGTGATTTTACTGCAGAACATTAAAGTAAGTGGTGGAAATATATCATTTTGTATTAAGCTCATACTAAAAGACTTTTATTGTGCTATTATTTGTGGATTAGCATAATATTATCTTTGTGCCGCGGTATCACGAGTGCCTTGGAATCATTGTTGGCTGATACTCTTTATTAAATTACTTGGTTCATATTTAGGGGCAATAAACACATCCCTAATTAAACTGGAAGGTGATGTCTAAACACAATGTGACAATTTGTGAGATTAAACTAATATGGAATAGCCTGCCAACCAAACCTATCTGTAAGGCAGAAAGGTCCTATGGTCAAAACTAACTGCTCAGTCAGCAAGATAACCAATTTTCTTGTGTTTGTCAACATACTTGGCCTATAAACCTGATTCTGATCAGACATAGCAGTGCTGCTGGAGTTTTTGAACACCGTGTCTACCCACTGTTCACTCTATTGGACACCTCTACCTTGTTGTTTCACCATGTAGATACAAAGTCAGACGTGATAGCTTATCTGTTGCTGCACGGTTCATGTTGGCCATCCTCTAATTCTGCCCACAGGATGCTGCTGGCTAGATAGTTTTGGTTAATGGACTATACTATACTCAGTCCAGCAGTGACAATATGGTGTATCTGCTGTGTCAGATCCACTGACGTCAGCAAAACACACACTAACACACTACCACTGCACTCACTGCAGTGCTGAGAACGATCCACACCCGCATAATACGTGGCCTGTGGTGGTCCTGTGGGCGTCCTGACCATTGAAGAACATGGCTATCAAACCTTAAACAGAGAGACAGATGGACCACAGCCTGTAACTGTAGAACTACAAAGTGCACCTATGTGGTATGTGGAACTTATTAAGTGGACAGTGAGTGTAGATGGAGGTGATTTAATGTTAAGACTGGTGGGTGTATATTAAATATGTAAATGGTCAATGTAAGTTAGTAAGTAAATGGACAAAGGGTTTGTTGTTAGGTGTCACAGATCCGTCCCCGACAGAGCATACCCAGTGCTCTGCCTCACCTGTGCTTTCTTGTTCCTCTCATCAGTGGACTCTATTTAAGCTCCACCTCCACAGACTTTGTGTGTGAAGGCTTGCAGCTTCCCATGCTTATCCTTTCTTAATTCCTGCTGTGTGTGTTCCCTTATTAGATCTTGTTACTATTTGCCCTTTAGCGTTAGCCTTGACGTTTGTATCTTCATTTGTATTATGATAATGATTGTAGTTTATTGGTGCATTGGCACTGGCACTGGCATTAGCATTTCCTTGTGTATGTCATGCTAGAACTTCTGTTCAGGCTTTGGTTAGTTTTTTTAGTCTCCCTGTTGTAGCCCTACTTCATCTTCTTTTGTTCTAGTCCTCTTTTGTATTTCATTTTTGCTCTTTAGCTGATTAAATATTTTGCTGAAATAGTTTTAATCCTCTGATGACATAAGACCTCTATAAACACACAAAAGTATCTACTAATTTAGGATGATTATCTGACAAGATAAAATACCTTAATATAGACAATATACACTCATCATCAAAAGAATAGTTCTTGGTGAAACTTGGTGGATGGTTTCACACTTGCCATGCATGTGACATAAGCAAGGTCGGGCCTTACCACTATACCTGGCTGACGCAGCAGCCACGAATGCGAAAACTGAGTGAGCAATCATGGCCTTCATGAGTCATCTTATTTTTGCCAGCACCATTGGCAGACGTTTACATGACGCAGGACTACATGCTCACAGAGCATTACGATAACTGCCCTTAACACCACGTCCCTGGTGTCACTCCACCTTCACCCCTACCGCACAATCCTGCGTGAGAGTATTTAAGCTGCATGAGATGGACTATAGCAAGACACCATTAGAAACCTCTACAACTCCTTGTCGTGATGTCTGCCATGTTGCATTAGTAAACATGGCGGCTTGATGCCATACTGAGAGACACTAATTCTGCACGTGTAGCTCAATAAATATTGCCCATATCAGTCTTGTCACATCCCTATCTGTCTGTCTGGTCATGTTCAGTCATTTGTCCAGTCTCCTGCCTGTTCTCCTGTCCCGTCTCCTGTCCAGTTGTTCGTCCAGTCCCCTGTCCAGTCGTTCGTCCAGTCTCTTGCCCGTTCCCCAGTCCAGTTTGCTGTTTAGTCGTTTGTCCAGTCTCCTGCCTGTTCCCCAGTTCCGTTATTAGTCCAGTCTCTTGTGCCATCCCCAGTCTGTTTCCCTGTCCTGTCTCCCTAGTCTGTTTCCCCTCTATCTAGTCCTGTTTGTTAGTTCTGTTTTGAGCCTCCCCTCTAAGCCAGCTCTCTTTCTTGCGAAGTCTCTGTTTTCCCCTTGTGAGTTCTAAGCTGTGTTTCCCTTCCGGTTTTGTTTCCTGAGTTTTGTAGTGTTTGTGTTTCGTCTTGAGTTCTTGCCCTTGTTTTGTTCCTGGCTGTCGTCACTCCCTTTATGGACATGTCATTGTTGATACCCACCTGTATTCTGACCCCTGTCTCCCGGACAAACTTAAATAAGGCCACTAAGCATTTGCAACCTGCCTCAATCTCCACGTTACAAGTCTAACTTTATCATCACTTATTTTTCCCGGTAAACTTTATCTTCCTTCCCAACATGCACGGCAGTGTAAGTGCGTGTAACTATTCTTGTGATGTCGAGTGCATAATAAACATTTCTAAAATTTGCCACAATAGCGCTATAATATTTTTATAACAGTCTCATAATCAAAAAATAAGCCGTCTTTACTATATTTCGGGTGATTTTATTTTTATTATCATTTCTGTTAGTCAGGATGAATTTGCATGATTCAGTCTTCCAGTAAAAAAAAAGACTCACGTTTTTTGCACCATCTGCTAGGGTCAAAATATAGCACACAACCTTTCAGATCTCACAGTGAATGAGTCATTGGTCATTTCTGCGTGGCCATTATCTGAAGCTATGTAGAGCTAAATGATAATCAGTCAGTGGAAGTTATTCAGGGAGTTATTCAGGCTTTTTTTAGGTGGTCTAAGAGAATGTAGGGCCTTCATGTGTTCTCTTGCTTTCGGATCCCGGTGCGCCTCATTTAAAAGGTGACAGGCTCTCTCAGCTCTACCTGTGGGATCAATTAAGGCAGAGCCAAATCCAGTGCAAGGCCATGGGCTTAAATTGTGTTGAGAAGACACGTTGCTCCCCAGCAACTTCACTGGCCTTTGCTGTGCTCAGGGTCTGGCTGTGTGAACCAGGCATATTGGTCATTCCACTCATGTGCACGCAAGCCCTGATCTGTGCTGGATGAAAGACGTCCGTTTACAGCCCTGTCATTTGTTGGCTTCAAAGCTTCTAATTGGTAACGGCTAAGTGTTATTTTGTTTTGCCCTACTGGACCCAATTTATAAGATAAAGATGAACACATTGCTGTTCACTTGCTGAGACCGGGATTCGGCAGATAAGGATGGAGATGCTGCCTCATGGTCAAATGATAGATGGAAAGATTGGAATGCAAAATTCTTCGGCCTCCCAAAAAATGAATGGAGAAAAATATTGTTATGTTTCAGTCTATTTTGCTTATTGAAATGCCATTTCATTGCTGAGTCTTAAGGTTTTCGTACACCATGCCATTCTGCAAACTGTAGTTCTTTTTCTATTGGCCAAATCTGTAATCCTACAATATACAACCATTTGCCATTTGTGCTTGCATTCGTATGAATAAGCATTTAACCCATCCATGCAGTTAAACACACACACACACACACTGTATTGAACCAGCAACACTAGGGGCAGGGAGCACATTCGCTCGGAGTAGTTGGGAGTTAGATGCCTTAAGTCCCTTAATAGTACTTCAGTCATGTTCTGCTGATTCATGTAATTTAACTGGCAAGGCTGGTTCCCTAACCTCCAGCCCACCACTGTCTCACTATAAGTCACCATATGACAAAATGTTCATTCCATGTTTGTTCTGAAATCATAAATAATGAAAGCGTATTCAGCATGACAAAATCTGTTATGTGTGCACACAGCAACTCACTCAATGATGATGATGGGAACCAGACATTCCACAGATTCAATGTAGCTAAAAGTCACCTCACCAAAGGTTATCACACTTTTACCCTTACTCGCTAATTTTCTAAACCACGTTATCCTTCTGGGTTGTGGGGGTGCTAGAGCCTATCCCAGCGGAAACACAGACGTAGACGACCCGCCAAACCATCACACAGACACACAGACATACCTATTCACACACACAAACATCCAGAGAAGAACTTAGCATTTCCAGCTCACCTGGCTACATGTCTTTGTGGTAGACACAAGGCAAACTTCCAAACTCCACACAGAAAGGACCCCGGTCACCCGGGCAAGGAATAAAACCCAGGCGCTTCTTACGGTAAGGTGACAGCACTAGCCACTGTGCCACCATGCCCCACTGCCCTTTACATTGAGTGCTGATTTCATGATGAATGGGCCAAAAGAAATGATCCGAAATGAAAAGCATATCCAGCTGGTTCATTATTAAGTCTAGTCTGTTTTTCCTTTTTCTCTAAAACTATCATTTTGGAGATGAGGTTTTATTCTGACAGTGATGATAACAGGGTGCTGTAAATAGTAAAATGATAGCTCAATCCACTCTGAATCAGACTACTCCAAATGCCTTCATATCTTAGTGACTGAATTACGAAGAACATCAGCCAAATTTACCTTTGATGGAAAGTTTATCCCCTTGTTGCTGCATTAACAGCTTCTATTCTTTATGGAAGCCATTACACTAGGTGTGGGAACATTGCTTTGTGGATTTGATTGTGTTTAGAGCATCTGGGCATCAAAAGCATCTGTGAGCTCAGATACTTAGGCTGCAATATTAGATCTGAATTACTCCAACTTATCCCAAAGGTGTTCCATCATTCCAGAGAACACTGTTCTACTGCTCCACAGCCCAGTGTTTGGGGAGGGGTTAGTGGTTTATACCCCTCTAGATGATGTTTGGCATTTCACATGGCGACCTTAGGCTTATGTGTGGCTTCTGGAGAGTGTCACATTCTTTTGGCAATGCTTTTCTATTTGGATTATGCAAACCGCATGCCCACAGTTGAATGCCTAAATCAGCCATCATAAAGTAGCTGAAGTTACTAAGTAGAAGAGCTGACTGGATTTAGGTCTAATGGAGAAATCTCATCTGAACTGGTGGAGATGCTAGAAAGTATTGTGGAATTTGTTTCCATGGTATTTCTGTTGGCGCCTTGCTTTATACGGTGACATTTGGTCAGACTAATGTTGGCTAATCTCTCTGTGCTGAATATTTGACAGCTCATTTGGTGTGGTGCGAGTTGTGCCAGAGTCGGAGGAGGTCCATGTTGCCGGCAGGCTGGCCAGCAAAACGCTTCCCAGTGGGTTTGGCTTCACAGTTTGTGTCTAACCCCCCTTGCTGAGATAGTGGACAGCATGCTGGGGGGGAATATGTTTACAATATGTGTTAAGTATGGCTCATTATGCTTTTAAAAGGGCTGAAAACCAGGAGCCAAAAAAAAAAAAAACACGTAACATGTTGTAGGCAGTAAATCTAAACCACCTGCGCTCGCCCTTACCGGGAATTCATTTCTCCCACAGTGAGGGCTTTCTGATGGAAGTTTGTAAGCTGCTTCCAGTGCTGTAAAGAGGTCACAGCATGCACATTCATTTTTGCTACTGTCCTATCTGCCATGGTTCCTGCTTGTTTTACTGTGGGCCTGCTGAATGCTGGGCAGTATGTGGGCTCAGCTGTTAGGTTTCTTCATTGTAACGTTTCTAAAGGACCTTTGAAAAGGAGGTTTAGCATGCACAGAGTCTAAAAAGAATCATGTTCAGTTTTGCAAGCCCTATTGTGCAGAAACCTGGAGCATGAAATAAACTTCCAAAACATTGCTAATCAGGGTTCAAAGCATGCACTCTGGTACTGGCCTTGGCAGTGGTGAATGTGCACTGTGGACAGACAGCAGGCCAGGTCAAGGCTGTTCCCCATCTGTGACTCCGCAGATCACGGCTTCTCGTTCTCCACTGGCAGGCTTCACGAGCAGGAGGTCTTCTTTGCTCTGGCCCTGTCCCCGCCAAAGCTCCCTCATCCACCCATGCCACGAGTCGTCCTCTGCTGAAGACTTGGCAGCTTCTACAGGCTTCTACAGAGATGCCAGGCATTTGCATGCACACACAGTTGCGCAGAGCTCACACCAGCGTCCTTTAACCCTCACCATCCTGTACCACCCTGTAATCAGTTTGTATGTTTGTTTTGCTCACCAGTCACACTTGAAATCTTAGCTTTGTAGGGTTATCCTGCTGTAGAGCTATGGAACCACTATAAATAAGGGAAACAGTTATTTGACATGTGTATTAAACTTTGATGTATCGGGTGCATATAACAAGACTGATAGAAAACCCCATTGCAAACTTCAACGATTTTCCCTCAAAACAATGTCAGGAATGTGCTAACTGGATACTTTTATAGAAACCTGTTCACCCTTAGGTGATGCACAGTTTGTGCTAGACATCTTATGGTCCTTCAGAAGTGGTCTGTTTTCTATTTAGAGCCTCTCTTGGTTAATTATTTTTGGTTGTATAGTATATTTCATAGTTTTGATCCACATCTCTGTAGCACACTGAACCCCGGACTCACACCCAAGGAATCTGACTTGTCTGTGTGTGTGATGTCATCTATAGCCAGACAGTATTGTTATATAGTGAATCATCCAGTAGGTTCAGACAGACCATTATGTAAGGACAAAGCCTATGATTCATACATTCACACTGTCTCCACAGACAGTCCTCCTATGCTCTGATAAAGCAGTTTCTAATAAGGAGAATGTTGAGTGGATATTGTTTTACTATCTTTATAAGGACCACGCGTGCATGAACATGCGCATGTGTTACACCTCTCCTAATATAGCGTGTGAGGTGGGTAAGTTAAATGATACAGCTAAGAAAAAGAGTGACACTGATTAATCTCTGCGTTCCCCACCATCTTCTAGCACCACATGGAGGCCTGACCTTTTGCAATAAAACCCAGGCTGCACGCACCCAGCCTGCACTTTAGCAGAGCAAGCGCCACAGGGACTCCTGGGAAATGTAGGCGCCAGCTGCAGAAGGACAGGGGGACTGTTTTCATGGATGGATGACGAGGCATAATTTCTCCTTCCCCTTTTATCAGAGAAGTGGATGGTCCTGCAGCACCTGCATTGTGCAGGGGCTTATTGAGCTCCGCAGAAGGGCATTCTGGGGAGGCGTGAAACCTGTCAGGCGCTGCTGCCTCGCGCCGCTGCGTTCAACAAGAGTCAATGGGCTTTTCCGAGGATTGTCAGCAGATAGGATGAGATGTGTGAAGTGGGAGCTGAGAGTTATTTTGTGGCTGAGTAAGCGTGATTCCCCTCTTCCTGCACGAGTCGGAAACACTCCGCTGCAGCTGTGATTGAGACGTGAATGCGTTGCCAGAATGAACTGAACAGGAGAGCATTTATTCTGGCCAAATAAACTAGTAATAGAAATGACAGTTACATGGTTGTGCAGTTCTCACAGATAAACAGTGGAACCAAACAGGCAGGAGTGCTGTGTAAATCATTCCTGTGTCCCCATCGCTTTTAGTCTTAAACCTAGCGCATGTTAAAGGATATTTCTCAGGCATTGTTTAATCATCTGCCTGATGGAGCAAACACTCTCCTATGCTAATGATCAGATTCTCATCAGTTTATGTCTATTTTTGATGAATTGATTGCATCAACAAATCCTAGTCATTGTACAGGAAGAGGATCGTGATTAGCCTGTTTTACACTCTTTGGATCTTGTATTTACCGGACTGCTGACAATGAATGCCTGTCCTGCTGTTTATTTATTTATATGTTTGTTTGTTTGTTTTTGTTTGTCTAAACGTTCTCTGGCCATGTCATTAAAAGTACCTATAAAGTACATATAAAGTACTAATATACAGGCCTTTGGGCAACCACAAGTTTAACACATTGTCTACAAAAAACAAACAATGAACAATTTAATGAACATTTACAAATAAAGAATTTAATGAACAATTATAGCTGTCGGTTTTGGTGCACAGTTTATTTGTTTTTTAAGCATGTAAAGCATTATAATAAAATGTGGCGAATGGCCGGCTCACGCAGGCTCTCTGCGTCTCCGCATGACGTCGGTATGTGCCAAGGTCAGGACAGCCAATGAGAAGAGCTGGATTTGCATACAGCGGGGCTGGGTTGTTGCGGGACTTATAAACATGTGTTGGGCGTTGCCAGTTCATTCTGTGATTTGTGTGTCGTTTATGTAAACAAGTGCTGTTGGGGTAATTGTGCTGTTGATAATGTGTGTGTGTGTGTGTGTGTGTGTGTGTGTGTGTGTGTGTGTGTGTGTTAATTATATACTGTGTACGAGATTACCTGTGTTAATGGCCAGTTGCGGCCACTTGGTGGGTCCTGTTTATCCTTTTGTTGGGAAGCGCTTTTATTTTTTTCAATAAAAAGAGCTACAATGTTTCCCACCGCCTCGGCTGCGTCTTTTCCAACACCACAATAATAAGTGCCATTACTTTTGAACAGACCAATTTAAAAATTTAGCTTTTTCCCCAATATGTAATATTCAGCACACAAGCAGTAATTGTGCGTGCAAGTGTGCAGATCTGTTTTCACTCAAGAGGTAAATCATTTTCACTTGACTAACTAACATTATGTAATACAGTTGTTACATGTTTATTTAAGCACTTCATTAAAAACTTTAATCCTGCCCGCTTCGAAAATCTAAAAACGTGTTTGGCGACTGTGTTGTTTAATCTTACTGGGACTATAAATACATAATAATACATGACTGCTTGTTTATTCAGTACGCTTGACATCTTAACCTTCAGTAATAAAAACTTTACATACACTATTATACAATAAGACTTACATATGCTATTTTTTTGTGTTTGAATGCACTTTGTTGACATGAAATCAGGTTAATAAACTTTTCCCTTTTAGGTCTATTAGATGTCCTGTATTAAAGAAAGTCCCACCCTTCACAATTATCTTCATATGGCTGTAACTCAATGGCATGTTAGAATAATGAGACTGAGTATGTAAGCAATTTTTTTACAGGCAACCCATTTCTAATAAATTGGCAGATATTCTGATTTCTATGTTTCAAACAGCCCACATGGAGAAAAAAATTGCATCATGTGTCTTTTTATCCTAGTGTCAAAAGTAATGAGCCGGTTTTTCTGTGAGAACTAATGCAAAGTGTTTTATGAGATAGGTAAAATTACAGTATCAGTTGTTACATGTTTATTTAAGCACTTCATGTAAGTTAGTGGATACTTAATCCTACCCGCTTCGAAAATCAACAAAACGTGCATTTGGCGACTGTGCGTTGTTATATACTTACTGGGACTATGGAATAGATAATAATAAAACAATGACGATGCTTGTTTATTCAGTACTTTGACATCTTACCTTCAGTATAAACACTTTAATACATTTCATTAATATTAAGTTTGACACTTATTAAAATTTCTTAAGATCCAAGTTTTTAGCTAGTTTGGACATGTGTTTGAATGCACTTGCTTGCTGCACACATCCAGAGACGTTTTAAAGGACGTTCACTGGTTAAATATGAATGAGAGAACTCATAGCACTCTTTTTGATGTCTGTATATAAAGAAAGTCCCGCCCTTCAAGAAAATGTCTAATCTCATATGGCTGTAACTCATATGGCAGTGTTGCAAAGATGGCCACTGAGTAAGCAGATTTTCCCATACAGGCTTTGAATACGTTTTTTACCGCAATATATAATATACATCGTCTAATAAATTGGCCAGTCATAGTGAATTTCTTCTTGATGCCATTTTGTGTTTCCACTTACTCAAGGCTGTAAACACCTCCCTGCCACATATGGAAGAAGAAGAGGTGGGGACAAACTGATCACACTCATCCTTAGCTCAAAAGCATAATGAGCCGGTTAGTTTCTGTGAGATAAACAGCTAGCCATGCAAGGTTTGTAATGCAAAGTGTTTTATGAGAAGCTAAAATTAGTTTCAGTTGTTGTAGCTGTGTAGCTTTTATCCTGCTAACTCTCCAACTAGATAAGCAAACACATGCACATTTACACACTAGGGGGGCGTGAACATTAGGAGGTTTTAAATGGGCACTAAGAGGTTTAATATAACAACCAGCTGGTTCCCTAACCTCCAGCTATGGCTTATGGATATTTTGATTTCCATAGAATAATCTAAAATTTTGGGATTTGCAGAAAGGCCTCTGGTGATGGGGCTGGTATTAACAATTTAGAAAAAAATTACAAATAAATAATTTTTTACAACAGCAAAAATTATTTTACATGTGCAAAAAAATATTACACTTCAGAAAAACAAAATTACAAAAGTGAAAACAATTTACAAGTCATGAAACATGTTTACCAGTCCCAAAACACTTTTACAAACTGCAAATTCTGATGGAAAAGGTAGGATTAACAAACAGGAAGTGCTTGTTGCAGACTCTTGACAATTAAACTGTTTCGCGGTGGTAGAGTGAGTGCAGTTTGGGATGGTGACAACGTTAAAGCATGTTTTACGTCTGGGAAAATAGTTTTTTCCGTGGTGATCCAAATGACCATCTTGTTTTCTTGAATGTAATTCTTTTTCTTTTGTGAACTGAACTGATATGTTAATGTGTTTAACACTTCCTGGCTGCTGTAGGGTGGGCTCTCATAGGTTAAGACAAACCTGGTATTAAAACGGAAGTCATGTTTAAGTTGTTTGAAACTTTAGTTTCTCTGTACCTCTACAAAGATTCCTCCACCTTCATCTTTTTCGTTCTAATTTGTTGTGGTAATTTGAAACGGAAGCCGCTGTGGTTCGCAAGTACTGTAAAACAAAAGGTTCGTGACTCAGAGCTCTCAGAAGTTGGGGCTTTGATGAGTAGAGTCTCTGCGGTGCAGTCAGAACACAGCTCCTCCGTCTGCGGACAGGGATAAAGCACTGGCTCGTAGGTGTTGTTGTTTTATTTGTTTGCTACGCTCTGCGTGACACGACCAGGGGAGAGTTTTCCTGCTCCTCTTCATTATGACTTTGCTTTGATATTGAGGCTTCTTAGCGACGGCCTGAAGTCTTCCATTACTGCGAGTCATTGCTGCCTCGCACCACGCCAACAGGCTGCAGTGTCAGGAAGGCCTTAGCCAGGCTTCTTCTGGATAGAGTGCTTTTTATTGCCTTTGGCAGCAGAAATGTTGCCATCCTCATTCCGATTGCTTTTCTCTCTTGTTTTGATTATTTGCCACCACAGCAAGCGAGAGGACGAAATAAGAAACATCCAGCGCGTGGAAATGTGATTTCTCTCTGAACACATCCAACAGAAGTGTAAAGCAGAGGCAGCCCTGTATGTGTTTGTTAGAGTGCATGTCTCTATGCGTTGTCTGCCGCCACTGTAGTCTTACCCAAGTGATGTTCCAGGACAGTTTGTTGGCAAGTAGTACTGGACTACTTATATATTTAATAGCACCTCAATCTAATCAGCCTCCCTTTACCAGTCTCTTGTTTAGGGTCAACAATATGGCAGAAACAGTATATCAGAATATCTGAAGATGGCTCAATAGTGCATGATTGTTATTAGGTTGGAACAAACAGAATGCAAGATAAGTGCCAATAAGGGTATCAAAATAAAGCTGGAATTACGTTTCACTTTTCAGTTGTATGGAACTCCGTCCTATCCTTTGAGAATACATGCTTAAAATTATGGATAAATGGTGCACTCTCAGGCCGAGAACACAGAGAAAGGAATAGATACAGTGGTAGGACTGAAAACGAATGAATGCTGCTCTTTGCAATTTACACCATCACTTCATTTGCACTCAGAATTCAGTAGCTGCCCAAAAGGATCTCACTGAGTCAGTAAAAAGCAATCTGATTGGTTACACCTTTGTAGGCCATGGAAGCTTTTGTTGTTGTGTTCGACATGTTGGAAAAGGTTGGAACGACCTGGTTTAGAGAATGCTTTAATCTGTATAGAGCACTTATGGAATTATACAGTCCTCTTTAACCTCTAAAATGGACCTGTACAGAAGGATAGCATCGCTTTTCCTAACCTGCAGTACAGGTTGATATATTTTGGACCAGTTCTTTTTACAGAACTGTAAAAAAGATCATTTTTTGTGCAACAGAATATATTAGGGGTGGTGATCTGGCAAAGATGTAATATTGTAATAAATCACGTGTCACGCCTTGCCCCGCTGCCCTCCCTGCCTGTTTCTGTTATTGTTTACCTATCCTCAGGTTCGTGTCATTTCCATGTGCTTTTGTTAATTTTGGTTTTAAGCTCCTCCTTGTCTCTGCCCTCCAGTCTCGTCCCTCACCTGTTCCCATTTCCTGCCTTCCCCATGTTCCCAGGTGTTCCTTGTCTCCCATTGTGTACATATACCTGTTTTGTCCCACTCCTGGTGTGGCATTGTGATTCTCGTGAGATTCTGTAAGCGTTAGCGGGATTCTTGTTGGGTTATTGTCTTACCTGTGGTATCCTCTGTGTTTCCCGGTTTACTTTCCTCGTGTTTGGTGTTCTTGTTTCATTATTTCATTAATTATAAATGATTTAATTTAATGACTTGCTAAATTAATTTGTTTAGCCTTTTACATTCCACAAACCACAACATCTACGCTTAATGCTGACCATTTTGGTTCACTTGGAATCTTGACAACAGGACAAAAATGCTATGCCATAGAAAAAAAAAAACAACTACAATGTGAGTCATCATGTAAAGCCTGAAAAGGTTGTTTTAAACAGGTGTTTAAAAGAAGGTCCAGTTCAAATAGAAGGTCCAGTTCAATGTTTGGGTCTCAAATGCAATTTCTATATTAAACTGATAATAGAAAATATGCTGCCAGTAGTTGATGGCTTCTTCAGAAGACACATCCTTCACCACATTCTCTAAAAATATGCTGTCAATCTTCGCAGCACATTTATCACTACATGTTTTGTGCAATCACACGTTTCCACCAGAAGGGTCTCCAAATGACCAAATCTCACTCAGTGCAGCCTTTATTACTGATGATACCCACAATATTCTCAGAGAGCCCATAATGACATAATTAACCTTGATAACGATATCATAGTGATCTCAGTTCAATATCAGAAACGTTTCCGTTCACTTGTCTGTTTAAAATGCCTCCCACTTACGGCAGCCATTTAACTTGTGCATTCTTTTCCCCTCTCCAGCACCCAATGATCCTCCTCCTACTCGACTTTTCCTCCCACTGCTGTTCCATTAGTGCTGAGAGGTTAATTTTAGCACCTCTGTATCTCCACACGCCATCTGCGCTCACCAATTAGAAATTAGCCTGGGCTGCTGGTGCTGCTTGGGTAGGGAGGGGTTGGCTGATAGGCTGGGTGATGGCCCTCGCTCTGATTCCTCTTTTATTTATGTCCTCCAGGAGCAGCAGCCTTGGGCCTGAGGAGGATGGGCTTGCCGCTGGTGACGGAGATTGCAGCAGGGCAGCACTGAATAGGTAAACTGATTGGATTATTGGCTGGAGTTTTTCAAGAGAGTTGAACTCTTCAGAAACACTTCTGAAAGCAAGGTGGTGTCCAAAGTCAAATCCAAGACAGAAGAACTCTCAGAAGTTGCAGTTCATGGTGATAAGTAAGGCCTGTTGTCCAACAGTCCAAAATTCACCTGTTATGAAAAGAGCTGTAGCTGTGTGTGCAGCAGCTTCACCCCTGAATCTCACCTTTATCAGACTAGTCAGAACCCAGGTATGTGCAGACAGACCCATAGAATCACAGTTAGTAACAGCGTTGGGGAGTAACAGAATACATTTATATATTAGGAATGTACCAAACGGAATAATTTTGGCCAAAATCAAACAAAATGAAACATTTGGCTGAAAGTCGAATACTGAACATGGTTTTTCACAGTGTTTCATTCATTTTGTCAATTTTTTACCATTGCATAAATTAAATTAAATCCCGAATAGGTAGTGAATGTGGGTCACATCCGGCAACTATACAGCGCTGCTGGCCCACTGTCGGCAGCGGCAATCTGCTGTGAGCCAAAGGTGGCCCACATATTTACAACATGGATTTGGCTCATCTGTCCCAAAACAGATCTGGTCCACTTGTGGCACAGATATAGCAGGGTTGCCTACTTTTGGCTGAGGCCTGGCCCTAATGTGGTGCATATGTGGCACATCTCTTGCTAGAGGGAGAGGCCCACCCAAGTGCTGTCAACCCATCTGACATATGGGCCAGATTAAAATAGGGAATGTGGCCCAATTTGGGGCCAGGACAGTTTTGCTGTCTGGGATGGTTTTTGTTGTTCTGTTTTTTAAAGATAAAACAATTACTAAAGTGCAGATTAAGCATATCTACTGAACATGGGACATTTTAACACCCCAGCAGACATATTAATAAAGTCGACTATGACTTAAATACGTTCCAGCCGACATGCTGCATCCACAGCAGGCATGTTAGCTGCACTCAAATTTCCGCTTTGGTTCCTGTGTACATCCGGAAACTAAAAAAAGGGTAACAGCATCATTATAAACGTCATTGTTCTGTATAAATCATTCAGCCTTTTCACTTATTATAATTATAATTATTACAATTTCGCTTGCCCAACATTTGGTGCAAGATAGTTACATTATAAACAGACATTCAGAATGCAGTTATTTTGGTAAAATGAATGGATTAAATAAAGGGTTTATCCATTTTTATTCATTTACCCACTTTACTCACTTTAATTTAATTACAGAATACACGATACCATGTATTTCTCAGAAGCCCTTGAAATAAATTATGTAACTATGTGTTTACATGCAGTTTTGTTAGTTGACTGCTCACTCAAGGTCATGGAGGCACAGCCAGGAGAGAAATGTGTTTCTGTCATAGAAATTAAAACATTATTTTACCTTCAAGGAAGAAAAAGGTGAGTGTAACATCACTGTGCAGTGCAAGCTGTGTTTGCCAGCTACTAACTTGCTTTCAGCATCCAAAGACTCCACTTCCAACCTAAAGAGGCATCCTAAAATATTTTTTTGGTTTGGCTAAAGTTGTCTGCAGGTTTTTGGTTAGTTTGGCTTTCCCAACTCTTTACAGTTATAGATAGAAACCTACTTAGTCGGATTGTTAATTGACAATATCCTATGTGCTAATAACGCTAAACAGCATCTCAGACATCCAAAGATATACTAAAGGGGATTGTCAGTTAGTAATTTAACATTAGCTAACGTCAGATTCAATGTGTTCACTTACTGAAGCATGCAGTGCCAACCTTACAGGAAACATAGGCTACAATACAGGCTGTCTGCCACTGGCATTCATGTGTCTGTAATGCGGATTACATGATTAAATGTCTATATGCATGTTTGCTGCAGTTAAAATGTCTAGCCTCGGATACAGCCTGCCTAGCATAAGGGTTTCAGGGTATTTTTTGTTAGGCCTTGCACTGAAAGATGAACCAGACATGTAATATGGTGGTAGGTTTCTCATGGATGAGTTATGACAGACAATCATGTAGAATCTGTAAGTGTAATGAAACCCTCACCACCTCTGGGATCTTGTGATATTTACGCAACAACCTATACAGCAGGCTACCTTATTCTTCTCATCATAAAACCAGCTTATTAATATGTGCCTAAATAAGAACACAACGGAATGTTATTAAGTAATCGTGCTGTGAATGCCACATTTATATACTGTTTTCAAATGTATGAGAATGTTGAAGCATTTTACTATATATAAAGTATTTAGAAGACATTTCTTATACATAAAACACTGAGTAATAATACAAATGACATTTTAGGGTATGTATTTTGTACCCTGTAGTGGAACATGTTTTAAACCGGTTGTTAATGGCAATAACAAAGCAATTTTAATAGACACCATATTTGTGTTTGATCGTAGTAAAGACATGTTGAATGGAATTTGATGTAGGGCTATTGCTGTTTTTAATTTGCATGTTTTATGGGAAAGAAAAGCTGTCCTCCTAAAAAAAAAGCATAACGAAGCCTGTTGTATTTATACCCCAAACAAATAGGGCTTGGCCAGCCCTCATTGCGTTTACTCTTCTGTTCACTGAATGGCCAAAGCCGTCCACTACTGGCAAGAAACCACATCCGGCAGCAAACAAAAGTGACATACACTACCAGTCAATAGTTTAGATACAGCCAACTAAATAGATGTTTTTGGTTATCTTAAAGACTATACAGGCTTATATTTAACACTTTCAACGGCTGAAATGTATAAAAAAAAATATCCTAATATAATACATGAACTTTTGATGTATCACAATATTATATTTTGGTCATATCGCCACCTCTAATATAAATTTGGTTGCACACACATTTTTGTCCTTAGCAAAAAAAGAGTAAAAGGGAAGAAGAAGGGATTGTGCTTTAGCTTATTTATCATGGTATAGAAAGACAGCACATTTTTCTGGTGATATGCTGCCCCTATTTGTTTGGAGTATTAATACAACAGGTTTGGTTATTCTTTTGAAGGAGGACAGCTTTTCTTTCCACAAAACACACAACCTAAACACAGCAATAGCCCTACATCAAATTCCATTCAAAATGCCTTTACCAAGATCAAACACAAATGTGGTGTGCGTTGAAGTTGATTTGTTATTGCCATTATTAACCAGTTTAAAACATACCCCACTACAGAATAGGTTGTTTACCCGCTCGCACTGGACTAGTTTGATTCCACACCACCCCTCTTGAGGACACTATCACCTCTTACAGTACAAAGTGGTATTATGAGACAGGATTGGAAGGGGCTAGCTGATTAGCTTGCAAGTCCAGCAGATATCACATACTGTCAAAACAATAAAAATTAATTTAATTGTTTAAACCAAACATCTGACAAATGCTACAAGTTTTTTGTCATGTGTTTGTCATTTGTTGACCTTGAAATACATGGAAACAGCAGGTTTGCATCAATACAAAATGCCAACTGAATGCAAATGCAGTTCTATTCATAACTGTAATTCATTTATTAATTTTGAAATAATAATACTGAAACGTGTACATGAGTAATATATCAGGTTGTGAAACAATAGGCGTTCTTTGAAAGATCAGTTACCTGGAAGATAGAGGGCTTGTAAAGAGTTTTGCTACTGAAACCCCAGTAAAACTCTGTAAAGTAGCTGCTGTATAAATAGTGGAACGTGACAGTTTTAAGTGTTTTCAAACTGATTTAAATTACTGCTTTTGTTCCACTAATCTATTTAGTTTGCTTGTTTCATGCTGAGTATTTATTTGGCTTGAATAAAACCAATTAAATTACTTGCTACCACATGAAGTGACTTTGGGTTGTTTACACTGTGTTTCTGTGTGCAATCCTGACTTCTTCTTTCCCACCATGTTCTCAACTATGACATCCTGTATGTGTCAGACACAATTAGCAGATCCTCCAGATCCTTTTTTCTGACTGGTGTCTGAGGGACTTTGTGTCATCCATCAGTAGTGTATCTCCCAGATCTTTCTGCTGTATGATCCCAGGGCCTTTGGGATCTGTTGGATCTAATTTGTAAACTTATTGGTAAACATTCCACTAATATCATAATGGTACTATGTGATGTGACTTCTACTCCTGATTCTTGGTTCTTCTGACTTCTTCTTTCTCATGCATTTAGAGAGTTTTGCCTGTTCAGTCTTGGTTGCTCTTAGTGATTGCCTCTCTATGCTCTTATGAGAGCTTTTTATCCTGGTTCCTTTAAAGTAAATCTTTATCATGCTCTTAAGGAGTATGTTTTTGATTCTTGGTTCCATCTAGTGGCTCTTCTTTTGACACAACAAAGCAACCAGAAGTCATTCGTTTTAAGCAAGCGCTAGTGACTCTCAAGATGGAGCAGTGGCGCGACTAGTACTATATATTTTGATTTCAATAAAAACAAGGTGTTGTGGAAGAAAGGGTCTTCCAATTTTGTAATGACAATGAAAACGAATCGTTAATGAAGTGATAGCTTAGCAAAGGCTCATTGTGAGTGTATACAAGTGTATATATATATATATATATATATATATATATATATATGTGTGTGTATCCTGAATAAGGTTGGATGCCATACTTCTAAAAATATACTGTAAGTTGGAGGACCAGATGATCAAGTTGAACCTCCTACATGCCTGTTCTAGCTTCAAGTGCCCACCGGTGACTATTTGAAGGCTGCCTGACAGATGTTCTGACAGATTTTCCAGCAGTGTGCATGCAGTGTTAGAGGGTTTCCTTTTCAGTCTTGGTTCCTTTTTAGTGAAGGAAGGAACTTATCATGCTCTGATGGAGTTTTTCCTTCTCCGTCTTGGTTCCTCGAAGTGGTTCTTCATCATGCTCTGGTTGAGTTTCTCTTTTGCAATCTTGGTTCTGCCCAGTGGTTCTTCATCGTGCATTTATAGAGTTTTACTTTTTCAGCCTTGCTTCCACCCAGTGGGTCTTCATCATGCCCTTTCTTTTGAGTCTTAGAGCAGTGATCTCCAAACCTGTCCAGGTGAGCTACCTTCCTGCAGTGTCAGTGTCAATCTGCCACATCTGCTCCAGATTGTTGCAAGATGGCGCCCACCGTGGCAGACGTCTTTGTGTGTTCTCCCGGCAACCGATGGTATTTTGTATTTATTTTGACTTTAACCACTGCAACCTAATGAAACCACTGCAACCTAAGAACTGTCCTCCCCAAATACCACCAGCACGTGAGCTTTCCGACGAGGGAGAACAACATTCTCGACCAAGTCTACAGCAACGTAAAGGGTGGCTACAAGGCTGCAGCTCGGCTGCACTTCGGATGGTCCGACCACATCTCCGTGTTCCTCTATCCAGCGTACAGACAACTCCTCAAGCAAGCCCCCCCAGTATATAAAACCATCAAATTGTGGACTGAAGAAACTGATCTGGTGCTTCAGGACTGCTTTGACACTACAGACTGGGAGGTGTTCAGAACTGCTGCTGTTAGAGAGGAATGTACTGTTGACTTAGAGGACTATGCCTCTGGGGTAACCAGCTACATCAGCACCTGCATAGAAACCATTGTTCCAACAAAGCGCTGCAGAACCTATCCCAACCAGAAACCCTGGATAAACTGTGATGTTCTGTCCACACTACCTGTTTACTCCTCTGCATTTCTCTCAGGCAACTCTAAAGACTACAAAAGGGCCAGATACGACCTGCGTAGATCTCTCAGACAGCCCAAGAGACAGTACAGGGTGAAGCTGGAGGGATGCTACACCTCTGTGGACTCCCGGTGCATGTGGCATAGACTGAGACACATCACAGACTATCAACAGAGAAGCAGAGAAGTCACTACCAGCCACACTACACTACCAGACGAGCTAAATGAGTTCTATGCTCGATTTGAGGCCCTCAACCAAATATTCAACCTGTCCCTTGCACAATCTCTTGTGCCATCTTGCTTCAAGACCACCACCATCATCCCCCTCCCTAGGAAAAGTGTCGTGACCTGCCTGAATGACTATTGCCCTGTTGCACTCACCCCAATTGTGATGAAGTGCTTCGAGAGGATAGTCATGAGTCACATCCAGGAGACCATTCCCGGCACTCTAGATCCGCTACAGTTTGCATACCGTCAGAACCGTTCCACTGACGACGCAGTCAACACTACCATTCACACAGCCCTCACACACCTGGAGGGCAAGGACACATATGTGAGAATGCTGTTTATCAACTACAGATCAGCATTCAACACGGTCATTCCAACCAAACTGGCAAGAAAGCTCTTCACCCTCGGAAGAACTGTTAGCACTGGGACCCCCCAGGGCTGTGTGCTGAGCCCCCTCCTGTACACACTCTTCATGTATGACTGCGTGGCCTCCCAGAGCAACACCAGTATCATCAAGTTTGCTGATAATACTACAGTCATCGGACTGATCACTGGTGGGGATGAGACAGCGTACAGGAGGGAGGTGGCTGAGCTGGTGGACTGGTGTGACTACAACAATCTTTCCTTGAATACAGACAAGACCAAGGAAATGATTGTTGATCCAAGGAGGAGGAGGCAGGAGCTACACACACCCCTGTTCATAGGTGGGACAGAGGTGGAGAGGGTGAAAACCTTCAAATTCCTCGGCGTTCTAACCTGGTCACACAACACGCACTACATCGTCCGGAAGTCCCAGCAGCGGTTGTATTTTCTGAGAAGGCTGAGGAAATTTGGCATGTCAGCCCAAATTCTCAGCAACTTCTACAGGAGTACGATCGAGAGCGTTCTTACCAGCTCCATCACGGTCTGGTACGGAAACTGCACCGCTCAGGATAGGAAGGCTCTCCAGCGAGTGATCAAGACTGCACAGTCCATTTCCGGAGCAGCCTTCCCCTCACTGCAGGACATCTACAGGACCAGGGTCATCAGGAGGGCCCGAAGCATCATCAGGGACAGAACACGCTACACGCGGGCCGACGCTACAGGAGTGTGAAGTCCAGAACAACCAGACGGACAGACAGTTTTTATCCACAAGCCATCAGGCTTGTGAAGACCTCCCCCCCCCTTCCGCTCTGAAACTGGCTGAACTCTGACTCTGACATGCACCCATTATTATGAGCCCAGTACACATTCTGCTGCTACTGTTATTCCATACTGTTTACTTCTGTACTTGCACAGCGCACTTTACACATGCATATGCACCTTACTAGCATCCATACAGTACTGTACTCTCCCTTCCTTTACTTAGTGTTTTTCTTTACTTAGTGTACATATAGTCTTAGTGTCTCTCTTTTTATATTGATATTTATTTTTTAAGACTGTCGGGAATGGAGGAACTGCAAAGTAAGAATTTCATTGTACAATGTAACTGCTTGTTATGCTGTGCATATGCCAATAAAACTCTTGAACTTGAACTATTTAGAAGTTCCTGACTGGCTAGATCGGATTAGGGGAGGGACAGTAGATTAAATGTGGCTATGTAGGCATGTAACTAAACTCTGCAGGAAAGAGCCTCTCCAGGTTAATGGTTGGAGCCCTACAGAGCCACAGAGGGGACGAGTTACATACAGTATTTATTATTTTAAGGGAATATTTTGTAGTTTATGTGCACATTTTCTTTTATTCACCAACACGTTTAAAAATTCATTCTCTTGCTTTCTTTTAACCATGCATTTTTAACCACAACATTTATGAAACTGCACTTTCTAGTTTCCATAGTTATCAAAGATGAAGCCACAATGCAGCCACTTATTATGTTTGTTACTCGCGAGCCATCACACTATTCCTTACGCTCTTTTTTCCTGACAATACCTTGCACGGTAATGCTCATTATGCTACTGGACCAGAACTACTTGCAAAGTTGCTATACAGCCATCGAACAGGCAGTAGATAAAGCAATGAAATAACGGCAGTAAAGAGTAAAACTGAATGTCAACAGAAGACTTTACAGATAGTTGGGCCATGAGTTCTACAGCCACTCCGGCGGTGTTTTTGTTCAATCGGGATGTCACCAACGTGCTGGGTGCAATTTCTCAGTGATTTTAAAGGCCAAGTCTTGTTGTGCTTTTATTGCACTGAACCGTATCCTCTGTGTCCCATTGTTTGGAAGTTTTGGGAAAGTTTTGGGCCTTTAGTGTCTGCCACCTAAATTACAGCCCTGGTCGTGCTGGTTCCACCCTGTTACGGCACAGTACAATTTTCATGTCGGCTTTTTAGCCTCCAGTTCACAAAGCTGCAATGGCTCAGCCTGATGTATGTGTATATGTGTGTGTGGGTGAGGGACTCTGAGGACTTCAAAGCTGTTGGAGCTGTTTCTCCCAGCACAAGCCCTGAAGGAGAAAGTGAGAGAGAGTATGTTCTGAGGGTTAGTGAAAGTGATGGAGGGAACAATGAAACATGGAGAGTGAGACAGTCTACAATGATGGCAGAAAGAAAAAAGTGAGGATTGTCTGAGGGATTAGGAATATGAAGAAATCTTGGTGGACAGCTAACCATCAGAAATTCTTCCTCAGGTATAACTTTTATCATACGAGTTACAAAGGTATGTCACAAATAAGCACAGATAAAGTGACATACGAGCAGGGCAAACAGACCCTCAATCACCTCCTGCTGTCTAGTCTGTCGTAACTCTAGCAGTCCAGGTTTTTATTAGGGCAGCAAACAAAGAAATGGTGGGACTTCTGGGGTTAGCCTTAGCCAAACATGGACCTCAGAGCTCTTCTGTTTGCTGCCTTAAAGGAGCAGCTTGACTCAATCAGACATCAGACCTGAGTTTTGTGCATGCATCAAACTGTGAACCAATTGCCTGTATTATTGTCCAAATTCCAGCAAATAGGTGGGATTCATGTAGGAGATAAATGACTTGGGAAATTTACAACATTACAAAAGTTAGCATCTTCTTCAGATATACCATTCCACCAGAATGCTGGCAAATAAAAAGCTTCTGCCTAGAAAACAAGAAGTGATGGAGCCCTTAGTTCTGGCAGAAAGGCAAAAGTGATATAAAAAAAGATATTTTAATGCTCAGTTAGGTGTACAATTTAATGGAAACCACTTTTTATAGGACTTTTTTTAGGGATAGCAAAATATGTTCGGGTCCTTGCATATCCTGACGGATATAGACGGCAGGGGCCGAGCTGATTTCCTAGACAAGTGCGCTGAGACCAAACTGGTGGTGGTGGGGCGTGGAAGTTAGGCAGCTGACAGGCTGGGAGTGGCCAGAGTAATGAATGAATGATTGACCCCCACAGGGCTTAGCGTTCAAAATTGGCATTTGGCATAAATCTAAGGGGCGATGGCCCCTTACACTGCAGCTTGTTCCCTAAGTAAAAACAATGATAAGCGGCTGCGATGGGACTTCATTTTGTGTTGTGATATACACTCATCATCAAAACTAAAGTTGCACCCAGATCGAAGTGTCTGATTCCAGTGCTATTGGGAAGGAAGATAAAGGTTACCAGGAACAATAACGCTGCCTCCACACACGGACTCATTAGTCGTCTCCACCCAGACCAAAGTGTGACTTATCACTGAAGGTGACCAGTTGAGTTGCTCCATGACAGTTTGGCATGTGGCTGAACTTGAAACTTGAATCATTCCCATGTCCCATGATGTCAAACCTACCCACCAAGATAGATTCCAAGGATGAGTGTAATAAGAAAGTGCAGTTATTGAAGGTCATGGTTTACTGATTGTAATGTCTCTCTGTATAAGTGAAGCTACAATGTCCTCATAACCCTCACAATGCAAGCCTAAATAAACCCTGATGTATTGTAGCCTATATCTGAGCACATGAAAACCCATCAGACACTTTTAGGATTCTGTTAGCCTACATGTACACAAGTTGCATGCAATTAAATGAAAACAAGATAAGGAATTATAAACTACAGGAGGAGACTAGGAAAAAGTACCCAGGAACTGAAGAAAAGATTTTAAAAAATATTTCAGAATTACCTGGATTGTTAAAAGTTTAAAAGGAGAAAGACATGCCAGAACAACTGTTGTCCTAAACTGTTGTCCAGAAGTCACTGTTGACCTGAAAAATAGATGTACTTAAACATCTAAAAGGTATTGCAGTATTTGAAAAAATCATATTGCCGCAACCAGCTTCAGACTGGTGGTGGAAGCTTGTCAGGCATAACCTTTCTTCTGGCCACCCCTGGAGGATCATGGGAGGCGCACCCCTCATATAGAGCTGAAACTCTAAAAAAGGTAGCCATTGCTAAAGCAAGCTCCAAAAAATCATATTGTCGCGACCAGCTTCAGGCTGGTGGTGAAAGCTTGTCAGATGCATCAACCTTTCTTTATGGAACACTGGGACGCCACCCGGACAGGAGGATAACCCATTGTTATCCAACGCTCCCCCCCCCCACCACACCCCCAGAAGCCTGCATCACTGATGGTATGGGGTTGCATGAGTGCTTGTGGCATGGGCAGCTTGCATGTCTGGAAAGGCAGCATTAATGCAGAGAACTACGTTCAGGTTCTAGAACAACATATGCTCCCATCTAGACGTCATCTCTTTCAGGGAAGACCCTGCATTTTTCAACAAGATAATGCCAGACCACATTCTGCCAGCAATCACATGCGTAGGAGCAGACATGCAAGGACCACATTCTGCAGCAATCACAACATCATGGCTACGTAGGAGACGGATTACTGAATGCCAGCCTGCAGTCCAGATGTATAGAGAACATTTGGCGCATCATAAAGAGTTTGAAGGCCCAAGACGACTGAACAGTTAGTGAATGGGAGAGCATTCCTATTTGGAAACTGGTCTCCTCTGTCCCCAGACGTCTGTTGAGTGTTGTAAGAAGAAGGGGGGATGCCACACAGTGGTTAAAAATGGCCCTTACTTGCCATGAAAATTTTGAAACAACATATTTTTCCCTTAAAATGATACATTCTCTCAGTTTAAACTTTTGATCTGTGATTTGTGTTCTATTCTGAATAAAATATTAGATGTTTGTAGTTTTAGTCTGTGTTGGTAAGTGGGTGTTTTGTGTTAGGGACTGTTGGTGACCCTCCCCACAAGCTTCTGTGTAGGCATGTGTCGTTCTACTACTGTTTAATAAAGAACACTCCCTCCTGCAGAATCAAGGCCTCCCCTGTGTCTTACTCTGCACTGACTCTACTGTATATACACTATGATATATTGCAAAGTTGTAATTATACCATGATCAACAAATTTTTTAAAGAAAAATCCAGTGAATTTTACTCCTCGTTACAGAAGAGGAGCGATTTCTTCAAGTTTGCTCCTCGAGTCCTGGACAGGCAGCAGGTGCTCTGTCAATATAGGGGAAGTTAAAGAGAATGAGCAATAAGTCTGACAAGATGATAAATCAATAGCCATCTTACCTGCGTCTTCGTGTGAAGGGAAGAGAAGAGTGGACAGTGGAGCAGGACGAGTTTGTCTGAGCAGACTGATCAAGCCCCTCTGTAGCCTATAGATATTACACGGGCCCCAGGGCACACAGCTGCAATATTGCATTTGAGCTGTGAGCTATAGGGAACGTTCAGAACATAGATGGCCTGTGTTAAATTCCACTAGGACTGGAGCACTCTTTGGCGTTTACAACAGTGGCTCTTACTGGTCTTTATGCTTGCTCAAGCGACTAAGCATAGGAACAGAGAAAGAGTGTCTTTACAGAATCCAAGATCTTCTAACCTTTGTAAGCTGCGTTTGCAGCCCATGGAGACCAACTAGCCTTTTCTTCAGAATGTCTGGAAAGACGTACCATGGTACTGACCTCGCCATTCATCCTTTGCCACCTCTGTTCCTCATTTCCACTAGGGGGAACTATCTGAATGCCTAACCCAGTCTTTCTTAACCCTGGTCCTGACAGCACCCTGCCCTGTCCATTTTAGAGCTTCACCTTGCTCCCACACACCTCACTCAACTTATCAGCTCATTAACAAGCCCTTTCAGAATTGCAAGTGTATGTGTGTGTGTGGTGGGGGGGTGGGGTGTGGTGGGGGCAGTGTTGGAGCTGAGAAAACACTCAAATGTGCTTTGCAGGGTAGTTCCAGGAGCAGGGTTGAGAAACACTGGCCTAACCCCATGTGAAGCACAATGTTTCTAGAACTAATTCAAATGCTTTATATGCGGACCACTATTCACTTAATGATTATCAGATTAGAAACAGTGTAACAAAGGGTCTCTCATTTACCTACCATGCTTTGTGGAGATCACTGTCAATGATCAAGACTAGGCTTCTACAGGGGTTGGACAATGAAACTGAAACACCTGTCATTTTAGTGTGGGAGGTCCTACACCATACTAATAAACGATTGTGGTCTAAAACCAGGTGTTTCAGTTTCATTGTCCAACCCCTGTAGGTACACCATATGGGAGTAATGTGGTAGAGCAGGGGGAGGTACTTTTGCTCCACATTTACATATACAAAATATACTTTTAAAGAATAAAAATGTGCTCCCGGCACTAATATTTACTTTACGTTACCCTTTTAATGATAATAAGCATACACTCGTTATCAAAAGAATAGTTGCACCCTGAAGGAACTGTCAGATTGCAGTGCTATTGGGAAGGAAGATGAAGGTTATCACAAACAATACATGATGATAAATTTAGATTGATATGGGGAATATTTATTGAGCTACACATACAGAAGTAGTAGTTTTAGTATGCGTCAGGCCACTATGTTTGCTAACGCAGCATGGCAGGCGTCTCGGCATGGATTCCTAATGGTGTCCTGTGATAATCCATCCCATGCAGCTTGGATATTCTTACACAGTTGATGCAGAAGTTGCATTAGGGGTGGAAGTAGAGAGACAACAGGCCTTCTAAACGTGTGATGCATGATAACATACTGATCATCTTGGTGCTTACAATGCTGCGTCCAATCCCAGATTCATTGGGCATCTCCACCAAGACAAAAGTGGGACTGGTCACTGAAGATGTTTCTTCTGTGTTCATCTGTTTGTTCTATTATTTTTTTGACAGTGAGTTTTGTTCCAGGTTGTAGGGGATCCATTGTAAAATAGAAGGATAAGATAAATGTATAAGGAGTTGTCAGGTTTGTCTTTATGTTCTTGAAGGAATATAACTTGTTAAGAAATTGGATCTTTCGCTTCTGAGAGAAGCCTGGTCAGCCCCTTGAGCCCTGCAGCAATTGCCTCCACTGTGCCCCCAGTATTTACTCCACTGGGTTGTGATTTATTTGGTGTTTATTTGTTGGCAGAGAGCAGCTTGTCAGACTTTTAAACTTGATAGAACTTTTTCTGAGCCAATTTATCTGAGCCTAACCAATCTGTGTTGTGTATAACCTCAAAACAGACTCCTAACTTCAAAACTGAAAATTATATCTGAAAGCTTTTGCATTTTCACCACGTTTATTGGCTGTATTTGCTGGAACACTTTATGGAATATAGAATGAAAGGAAGAGAAATTGTGAAGTAAAAGTTTCCATACAATAGTGCTGCATGGGTTTGCTTACCACCAATCTGATTAAATAAATTCCAACAACAGATTATAGATTAAGACTGGGGTGTTTTTATGCACATGCAAATTTGCGGCCGTGTTAGCAAGAGATTAATGCCACTTCAAGCATTCTCACTTTTAGCTTTGTAATAGCTGATTTGATAAGATTCCATCTGTTTTTATTTGCTCTGTAGTTTGTGTAGACCCATGTTCTCCATTTATTATGTACTTGAACAGCTTGTTATTGCAAACTTTATGGGCATCCATCCTGCTAACTACTTTTGAAGTATGAAGTATGAAGTCTAAATTATGTTTTCTCTGCAGACCAGTTTCTGGATGCCGTCATGTTGAACAGTTGAATGACACAAATGCACATACACAGGGCATTTCTGATTGAAAATGTAATCATATGCAGGAGTTTACACATGTATTATTTTATTAATTATTTAAAGGATTACCCACCTTGTTTGGTTAGATATAACTTATATTCAGGATGGCCTTAACAGACTAGTCTATTCTGGTAAATCAACTGGAATAGAAGCCTTCAAAATCTATTAGTTTGATAAATGCATTATCAGACTGCATGTAAAGGTGGTTCATAGTAGTTACATGCAACACTACGTATTACAGGCATTCCATGATTACCAGTGTTCATTGACTTGGCCAAAATGAATCAGAATTAGACCCCAGTTGGGCATGTTGGGCAATGCTTTCGAGCACACTGGCCAATTTGGTGTTTGAATGACATTGAATTCAACTGTAATTTTTAGCGATCCAGAACTGAATAGCCCCCCTCTTTAGTATAGTATTAATGAGAGATTGTAAAAGGACAATTAATTATGTCCACTATATTTTAGGACACTAAAAAGTCTCAAAAGTGTTCCCTTTATTATGAATATGGTTTCAGATGTACTGAGTGTCATTCCTTTATGTTTATCTAACCCTTTCTCACCTGGTTAACAGGGTGAGCCTTGACCTCTTTAGCTGAAATGTGGAGGGCTTGGACGCGCAGCTTCAACAGCAGAGCTGATTTTGACCCTGATGACCCCTCTCAGTATTTCCATTCTATCTCATTACCTTGCTCGCTGGATCATTATTCTCTTTATTAAAACATTATTGGCCAAACTCTGCAGTAGAAAGAAGTGGGCTTGTGTAAATGGCGCCTGGCGCTGTCTCTCTATTAGATGAGCCCTCTAGCCTTCGTTCCCAATAATTACCTTCCTCTGTGTTCCTCTCTCTTAATGGTAAGTCAATGGTATTGACAGCACAGGCTTTACAAGAAACGTCTTGCCTGTTCAATGAAGCTATATTTGCCAGTGCTGCTGAACTACAAAATTAAAAAGAGGTGATGACTTAGAGTTTGTTTTATTTTGGTTTTGGTGATGGGCTTTGTTCACTATGGTTTTGGTAATGGAGTTTGTTGTCTATGTTGATGATGGAGATTGTTCTTTTTTCTGGAGTTTGTTGTATATGGTTTTGGTGATGGATTGTCAGCTATGGTTTTGGTGATGGAGTTTGCTGTATATGGTTTTGGTGATGGTGTTTGTGGTACATGGTTTTGGTGAAGGCGTTTAGTTTTCCTGGTTTTGATGATGAAATTTGTCAGCTATGGTTTAGGTGATGGAGTACATTGTATATGGTTTTTGTGATGGTGTCTGTTGTACATAGGTTTGGTGACGGCGTTTAGTCTTTCTGGTTTTGGTGAAGAAATTTGTCGGCTATGGTTTAGGTGATGGAGTTTGTTGTATATGGTTTAGGTGATGGAGTTTGTTGTATATGGTTTTTGTGATGGTGTTTGTTGTACATAGTTTTGGTGAAGGCGTTTAGTCTTTCTGGTTTTGGTGAAGAAATTTGTCAGCTATGGTTTAGGTGATGGAGTTTGTTGTATATGGTTTTGGTGATGGTGTTTGTGGTACATGGTTTTGGTGAAGGCGTCAGTTTTTTCTTGTTTTGGTGATGAAATTTGTCAGCTATGGTTTAGGTGATGGAGTTTGTTGTATATGGTTTTGGTGATGGTGTTTGTTGTACATAGTTTTGGTGAAGGCGTTTAGTCTTTCTGGTTTTGGTGAAGAAATTTGTCAGCCATGGTTTAGGTGATGGAGTTTGTTGTATATGGTTTTGGTGATGGTGTTTGTTGTACATAGTTTTGGTGAAGGCGTTTGTTTTTTCTTGTTTGGTGATGAAATTTGTCAGCTATGGTTTAGGTGATGGAGTACATTGTATATGGTTTTGGTGATGGTGTTTGTTGTACATAGTTTTGGTGAAGGCGTTTATTTTTTCTTGTTTGGTGATGAAATTTGTCAGCTATGGTTTAGGTGATGGAGTACATTGTATATGGTTTTTGTGATGGTGTTTGTTGTACATAGGTTTGGTGACGGCGTTTAGTCTTTCTGGTTTTGGTGAAGAAATTTGGTTTGGGTGATGGACTTTGTTGTACATGGTTTTGGTCATGGTGTTTGTTCACTATGGTTTTGATGATGGCGTTTATTCACTATGGAGTTTTATGGTTTTGTTTTTGTGGTCTATGGTTTTGATGATGGCATTTATTCACTATGGAGTTTTATGGTTTTGTTTTTGTGGTCTATGGTTTTGATGATGGCATTTATAATGGAGTTTGTTGTCTATGTTGATGATGGAGATTGTTCTTTTTTCTGGAGTTTGTTGTACATACTTTGGGTGATGGATTGTCAGCTATGGTTTTGGTGATGGAGTTTGCTGTATATGGTTTTGGTGATGGTGATTGTGGTACATGGTTTTGATGAAGGTGTTTGGTTTTCCTGGTTTTGGTGATGAAATTTGTCAGCTATGGTTTAGGTGATGGAGTACGTTGTATATGGTTTTTGTGATGGTGTCTGTTGTAAATAGGTTTGGTGACGGCGTTTAGTCTTTCTGGTTTTGGTGAAGAAATTTGTCGGCTATGGTTTAGGTGATGGAGTTTGTTGTATATGGTTTAGGTGATGGAGTTTGTTGTATATGGTTTTTGTGATGGTGTTTGTGGTACATAGTTTTGGTGAAGCCGTTTAGTCTTTCTGGTTTTGTTGAAGAAATTTGTCAGCTATGGTTTAGGTGATGGAGTACATTGTATATGGTTTTGGTGATGGTGTTTGTAGTACATAGTTTTGGTGAATGGCGTTAGTTTTTTCTGGTTTTGGTGAAGAAATTTGTCAGCTATGGTTTAGGTGATGGAGTACGTTGTATATGGTTTTGGTGATGGTGTTTGTTGTACATAGTTTTGGTGAAGGCGTTTAGTCTTTCTGGTTTTGGTGAAGAAATTTGTCAGCTATGGTTTAGGTGATGGAGTTTGTTGTATATGGTTTTTGTGATGGTGCCTGTTGTACATAGTTTTGGTGAAGGCGTTAGTTTTGTCTTGTTTGGTGATGAAATTTGTCAGCTATGGTTTAGGCGATGGAGTACATTGTATATGGTTTTGGTGATGGTGTTTGTTATACATAGTTTTGGTGAAGGTGTTAGTTTTTTCTTGTTTGGTGATGAAATTTGTCAGCCATGGTTTAGGTGATGGAGTACGTTGTATATGGTTTTTGTGATGGTGTTTGTTGTACATAGTTTTGGTGAAGGCGTTTAGTCTTTCTGGTTTTGGTGAAGAAATTTGGTTTGGGTGATGGACTTTGTTGTACATGGTTTTGGTCATGGTGTTTGTTCACTATGGTTTTGATGATGGCGTTTATTCACTATGGAGTTTTATGGTTTTGTTTTTGTGGTCTATGGTTTTGATGATGGCATTTATTCACTATGGAGTTTTATGGTTTTGTTTTTGTGGTCTATGGTTTTGATGATGGCATTTATTCACTATGGAGTTTTATGGTTTTGTTTTTGTGGTCTATGATTTTGGTGATGGGGTTTATTTCACTGGGTTCCTCTAGTTTTTAGTATTTCGGTTTATTCTCTATAACCGTGGTTGTCCCTCAAGAACCTCCGGTTGGTGTATATTTTTCTTTGTCTTTATGGTTTTGTTGATGGCTTATGTTTTCTCTGTTTGTTTATGTAGCCTTTTGAAACTTATGACAATGCTTCTAAAACTGATCTTCAAGGAACTCTAAACATTCCATATTTATCACTTTCACTATGTGAATTAAAATGTATTAATATGGACTGTCTGCAAATCTCTGGAACGGATCTGGAACCACTGCTTTATTGTTTTGGTGATTATGTTGTTAATCTTTTTGGTAATAAAGTTTGTTCTCTATGGTTTTGGTCTTAAGGATAGACTTAAGTGTGTCTGGTCTTGCTGAGAAAGTTTGCTGCATCCTTTTTTGCATCTTGCTGAGATATGGGTGCATTGGCAGCTTCAGGTAGAGTTCTCTCAGAGGCTGTCAGAGTCTGGCAGGGTTTCAGTGGTCCGGTCGGGATCAGTACAGCAGTGGGGCTGCTTGATGGCATGCTGGAGTGGGTGTGGAATTTTAAAGAGCACTGAGAGTTGCTTGGATTGGTAAATCTGGGATAGAATAGGAGTGCTATGTACTGAATAGCTAAAAAGACAGAATTTGCCCCCCGCCCACCCCCCATTGTTTCTTTTTTTAGCCCTCATTTGAGCTCTCTCCTCTTTTTCTTTCTTCCATATCTTTTAGCATGCCTTTGAGCTCTCTCTCTTTCTCTCTCTCTCTCTCTCTCTCTCTCTCTCTCTCTCTCTCTCTCTCTCTCTCTCTCTCTCTCTCTCTCTCTCTCTCTCTCTCTCTCTCTCTCTCTCTCTCTCTCTCTCTCTCTCTCTCTCTCTCTCACTCTCTCTCACTCTCTCTCTCTCTCTCTCTCTCTCTCTCTCTCTCTCTCTCTCCTCATTTCCCCCATCCAGGACTCTTTATTGATCTCTGTCCTTTGCTTCTATCGGTCTGGCCTTAATCAGACACATATTGCTTTACAAGGAACAGATCTGAATGTTAAGATGTAGGGTGGACTGTATGTGTGTTTGAGTATAAGTGTGTGTGTGTGCATGTGTGTGTTGCTTTTTTTAAATTATCTAATTACAGTTCACCCCGGGGATGGACCGATATGGGAATTGCTTTGCCGAAAACATCTTCGATGTGTTTCATGTACCTATCTGCACATATATGATGCTGGTATATACACATAGAATTTGAGACTACCTCCATTTGGATTAGTATGAAGACATATATCCCATTACAACAAAAATAACACCATATTAAACATCAAATGATAGAAAACTTGATACCCAGTAATACAGTGTTGCTTGATGTTTCAAGCAATAATCTTGTATTTGCATTTACATAATCTCAAATTATTGTGGGATCAGTGAAGAGGATTCTATCCTGTGCACTCTGCCCATTTGTTTGCAGTTGATGTCTATAATTTAAGGAACCCATCTGCTTCAGATACAACTTTAACTTATGTTGTTTATGTTCAGATAAAACTACAATTTATATAGTAATCTATAGATTATTGTTTAATACCTCTTCCAACTCGTCGTTCAGAGGCAGATTTGATTTTTAGTTTATGGCATTTCAGTCTATAGTGAATACATTATTACTGAATAACAAATATTCTTACGGTAACCGACCCCAATCTTTTAATCAGTAGTGTCAATCTACAACATACAGTGCAATTCAAAAGACTTTTAATGTGAAAATGGCCAAACATACTTTATTTTTATGAGATACCTTTACTAAGTATTAATGCATGAGCATAATATTAGATGCAGAATAGATATAGCCATACATACAAAATATACATATTTTAGAAAAACTATAAGCAAGTTCCCTGAAAAAAATGAATGCTGTACTAAAGGCCTAAAAATGCATATTATATTCAGTAGCCAAGGCTTCTGTGTTTTTCTGAAACCGAAGTTGAATAACATGTTCTCAGTGGCCATTTTGACTGTAAATCAAACAAATGAATGGCGATCTCCGACTTTTGCACAGTACATTTACGCATCATATGCACCTTTGGCATTATGTATATTATTGTTTTACATTTTTCCTTGGGAAATGTTTAGGAATACATGATATGATATTACATACGTCTAATTATCACTCTGTTACTCTATGAATTTACTTCATGATCCTATTATTGAAATTCAAAATATTAGCAAATTACTACTAGCTTTAGTAAACTATGTTGATTTTTAGGCTATTTCATAGTAGAACAATCTTAACTTTAAAGACACTGAAGATACTGAAGATATCATAAGATACTGACCATGTATTGTAAGAACTCATCGCTTAGAGGAAAGAAGCAAGATAACCAGTAGGCTGTCATTAATGACCTACGTCATTTCATGTTTTCAGTAATTTAGGGGTACAGTAGGACGTGTAATGGTTGTAGTGGTTACAACCCTCATCCTGAACTAATTCAGTCACAATCTGTCGTTCCTACTGCAGCTAATTAACTTCAGAAGTCCTTGACAGGCTGGATCAACACATTAGTGATAGGTAAGTGGTTTGACTTGCTAGATGCAGGTTGGAATGAATTTCTGTGGCTCTCCAAGAGGAGATTATGGCAGCTGTGTCAGTGGTAGGAGCTAGGCTGGTTTGGTATCTTCTCCACAAACATAGAATCAGTATGATATATACTGTATCACTATGGTATGTTTTAGTTTTCATTGTAAAACAAAGTGTGAGCTTAAGCTTATACTTCCTTGTTCATCATTATGTCTTCAGTAGATGTCACTGCAGGTTATTACATCCATAAGTTCATATTTCTGAAGCAGATAAATGAAACCTGAAAATACCTCATGTAAAAGCATGACCCAAAAAAATATGTGAAAACGTTTTAGCCTCAGACCACAGCGAGGTTCTCACTGAACTCTCTTGACAACTGAAGGTGGCGTGTAAGCAGTGAGGATGTGGGTGGCAGAATGCACTAGTGCTTTGGCCTTTAGTGGTTTGGAAATTTAAATAAACACCTACACTTTAGTGGTTGTAAAAGGACCTAATCACTTCAGAAGCTTGTGCTGGTTTTCCTCCAGCATTTAGAGGTAAAATGTGCTCAAACAGTCACAGCATTCAGAGGTTTGGGTGAGATGTGTTAGACATTCTGCTTAAAACGGTGTTTGGAGAAAAATGTCTGCACTACTCCAGAAACCAATTGTGGCAATAGAAGGTCAGAACAGCGCAAATGTTTTAGGGTGATCGTTTGAAGCAGTGAAATGTCTGATTAAATTTGAACAGTCCAATTTAAAATGCCAGAAGTGTTAAATTTCATGCTAGGAATAAGCAATAAGTTTAATAAGTGCAATGGTGGACAATGTACACAAACCATGTACTTGAGTGAGAGTAGAAATTCCCAAAGTCAAATATTCCTCCAGTAACAGAATTAAGTTCTGTAGTTAAGTATGGAACAAGACTCTTTCTTAATCAACTCATTTTAGGGGAAGAGACTCCAGTGTCACTCTCGGTCCACCAGTCCGAGGTCATTATTCAGTGTGACACTGATGTTTATTCAAATGATCAAAAGCACAGAACACTGAAGGAGAATAGTTTCCATTAGATAGAACCAAGCTCTGTCCAACAGGCCAAAACAAGCTCAGTTCTCACTGAACTCTGATTGGTGGGCTGGCCTTGTGCCACTTTTGTTTTGACATGTTACATTTTAATGCACACATCAGCCAAAGCGAAGGACAGATTTGGCCATAATGTGGAAAGTAATAAGTAAGATTATGAACTTTGAAGTTCAAATGTACTGGAGTTGCAGTAACCCAACATGGAAATACTTCAGTACAGATACACCAAAAAACTATTCAAGTGCAGTAAATATCTACATTGACAGAGTTACTGTCCACCACTGGCTAAATATGGTCAGTTTGGGAAAAAATGTGTTTACTTTGATGTTGTCACTGGATGACCGAGAACACCGCAAAGAGGCATCCTGCTTTGCATGACTGCTGGCTTCAGGTAAACCACACAGAATAATGTACGGCAAGGTTAAGTACGACAGCCATTCTAATTATGTGTTGGTAGTAGACGTACAAAGGTAAAACCGGATACTCCATTGCTGTCAGCGGTTCAGTGATGAAAAATCCTGCCATTATTGGTCCTAATCACAGTGGCGTTCTGAGCCTATTCATCATTTTGTTCCTTCTGTAACTTCCTCCTGGCGGTGCTTAGTTGTAATCAATGTGTTGTCTATTCTGAGATATCCCACTGTCTGGGATTGGTCCTAATTACCACATTGTTCATTTTGAGACATCCCTGTGACTGTGCTTGACCATAATTACTGCGTTTTTCATTCAGAGATCTCCTTCTGACTTCTATTGGTTCTAATGAACCTGTGCTTTGTTCTAGGACCTCTTCTTGACTGCAATCTGTCTTAATTACCACGGTGTTCATTCTGAGACTTCACCCTGACTGTGACTAGCCCTAATCACTGCATTTTCATTTTGAGACCTCCCCTGACTGCTATTGGTCCTAATCACTATGTTGTTTATTCTAAGACCTCTCCCCTGTACTACTATTGGTACTAAGTAGTGTATTGTTCACTCTGAGACCTCCCCTGGCTGCCATTGGTCCTATTCACTGTTTTGTTCATTCTGAGATCTCCCCTGTCTGCTATTAGTCCTATTCACTGTGTTGTTCATTCTGAGATCTCCCCTGACTGCTATTGGTCCTATTCACTGTGTTGTTCACTCTGAGACCTCCCCTGACTGCTATTGGTCCTATTCACTACGTTGTTCACTCTGAGACCTCCCCTGACTGCTATAGGTCCTATTCACTACGTTGTTCACTCTGAGACCTCCCCTGACTGCTATTGGTCCTATTCACTGTGTTGTTAATTTTGAGACCTCCCCTGACTGCCATTGGTCCTATTCACTGTGTTGTTCACTCTGAGATCTCCCCTGACTGCTATTGGTCCTATTCACTGTGTTGTTCACTCTGAGACCTCCCCTGACTGCTATTGGTCCAAATCATGGTATCGTTCCTCCTATCCGTGATGGGCTCTAATACTTGTCCACTCGGAGACCGTCTGACTGTGAATGGTCCTCCCCCCATACTGCAATTGATTAGAATTGACACTGTCCTTTCACAGCATTCCTGTTTATGAGATCTTTAGACTGGGATTGGCCTTAATCACTGCGCGTCATTCATTCTGAAACCTCCCCCTGACTGCAATTGATCCTAATGACCACTTTTTTTCATTCTGAGACCTCCTTTAGACTGTGATTAGCCTTAATCAGCGCGTTGTGCATTCTGAAACCTTCCCTTGACTGTAATTGGTCCTAATCATTGTGTTGTGCATCCTGAGACCTCCCCCTGACTGTGATTGGCCCTAATCACTGTGTTGTTCATTATGAGACTTCCTTCAGATTGTGATTGGACTTAATCACTGAGTTGTTTATTCTGAGACCTCCCCCTGACTCTAACTGGTCCTAGTAATTGTGTTGTTTATTTGACACCTCCCCTTGACAGTGATTGGCCCAATTCACAGCGTTGCTCATTCAGACACTATCCTTTGGCTCTGATTGGTCCTTATCACTGTGTTGTTCATGTGGAGATGTCCCCCCTGCCTGGAATGTGTTGTGGTCCACTACACAGATGCGGGTTTCTCACGGTACAGAGCGTTCTATTTAAGTCTAATTACAGCAGCATGTTTGGCCGTACTTTGATTTTCATTTTGCTCTTTCGTTATTTGAGGTATCCTGCCAGTTGGTTAGGCTTTGCTGGCATCTACCAGCCCAAGCGCAGAGACTTAGTGAGTGTCAGTGCTATGTATAACAACACATCCTTTCAGACTGTAGCTCATCTTTCACACACTTTGTCTGCTGTCCTGTCTCATTCATCACTCTTACAATTTACCACAGGACCACTGGCCACATCTTCTTTGAGTGATGAACCATTCTCAGCACATCTGCAACACTGACATGCCAGCACACTCTAACCATTAAACTGGCACCCTGCTTTAAATATCCAAACAAGAGCAGCTCTGTGGTCAGAAACTGACCGCTGATAAAGAGCTGGAGGATGACTAATGTAAATCAGCAAATGCATAAGGATCTTCACATTTAGAGATTATTAAGTATTTCTATGGGCACTTTAATTCTGTACTCTCACAATTACATAACTTGTTTTCCTAGTTGTTACATAATACTGTTGATAATATGCCATTAATAATAAGCATTTTTTAAAGATAAATATTATAAAAGGTTCTTTAAATAGACATGTACAGCAGGTGGACTGATCATGCAGTATTAATTAATGCATTTAGTTTTCTCAGTTCTCTCTGGAGAATATATAACCATGGTTTCTACTAAAGAAGCCTTACCGAATAAGACATCTAAAGCTTAACTGAAAACGAGCTCACAGTTAAAGGGTTAAAAGACTCGTTCTGCTCATGAGAACATTTCTGGACTTTCTTTAGAGTACAGCATAACAGAACGTCTGTTCCATTTCCTTATTAATGCTCATATAAAGATTTCTGAACTGAATGGCGGCTCTTTATCATTATTAAATGAGGGAGAGCCCAGGAGAGATGAGGAGAAAGGGGAAGCTGAAATGAGAGGATTAGAGTTTCTCTTTATTTATACCAAAGGAGTGTAATTACCACACACATACTCACACCCACGCACAATCCACACACACCCACACAGTATAAGCTGTTGTTCTATATGGTGAGGGCTGATGGAGCGATAAGTATTGTCTCTGTACTGCCTTTTTATTTCTCCTTCACTCTCTCTCTCTCTCCATCCTCTCTCTGTATCTTTCTTTCTTCCTTCCTGTTTCTTTCATTCTCTCTCTTTTCACTTTTACCTTCTCTCTCTCCCTCTCTCTCTCCACTTCCCTCCCTCTCTCTCTGTCTCTCTTTTATCCTGTCTCTTTCGTTCTCTTTCTTTTTCCTCTTCCTCTTTTCACCTTCTTCTCTTTCTCTCTCTCTTTCTTTCCCCCTTTAACTCTTTCTTTCTCTATCCTGTCTTAGTCTCATTGTCCTTTCGTCTTTCTTTTCTCCTGTCTTTCTTCTCCTTCTTCTCCTTTCTCTGTCTCTCCTTCTTTGCATGGCTAAGTGTGTAATTGTTGTGGGGAAGGCTGGGCATAAGGAGCCGAGCCATTTACTAATCACTTTCTGTATTTTAAAGTGTGAAGACAGCAAAGAGAAAAAAGAGAGAGCAGAGAGAGGAGAGAGAGAGGAGAGAAAGAGTGAGTGAGAGAGTTAGGCAGCGTCTCCTGCCTGCTCTCACCGCCAGGGAGGGAGATTGATGGATAGAGTGGTGTAAAGGACATAACGCCTGTTCTCCTTTCTCTTCATCTTTCTCTCCTCCATCGTCCCTCTCTTCCTCTCCTCCCTCTTTCCCTCCTTCCCCTATCACACCCCCTCCGTCCCTTTTCCCCACCCCCTCCAGCGTCCTGCGTGGTGTTAGTTTTCCTCCATGCCGTCTGAGGGAATTCTGTGAGTGGCGTGTTCCTGGGATCAGCACCGCGGACAGCGCTGGACTGGATTAGTGAGAACCTGTGGGATATTGCTGCGATGGAGGCAGACAGTCTGGCATTAGCGGCCACTGGTGAGTCACCCAGTTGCTGTTTTACTGAACGCTTGTCCTTCTCTCCTTTACCCTCTGTCTCTTTCTCACGCTGTCCCTCTCTCTCTTGCTCGTGACACATTCTTCCATCTATCTTCTCTTTCTCCTCCTCCTTTCTTTCTTTTTTTTCTATTCTCTTTATACCTTCCCTATTCTCCATTTCTTTCTTTCTTTCTTTCTTTTTCTTTCTTTCTTTCTTTATTTCTATGTGTCTTGTTCTTCTTCTCTTTCCCACTGTTTCTTTTTCGATCTCTCCTCTCCTCTCCTCTCCTCTCCTCTCCTCTCCTCTCCTCTCCTCTCCTCTCCTCTCATACTCGTTATTTCAGTCTCATCAGTCCCTTTTTTTACTTTGTCCTTTTTTTCTTCTGGCTCTGTTTATATCAATCTTTCTCTCTCTTCTCTATGTTTATCTTTCTCTCTTCACTCTTTATGTTCCCATTTTCTCTCTCTCTTTTATCTCTCCTTCTCTGTCCGTTTCTCTTTCCTGGTCTTTAGACCAGCCTCGATCTACCTCTCTCGTCCCCCTTCAGTGTTTTATTCTCCTCTCTGTCTTTCCTTCTCGTGGCTGTGTGTGTGATGTTGCTAAGGTCTGGTCAGTGAAAGGTGAATGTCCGTGCGCTCCTGCTGTGTGCAGAATGTTAATGGGATTAGTGGTAGAGTGTGAGTGTGTGTGTATGTGAGTATATGTGTGTGTGTGTGTGTGTGTGTGTGTGTGTGCACTCTAAGAGGACGTTTGCTGCAGGTTACTCACAGCTCACAGTCCCATGTGCACACGGACCCTCAGGCACAGCAGCATGTTGGGCTGGGACTCAAATGTAGGGGGCGTGGCTTTGTGTTTGTGGTTATATCCTCAATACCCGTTCACTTTCTCTCTCTCTCTCTCTCTCTCTCTCGCTCTCTCTCTCTCTCTCTCCCTCTCTCCTCTGCTCACTTAATTAGCATAACTGCATTGCATACAGATACTGCACATACAAGCACATACAAAGGACAAATGGTTAAAAAAGAATTATTAATAATTATTAAATAATAAGTGATGTACAGTATAACAGCAAAATCTCAAAAGAGCATGACCTGAACATGTATACATGAACACAGACAATGCATTCTATGCTGGTGCTTACAGATATGAATACAGATATAAATAGGCATTACTGAACATCTGAAAGTTTTGATCTGTATAAAAACACCTGCAAATTAGACCCCACCACAAACTCCTCTAGCTCAAGTGCCACAGTCTGGTTCTGTCCTGCTAACTGGATGTAAACAAACTGCATTAATCTCTTAAATAATTTCATAATTCTACACAGATTGAACTGAAGTTGTTCAAAAGAAGGGAAAGAAAGATAGAAAGAAAAAAACGAAAGAAAAGAAAGAAAGAAAGAAAGAAAGAAAGAAAGAAAGAAAGAAATAAAGAAAGAAAGAAAGAAAGAAAGAAAGAAAGAAAGAAATGAGCTTCTATTCACAGGTTAGTGACTGTGATATGATTTCAGTTGGACAGAAGAGCCTCATTAAAAGTTTCTCCTGTCACCCTCTATAGCCTACGCAGAACACACACACAGCCTGGGGAGCTCAACTCAGCAGCAGTTTTTGTTTTAATCCATGGACATTGTAATTCAAAAAGCATTTCAAGTGTCTACTCAAACCGTTCCTATTTTAAATACAAATCCAATTATACTTAATCCAAATCCGCAACAGGACAGCCTGGCCCACTGCTATATGCACACACTGAATCGATGGAAACTCAACTTACCTTCTAGTCATTACTTGTATGCAATTTACATTTCCTGGAAATCATGGTTTACGTTCCAGGAAATTTGCAGTACAGACTGAAAGACTATGAACTGCAAAAGGTACAGCTCTACTTAACTCGCCTTGCTCTTGATACAAGCTACTTTGTTTTCCCTTGTGGATATAGAGATCCCTCATTGTTGCCGGTCATCACAAAACTGCTGTGATGTGAAGGAGATCATATTTTTTCAGAAAAGACAGAAAGACAAAAGACTGCTGAAAAACAGGAGAGTTTGGGAAATACAACATCCGAAGGTGATAGAAGGTGATAGAAGAAGGTGCACTAACCTGGTAGATAGTGTTGGCATACGTATTTAGGATGATAGAAAGAAGAAGCGGGCTTGACACGAGCAGAACTAAAAAGCACAGGAGGTGTATTTGACACGTCGATAGTAGCAAAATCAAGGGAATCATAATAGAAGGGGTAATGCAGATCTGAAGACAGTGAGACAGGCGGAGGAGCGATCACCAGGAAGTAAAACCAATCAGGCAAATAGATCAAAGAGCAAAAAGCAAAAAGTCGAAGACAAAGAAAGTCAAAACCAGAGATACCAGCCAAACCCTAGAGAGAAACGCTTAGAATTGCAAACAGAGGTTCAGCAAAACTTTGCACTGAGTGTGTGTGTGCGGCTTAAATGCAGACTGATAGTTGATGACAGCTGTGCTAGAACTCGGGAGACCTAGATTGGGATTGATTGGGAGACAGGGGACATGTGAGTGTGACGTCATCGGATAGTCCGGGAGATCGGCTGTGTCAGGCAGACCCGAGGGTGTGACATGATGGTTCTATCTGAGTAGCCTGTCAGTAGCCTGTAGCACTTTGACTTTACCTTTTGGTATTGGTTCAGATCTGGTAACAGTTTTAAGGCGAGAAGAGTTCCATGAGTTCCACGAGTTTCCATACAGTGGAACCACAGTTTCATGCTCGGTCGTGCATGTGATGTAAGCAAAGACAGGCCTTATTACTGCACCTGATTGACCCAACAGCCACGGCTATGGACATTCAACAAACAGAGATGGTCATGTCACTCTACCTGCCTCCACTGCACAGTCTGCAGGAACTGCATCACAATTTTCAAGCTGCATGGAATGAATTATCAGAGGACACCATTAGAAACCTCTACAATGTTGAGGTATCTGGGATGTTACATTACAAAACATGGTGGCCCAACACTGTGCTGCGAGAGAGCACTTCTGTGTGTAGCCCATTAAATATTGGCCGTATCAGTGTAAATTTATCATCATTTATTATTACTGGTCACCTTTATCTTCCTTCCCAACACCATTGCAATGTGGCACTTCCTTCTGGGTGCAACTATTTATCTGATAAGTGTATATACAATCATATGCAAAAGTTTTGGTGCCCCAGTAAGTAAACCTGACACTTGTTACAATTAATACAGCAGGTAGATCAGGCAGATCTGTCTAATCTATGCAGTCATATGCAAAAGTTTGGGTTATTCGGTAAGTGAACACAGCCTCTACGGAGAACTGTGATGAGACAGAACAGGCCAGATGCAGTAAAATTGAGACACAAGAGTTTCCATATTAAAAGGAAAATCCAAAGACAGCCAAAAACAGGCTGAGGTCAAAATCAAAACAAGGCAGTAAAAGGAAAAGAAGGAATATCAAAGTGTGGCGCAGGGCCAGGCAAGGGTCAAAACCGGAAGATGAAAAACAACAATCAGATCAAAATGGAAAAGCAAAAACAAGCCAGGGTAATACACAGGGGAAAACAGCCACTCAGTACACACAAGAATAATGGAAGTTCTTCACAAGGAAGAGAGGAAACAAACAGTCTTTACAGAGAGATGATAATGAGATTCGGGTGGTTTATCTTGAATAGGATTGGACAACGGTGGAAAGAATCACATGATCTTGCAAGGCATTCTAGGAATTGGAGTCTATGAGGAGATCATGCATATTAGATTGTGCTATTGGAATGTGCTAGGCATGTACTAGTGTTCACCATGACAGCGCTGGTAGTAATAAGTGAATCGGCGAGAACAAGTTAACAGGTAGAACTGATTATTAAATCAAATAGACAATGGAATGATTGGAAAACGCAAAAAAACTAAAAAGGAAGAGGAAGCAAAGGTTTGGTGTCTGACTTCTCAGATTGGATTTGTTGCATTTCATCAGCAATTGACCTGATTCAGTTTTAGGAAGGACTGATTTAGATCATCTTAAATAACGGTAAAACCTAATTTATTGCATTTTTTGCCAAAAAATGGCATATATAATAACATATTCCATAACATTTATGGCAACTAGCACAAATGAGATTGTTCTGTATGGTCGCATATGTTACAATGTGCCTGCCTCTACAACGTCAAGGCTTTACAAAACCAACTTTGGGTCATGTATCTCAGGCCAAATGGGCTGTCGAAAGCAGCTATAGGTGCAGTGGGTTAATATGAATAATCATAACGATATTTTTTTTACAGAGCACTTTTCATACTGTTGGCAGCTCAAAGTACTTTACACAGTTCTCATCTGTGATAGCAGAAATTATGTTTTAATGAGCCAATGACACAAATCCAGTTTATAATTACGATGATGATGTAGTTTTAATTAAACAGTGAGTTTAGGAGATGCTTTTTAAATGTTTCTCAAAACTAAGCACTGAGCCTGACTGTCTTACAGTAAGCTCCACACTATCGTACGTGTATAATTACCTCTAACTAGAAAGCTTAGAATGAGTCCAGGTTGTATTCCAACAGAGGCTGTCTTGTTGTGCCGCCAAGTTTCTACAGCAGCCCAGAACAGCCAAACTAAGCACTAGCTCTAGAGTGAGCCATTTAAAGTTTTATGCTGGAGCGGGAGCTTGGAATTTGGTGGTGCTATAGCACTAGTAAGAAGATGTAGAAGAAAGAAGGCCTATTGGTTGCTACCTATTCTGCCTGACCATTTTGTGATGTGGGAAATTTGACAACTGGTGCATCATGCTTACGGTAAATTCTTTTTGTCAGAGTGAAAACCAGACCAGACACTGTAGCTTGTAGTACACTATTGCACTCACACACATAAAATCACTATCTATTTTTTTTATTTCTATTTACTTTAATGTTAATAGTATTTTATGGACATATAAAGTCAAATAAATAGCTTAACATATGATTTTCTCACAGTACCACACATTTACATTTACATTTAAGGTATTTAGCAGACACTCTTATCCAGAGCGACTTATACCGTCCTTAGTGTTCTGTTGGTTAATATTCCAGCTAGTAGGAAGTATAGAGCCTAAAACTCACCACGAGCTCAGACACTGCCTGAACAGGGGCCAGTGCTGGTACCTAGAGATTAATACACAGACATAGAGCAAGTAAACCATTACCTGGCAACCCCAGCCCCATACTCATTCCTATAGTGGAGAGAAGGTCATTATGAGTGCAACATAATACACATTGACAAGGGTCATTATAAGTGCAATACAAAGCTCATCCTTTTATGTTGGTTGCATCTACACTAGATATACTGAGAGCATATACTGCCATGTATGCAATCAAATTAATGTACACACCCTAAACAAGCAAACAAACAACATAGAATGACAAAAGTAGATCTATAGACCATGACCTATAGACCCAGCTTTGTCGCCACTGAGGGTGGGTGGTTATGCTGTTTTCTTCGGGCAGTGACATATTGCGGCAAATTTCGCAGCAGTAGGTGCAGCGAGCATATCTTCCAAAAAGAACAGCAGCTCTGTACAAGAAATGTGCTACTATTTTTGTTATTTCATTGCCAATGATCTTCCTTTTATCCCTCCTTTTTTTGATATGTTATCTCTGAGTCTCTCTCGGTGCCCCATAGTGAGATAAGAAAAGTTGAGAGAAGTGCCAAAAACCCAGCGTTGTTTGTCACCCGCCTTCCAAAGTGCTGGCATGTGGAGCTGAGTGACTGCTGGTTTAGGCAGCAGTGAAGTGATAACGATAACTGCTTCCATGTGCTTTTGCAGCGTGTGTGTGTGTGTGTGTGTGTGTGTGTGTGACAGCTGTGCGTATCTATTGAAAAGCAGCATTTGTTTAGCTCTCCTTGTTGACAGAGCAGATACAGAAGGCAACTGGCAGAATCCCAGTTCCACTGGCAGCAGGAGCTCAGGTGACCTAGAACGTTCTCTTTCAAGATGCCACGCTAAAACAAACATTAGTCACCCAAATGGGGTCAATGGGCAACACACAGTGCCTGCAGCAACACACTGCCACACACACATACTCAGGACTCTGTGTGGCCCCTGTGCTAAACACTCACCCCACCTGTGAGAACACTGAAACAATAGTTCTTTGGAAAGAAAAAGCTTCTAGACTTTCAACTAAACATTCAACTTTATAATGTCAGGTTTTATAATGCACTATAATGTCTGTTCATAAGACCATTGGCAGTATGAATGGTATACTAGGTCAGATGTGACTTTAAACAAGCTCTGCTTATTCAAGAAGCGGGGAAACATATGAATCTGGCAGAGCAACATGTTCACTCATTGTATGAAGCTGTAGACCACTTATGATGCTTTATCACATGTAATTCACTGAAATAAAATGTTTTAAACGTTTAAATAATATTAAAACCATAGTTTACTTAAAGCCCGTAGTGGCCTGGCATAGAACTCTATAAAGTGTTTTGTCACACAGTGAATTAAAGCATTAGTGTCTGCTGTGTTCTTATGGGCAGATATTATACAACTTCATAAAGTTGTGCAATCCCGCGTTATTAAGTATTATGCAGATCAGATTCTTAAAAGACATTAAACAAGCTTATTCCAGATGTTATAAGGTGTGCTGTGTTATGTAATTCATTCATTTTATGTAATGCTGTGCTTGAGCTATGAGACATTGATGACCTCTGCTTTACATTTACGGTATTTAGCTGACGCTCTTATCCAGAGCGACTTACAAGGTTAACCACATTACAGGTAGGCCAGTGTGGTGTTAGGAGTCTTGCCCAAGGACGCTTACTAGTATAGCTTAGCATAGTCACCCCTACTGGGATTCGAACCCCAGTCTCCCACATCGGGTGGTGGCTACTTGGTGGGTTGTGGTGTTATCCGCTGAGCTACACCAACCTTTATAAATGATACATTGTGCAAACTGCAAACCTGCATGGTGAGTTGTCGAGTAATCCTAAACAGACATGCTGTTGTGGTTTCTGGACAAAACTATACTGGATAACTGAATAAATAGTAGTACTAACCATGTCTAGACAAGCTGTTTTTAGCTATACTTTTATCTATTTTTAAGTCTACATTGGGGTGCTAAAGTCCGAGACCACTAATAAAACTGCATTATTATCCTAACGGTTGGAAAAGTAGAATCTTTGAAATCTTGAAACAAATTTCAAATATGCCCTCACTTTTATATTTTAATGACAGTGTGCACTCCAGCTGGACTCCATCAAGTCAGCAAAAACCTCTGCTGAGTAGATCATACCCTCCTGAGAGTCATCTGAACATGAGCTATAATGGAAGGAAAAAGAGAGAGAGATCTTTTTTTCTTGACATGCATAGTCAGTGTCACACATTTCCTTCAGTTTGCTTCAGAATTCTTAGTCATGAATCTGAAAGTAGTGCAGAATACTGAACTTTCCTGCCTTTAAAATTATTACTTTGAAAATCAAATTTTCACAGAGGTCTCAGGCTTTTGGACCCCCCTATATTTCACATAGACACTGTTCAGTCTTGTCGTTACCTTCCACCTCCTGTAATCTGAACATAAGTGGACAGTAAGACATCTAGTGGTTGACATCTGCCTTGTCTAGTTATATTGATTGGGTCTTCAGTGCTGGGATCTCCTGATTGGAGGAAGAGTATGACCCACATTTACTACCTCTCACTTGTCCATGTTCATGCAAATGAAAAAGCTGCTGCAATCATTCAGACCATATGAACGTCTGACGGGACTAGAGGAAGCGAAGAATGAAGCAGCTGATTAAAGTGGTCCTTTGCCACTGTTGAAGATGCATCAAGATTGTTTAGGATTCAGTCTAAATGTTATATGTGTAAATATAATTTGGTCATATGCGTCCTTGACCACCTTTGAACGTGGATCGAGTGATTGGATAACAATGTGTCTCTAGGTTCAAGAGCGTTTAGAAAATTTAACTGGGCGGCAAATAGGTGATGGGGTTTTGAGTAAGATGGCTGTGTGAACATGTAAGCGGGAATACAGCGGAGGATTCTATCACTGATCACCAGTACTACCTGTGAAGACAAAGTGAAAGCAGACTTAGGGAGTTGTTCTGCTGATCACTGATGGCCAGTGTACTCACCCCAGATGCTCCCAATGAGAATGTGTGCCAAGAGGGAGGAACCATTAACTGTGCATACACCCATCCCACAACGAGGTGGAAGCTAGTGACATGGCAAAAATCAGATTTCATGTGGGACACTGGTCAAACTGAGCTCACCCCGTCAATTTCAGATCAGATCGATCAGGACGCATGTAAATCCCCGGGTCCAGTTGTATCAAGTTGGGCAGTCATGGGCTGGAGGTTAGGGAACCAGCCTTGTGACCAGAGGGTTGCCGGTTTTGATTCCCTGAACTGACAGTAACGACTGAGGTGCCCTTGAGCAAGGCACCTAACCCCAACTGCTGTGGATAGGGCTGCCCACAGCTCCGGGTAAGTGTGATCAATGCCCCCTAGTGTGTGTGTTCACTAGTGAGTGTGCATGTGGGTGTTTCACTTCATGGATGGGTTAAATGCGGTAAACAAATTCCAGCGTGTGTGAAAATCACAATTGGCACAAAATGGTATCTTATCTTATGTCATATATATGTCAGAAGCCATATGAGCATGTCTGTTTGAGGTTGCTTACCAGCTGGGCGCTGTTTGAGGTGGGTGGGTGATGAATAAGGGATCTAGTTTGGTAGCTGCATTACTCCTATAGCTCCAATACAACACAAAAGAAGCAAACTTCATGCTCGGTTCACCGACTTTGTGTGGGGCAGAGGGGTACAACTGTGTCATTTGAATTTCTTTGCTGTACTACTCCTTTAAGTTGTTCCCTGCACCCTACAGAGCCCCTTCACAATCTTCTTTATTTAATGTCAGCGCCAGCAGCCCCTGTTCGATTATGCTTTTCACTGCGTGACGAGTACAGCGTGTCGCTGTCTCATTAACAGCCACTTCAGGTAATGGGACACTGTGTCAACTGGAATAGGTGTTGTGATCGAATCAAGGCTCACAGAGGCTGCGCAGTCGCAAGGGCCAATATCATTGCCCTGAGAGGGACACAGAGAGAGAGAGAGAGACGGAGAGAAAGAGAGACAGAGAAAGAGAGAGAGAGAGAGAGAGAGAGAGAGAGAGAGAGTCTCACCTAACTCATTCTTCATGCCCTCAATGGCTAAATGGGTCTCGTTCAGGTAGATGAAGATGGAATGAAATGGGAAAGGATAAAGATGTAGATGTTGGGCTCCGGCTGTGGTAGTGGAATATGTATTCATGAAAAAGATGGAGAGCTGATGAATGCAATCAGGAGGCTGCTGATGGGGACATGCTCTTTCTGTGCAGAATTAGGAGCACGGGCTGTCTGTATGGGCGCTGCATTGAAAGGACTTTTCTACATCCGTTTCCATGGGGATATACTAATGCCGTAAATGTATGATGGATTATCCATCTAAAACATGTTTTATGTGAAATGTGGATCTTTTATATGGAACGTGAACTTGAAAAAGAAAACCAACAAAACAATACTGCAACAAATCTTGGGCTGAGGTGGAACAGCCGGTCTGTCGATAAAGAAGAGATGTGAAAACTTGATGAGGGACAGATATTTCTAAGAAATTGTAAAATAGGGACATAATGCACACATTTAGGACCATCTGAGGGCCTTCCCCTGAATGTGGAATGACAAAAGGCTTTTTGGTCTGAATAGATGGGAGTGAGTTCATGCGGTTTTGGGAATGGGATTTTGGCTCCTTCTTCTACACAGCTAGTCTTTAAATATTGAATTTACTGGAAGGCCTGGTGGTGAATCTTGATTTTCAGTTCCTTCCACTACTGCTTCCACAATTGGATTTAAGCCCAGTGACAGACTTGACCATTCCAACACCTATGTTTCCTTCATACGTAAAGCATACGTAGGTTTTACTCCAATCAGATAAAACATGATTGGAGTCCAACTTTTGCTGTTTTGGTCTAGAACTGGAGCTACAAGGCTAATGTTGCTGACAAATACTAGACCTCACCTGTCACATCCTTGATCACTTATTCAAAAATACATTTCCAAAACATTTCCTTGACCCTCTAAAACCACATCCTGGGCTTCAGTAATGTTGTGCAGACTTGCTAATCTGATTTGTAACAAAGTGTGAATTCCAGTGAGCTACAAAAATGGATAAAACACCACTATTAACAGCAGACATTACAAACAACGTCTAGACTGGTATTCCCCTAAGCAAGCGTGAATGACATTTGCAAGGACCTCAAAGCTGTCTAAGCTGGTCGAATAATATTTTGATGATTTTTACAGAATGAATTTCTAGTATTTGGGTAACTATTAAATTTTAGTGTTCCAGTTCCAAACTAATAAGGCAAAAACTGGACTTCAAACATCTCGGGTGATTGATTACATCTGGGCCAGATGGAAAATGGTGGTTAAAGTTGTATTTTTCTCAGAATCGTACCTTATAAGTTATATGCTGGACCCTGTCTTAGGGCATAGTGACAGATAAAATGCTTGAACTACATTTCAAAGACAAATGGACTTATAAATATTTGTATAATATTAAAATTAGTAATTAAATAGTTCAAATGTAAAATAAAATGTGGGAAAAATAACAGCTAGACAGCTCATTTTGATCGGCACTGTACATGCATGTAGCTCCTCTCAACCCTGCTCCTTCTGCACACTATTGTTGTGTGCAGGCGGGACCTAAATGTGGCCATGAGATTAAATTGATAAAGCAGAGCTTTATTTAGTAGTTTTATTATTTTTGGGTATGGTGAAATGGAAATGGGTTTTGTGACTGCTGGTATTGTATATTGCTACATTAACACATCAAGTATAGGCTATTGTTGTTGTGGAGTACATTCGGGCTAGATGATAAATAATTTATATATTAAAATCTAGTGCAGTTTCCAACTCGTAAGAGTTTTAATATTAATGATACCCTACGTTATGTAATGTTGTCTTAACAAGCTTCTAAAGTGGGGAAATGTAAAATAATAACAGTGAATTTGTAAATTACATTATATTTTATATACTAAAGTACTAAAAATAAGTTATTAATTACAGCAGTAACATTATGGCTGTTACACAGAGACAGGACGTGGGGACGGGATGCAAATGCAAGTTTTAATGATTACACAAACAAGAAGAAACTAAACCAAACAACTCTTGACGAAACAAAACCTAAGAAGCAAAAAACTAAGAAACATAAAACCGGCTTACAAACTAACTAACATGGTGACAGACGACCAGGAGGGAGAACATAGACCAGAAGGAATACAAAACCTACAGACAAGATGACGGGCATGGAAACAAGACACCAACAGGGGAACAAACTCCAAGCAAGAGCAAAGGGGACAACATGAGATATAAAACAACAAGGGCTAACGAGAGACACCTGGGAAGGGGCGGAGCCAGAAACAGGTGAGGGGCCTGACAAGAGGGCGGAGACAGGAGGAGCAAAAGACCAAAACAAACAGAAGCACATGGATATGACAAGACAGAAGCAGGAAGCCAGATAAAACAGACAACCATCAACAGGACATGGTAGGGTGGGACAGTGACAACCAAACAGACAAATAATGGTAAAAAATATACTAATGTAAAAACTCCATGTTTATTTTCTAGTAGTTGTACAAAAGTAAGGGAATAATTGTAGTGTTTTTCGATTTTCTAGTACATCATTTTTAATTAGTATATAAAACATTCTAGTGGCAACAAGGTGGTAATTATAAGGAACGTTTTAGTGGTAAGTGGTTTAAGTTGCACTATTCTAAAACTGGCTAAATAAAGATTTAGAATAAAAAATATATACATTAGTCAACATTATTATTTTTGTATTAACAACTAAATATCATGCAAGTAATACATTATTTATAAAGAGCTAGATAAATACAATTTAATGTTTAGGTTAGTACAATCAGTTGCCATTATTTTACCATTTAGATTGCATGTTGCCACTGCAATTACTATTTCTTTTACTTAGTAACAACTTAAAAACTAGCGTGTACCTTTTAACTTGTTAACATTATACTAATATGTTATTACACATTTATTACCAGTTTGTAATGTGCCAAAAATGAATGAGATTCTATGCAAGAAATGAGGGATCATGAGTATAGGTCAGACCAACATTGAATTTGTGCTTGGGGGTCTGCCTTGAAATAGTGTATGTGAAACGATCTCTGTCTGTAGTGCAGAAGTACAGTAGATGGGCATGTGCCTTTCTACTCCATTCATTCTCAATGGAAAAACATAAGACAGATCAAAAAGCTATATCATTCCCGATTAGATGGTGTCAATATCTCGCTGGATAAGCGGCGGCCAAAAATCTCCTGACCGAGAAGAAGAAGAGTAGAAAGTATCAGCTTACATGTTTTTGTTATTGTGACTTGTGTGCACAGTTTTTGGGTCAGCTGTGGGTCATTATTTTGATGAGTTCAAACCAGGTCAGTCTATAAGCCGCGGGGCAGATTCTCACAACCACCGGCAGGTGCAGGTCCAAAAAACGCTGACCCCGCACATTGCTAACAGCTGGACTCGGTACACAAGTCTGAATCAGCTGGCTCAGTGTGTGTGTGGTAGCGTATGAATGAATATGGGTTATAAATACTGCAGCGTGGCCTGTTATCTGTGCTTGTTAATCAAACAGAAGTGCCAGTGAGGTCACTTTATGGACTTCCAAACAAAGTAAGTGCATCGGAAGCCGGGCACAGGTGGCCGTGGGTCCACCCTGGGGGAGTTATGATGGTGGTAATGATTATGAGTGTGTGTGTGTGTGTGTGTGTGTGTGTGTGTGTTTGTTTGCGTGCCAGCTAATTTCTCACGAAGCATTTGCAGCCCAAGAAGCGTTCTCAGGAGGACGGTCATTAGGAGGGCTGATGGATCATCGTAGACTTTATCACTGCCCTTATTGGCCCCTCCTGTTTTAGAGCATTCTCTGATTGCTCCTTCAGCTATTGATAATCAGCGACAATTAGCAACTCATCAGGCACAGTCAGAGTTTAGCACAGGAGAGGGACACGGCAGTGCCTACTGCTGATCCCGGATCAGTTCCAGTGGAGGCATCAAGTGATACTAAAGTGTGCACCTATGTACACAGCTGGTCAAAAGTTTGGAAACGTAGCTTTTCTAATTCTCCTTAATGCAATGGAGTCTCTTTTCCTTATCCGTTTGCCCTAAACTAACACAGAGGGAATCCTAACAAAGAGGGATTCCTGCCGGTTACAGGGTTTCTGCATAATTAAACCATTAAGATGTAAACAGAATCATTCAACGTGGTCTGACGTGAATTGTGCCATTCTAGAGAGCCCTTTTGAGTTGTTGACAGTGGTGGTGATGGGAACCAGATGTCTAATGTCTCTAAAATCTGCCTCACAGGAAGCTGTTACATCAAATGTTTACATGTAAATCATTTGTTTCATGGTGGACAGGTACATAAATCTTTTTTAGTGTGATTTAGTTTATTTTATTATTGTTTTAAAATCAGAAGATACCTGAAGGTTCACTGGCAGTTTTGCACAGTAAATAAAAACCTATATTTGTGATATATGCTTCAAAAACCCTGGTTCCTATCACCACCAAGGTAAGGAAATTGGCATCATTAAGTCTATACTGGCACCTTCTTACACCAAATAACTCTTAATTTATTTACATCTTATGGATTCAGTAATGCAGAAATGATGAATATAAATCCCCTTTAAAATTAGTAATTTGTAAGATGACATATATGGGACAACACATGGCCCAAAAGTTGTTGAGTTCACCTCTATTGCAAGAAACAATGTCGGAGGTGGTAAATGCAGTGCTAATTCGTCATCCTCTCACGTTGGGCTGCTAGCAGACATGACACCACAGCATCTCACAATTGCCTTTTGAGGTACAACGTGGTATTACAAGATAGGACAGCCCAGGTTAGCTTGTTAGCATGCTAACCCCAGTAGCTATCACTGCAGCACAATACATATAAGTCTTTGAGGTACCACCCAAATGGTGGCTTCTTGTATATTCTGTTGCTAATTTTAGTTACTTTAAATTTTAATTTAAAACTAAAACTTAGACATTTTGCACATGTAAAGCCCGAGCAGATATTAAACAGTGTCACGCATGGACATTTTTGGTACAATATTTTGCTACCCTGTAAATTATGTGGAAATCAGACAAAACCTGCAAGGCACATTGAAGACCATGTTTATGGTATTTACCTGTGTTTATGGTATTTCCATTATGATTTTTTTTTTAACTTGGGGATGGATAGAGATGTGTTTTGGTGCTTTTGGTATTATTTATATATGGTTTACACCATGGAAAGGGCGTAAACAGTGAATATGAAAAAAAATGATTTTTTGTGGAATGGGGGTTTTATGCAACAGCAGCAGTGAGAAGGAAGAGAGAAGAAGAAGAGAGGAGGAAGTGAGGAGGTCTTTGGCCACAAAGTGAGCAGTTAGATCCAATAGTTTTAAAGTAAATGTATCTTAAAGTCTGGAAATCAGTGTGTAACCTTAAGAATTGTGGCTACTAGAACACCTATTACGTAACTTCTTGTGTTTTGATGTAATAATTATGATTTTATGTGTGTTTTATAGCTTAAAGCTGCGTTTGCTAGTCATGTACTGGCTAGCGTTATTGAGTTCTTCTTAGTTAACTGAAACTGTCACTACCTAAACAGTCACTACTCAAACAACTGGACTTATGAGTGTTCAGACTGTTCAGGTTGTGTTAAAATTGAATCTTCAAGCTATTTTTTTATTATTGGTTTAATAATATTAAGTCATTAATAATTAAGTCATATAGGGCAAAATACTCTAGGTTCCTCACTTGTTCTTGCGTGGGAAGTAATTTTTTAAGGAAGCAAACAAACATACAAATAATAATCAACCCAACAAACATAACCGTAATTGGTATATAGCATTTACCTTGTGTTGAGGTTTAAGAAAGGTGGATAGCAACACTTAGATTCCCAAAGCATTGCTCCATATATTTCACTACTTTCACAGTGGATCCGTTTCTGATTGCGGTAGGTGTTGCAAAACAATAGAATCTGCCAATTCTAAACTAGATTTCATGACCATTTGCAATGCTCTAGGATGCAGCCTAGCCAAATGTACAAATATTGTTTCAAATACACAGTCGAGTCCCATTATTATTCCCACTTTCGATACCAGCAGCACATAGCTCATAAAGCAAGTCACGTTTCCATGGCATTCTCTGGGCCCACTCATCCATGTGGAAGGCACTCTGATTTGGATATGAATCCATCCTAGCAGATCACGTACACACATCCTGATTGTCTTCCCTGAGCCGGATGGGTTCTTCCAGCAAGACAATGGAAAGCCATATGAAGGGCATGACCAAGACTGACAAGTACTACTCAGGCCCCCTGATTCCCCAGACTTGAACCCAATCGAGCATCTTTGGAACCACCTCGATCATCATGTTCACTCTATGGATCCTCCCCCATGCACCATCCAGCAGCTGTAGGGTGCACTGGAGTCAGCATGGCTCCAGATACCTGTAACAACCTACCAGGATCTTACTGAGTCACCCCTAGCCCTGTGCTGCACAAGTTAGTTACTCTGTATTTTAGCTCATCATCATAATAATGTGACTCAAATGTGTATTCCATACACCAGGATACATTACAGTACCATAGTGCTTCTGAAATTCTGCACATGCTGTTAGGGCTGGTCTTTAACAAGCTTCTTCACACTTGCACATCTCAAGAGTAGCTTTTCTGTGGCATCACTCCAGTGAACTCCTCCTGGTGCCTTTAGTTGAACCTCTTTCCTTGAAGGCAGCAGACAGGTAGTCATCTGGTCCAGCAGTTTTGCAGTGTATGGAAACTCACTTGAATGCATGACCTGACAGGAGATTCAATCTCAGTGAGCATTTATGCAGAAATCGTCTCAGGAAATGTAGCTCGAAGGATTCTAGAATGAGAGCCACCCACATGGCTGTGTGCTGTCACACGCTGCAACATCTGGCCTCCTGCACGGGCTCCACACACGTCATACACACTCTCCTGCATCCTTGGTGCCTCTAAGGAGACAGAATTTGACACTTGAACCAACTCATCAGCTCTGATCTGGAATAATCCCTCCATGATCTAAACCTACACCATGAACCCTTCAAAGCTGTAGCAGGTGTATCTGTCACTTGCACAGCCCATAATTTATTTTGTTTTGTTAAATTTGTTAAATTGCATGTTAAATTCTGTACATTAACAGTAAAATGAGCTGAAGAGTGTTTTAAAATCAGCAAAACATTTGGGCTTAGGCTTGGGCTTGCATGTGACTATTCATTTAGGCTATTGTAAGCTGATTTAGTTTGATGTAAAGACTACAGGCAAATCATATTTGTAATTTAAGGTACAACAGGTGTGTTTGTAATGTAAGGTAATGACAAAGGTGCCATTACAGTCTCAGCACTTCCGTTACACTGGATTTGACATCACTGATGTATGCGGCAGTGCAAGTGCCGCAAAAGACACTTTTAAATCCCATTTGGGCAAACAGAATGTCTAGACTAAGACGTATCTGTAAAAATACGATGCAAATCACATTTTACATCCCTGTTCAAATGTGGTTTGCTGTGGTACGCTAATAATTGGATATGGTATGGCAATCTGAACAAGTCCTTAATGTGCAAACCGTCTGACAAACTGTATTTAAATTCAGATTTTAAGGAATGTGATATAGCTAAGTAAATCACTCTTTTAGAGCGTCCAGATTCCAATGTGTCATGGATCATTATTGGTGTTACATCTGTCTGCCTGTCCCTGTTCATGTGCTCCTTGTTGTCATGCTCCATGTGCTTTTGTTTTGGTCATGTGCTCCTCCTGTCTCCACCCTCTAGGTCCCGTGTTTGTAGCTCAACCCCTTCCCAGGTGTTCCTTGTTTGTCGGTGTTCATTTATACTCCCTGTGGTCGCCTGTGTGTTGGCTTGGCGTTTGTTTTCATGTTGGATGTTAGTTAGTTTGGTTTCATGTTGGATGTTGGATGTTGGATGTTTTTTGGCTGTTCGTTTGGTAAACCTGTGTCTTGTCCCCTCTGTTGGCTTCTATCTTTGGTTTTGCTTTGTTATTTTGTAGTTTTGTAGTTACTTTGTTATGTTGTGTACTTGCGCTTACGTCCAGCCTCCATGTCTACCCGACCTTTGTGACAATTGGCTTCCTTTGTTCTATTTAATGTACACTGTGCAGCAAAGGTACAATGTGACATGACTTCAGTTAATGGATAAAGAAAAAAGTACATTAAACTTACTGATGTTGTTCTGTCACAAATGCATGCACATGCATCTGGCACATAACCAAGTCTGAGTACAAAAGAAAGCAGCTTGGGATTAAGAGTAAAGCAGCCCGAGAATGGAAAAAAAACAGTCTGAGAAAGAGATAAACAGTTACTTTATAGTTACAATGAACAGTCAGCCAGACATGCATGTGTGATTAATTAGCTGTTCTACAGCCCCGATCCAAAAACCAAAAGAGATCTATTTAAGCAAGTGCAGCCTATTTAAACAATAATAAAGCCCCCAAAATGAAAAACGCGTGCAGGGTGGAGCGAGCAGCACCATTCAGTAAGTTTATAAGCCATATAAGATATCAGATGCAGGATGGTGAGTCAAACCGTCAATTCAAGGCATTTGGGAATCCAGAGATGACTTCAAAGGATTAGACTTGATTCTACCCAGTGATGTTTGAGTTTGAGATGCACACAGAGTGTGAGAAATTCTGCTGTCACTCTCGAGACAACCTGTCTGAAAAAGCATCTTTCCACAGATTGGCTGCATTATGCTTTGGCTAAAGTCAGATCTTTCATTTGGAACAAAACGAGGCTCACAACCCATATGTTTGGATATCTGCACCATTCAGAAAGGATTCTACTCTCTCTAGTCAACCAGATAATCAGCTGAACGGAATGAAGCTTGGTGGGTAGGTTTGACACTGTGAGACATGTGGATGATTCAAGTTTCATGCTCAACAGTGCAAGTGTTCTTTTGACAATAAGTGTATATTAACACTTTCTTGGTAAGACAGTATGATAGAAACCTGAAAAAAGGATGGATGCTGCATTGGGTTCATCCAGGCACGTCAGCAGTGTCACCATGCTGGGGTGGCTAGGGTGAAGTAGTTTTTATTTACACTGGTTGTCAGTGCTGAGGGGTTGCAGTGGTGTAGTGGGTAGCTCTGTTGCAAGAAAGACCTGGATTCGAATCCTGGCTACTGTGTCCAGTGTCCTTTCTGTGTAGAGTTTGGATGTCCTCTCTGTGTTTGTGTCGGTTTCTTCCAGGTGCTCTGTTTTATCTCCCACAGTTTAAGGACATGCAGTCCGGTGAATTGGAGATGGTAAATTGCACCCCACTAGGTGTGAGTGAATGTGTATGTCTGTGGGGACTACCAACCTGTCCAAGGTGTTTCCCGCCTTCTGCCCAATGAGGGGATAGGCTCCAGTGCACCCCCATAGCCCAGCAGGATAAGTGGCCCAGAAGATGAATGAACATTAGTGCTGTGTAAGTGTGCATTGGACTATGTATGGTCTGTTCGCAATCTTCTTTTTGAGTGTATCAGAGTTTTAATGCATTTTTTAGTAAGGACTGTGCCTTTTACAAGTGGTAGTGGTATGAGGGAAGACTGATTGAGGACTGGGAGGAACTCGAATAACTTGTGCTGGAGTTTTGGGCAGCTTCTGCATGTAGCTAGAAGGTCAGACCCCCCTGTAATTGTGATAGGACTGAGGAGCAGGGAGGAGACAGTGTGGTTAAGCGGATAGTGAGAACTTTTTTTTAATGGGAAACAAAAGGTAAGCATGTAAATATATATGGTGCTAGAGGAGGACGAGTTTCAGACACATGCCTACCAGAGCATGCACTCAACCGGTGTCAGGTTTTAATACAGACCAAATACCTTTTTACTCCATGTTTACACAGGTGTGAGCAAACTGTCAAAACAAAGAGCCAAACTCTATACACTAGTATACTCATCGTCAAAAAGACGTAATTGTCGAATTGCTGTGCTATTCAGCAAGAAGATAAAGGTTACCCGGAACAATAAATGATGGTGCATTTAGACTGATATGGCCCGTATTTACTGAGCTACACATACAGAGGTAGAGTCTCTCAGTATGGTGTCGAGTCGCCATGTTTGCTAATGTAGCATAACTACATCTTGGCATGCAGTTGTAGAGGTTACTAATGCTGTCCTGTGATAATCCTTCCCATGCAGCTGGAATATTCTCACACAGCTCCTGAAGATTTTGCAGTAGGGGTGGAGGTGAAAACAAACTGTACATCTTGACTATGGTGCCTCCACAGATGGATTCGTTGCTTGTCTCCACCAAGACAAAAGCTCAGGTCTCAGCTCTGAAGACAACCCGCTGCCATTTTGATTCACTCCATGACAGGAATGACACTATTGTAGACTTTGGCGATGTTGATGTGGTGTTGAGGGCAGTTGTCGTAATAACCTGCATACATGTAGCCCTGTGTGGTGCAGCCATCTGCCGACATCGCTGACACTAACAGAATGACTCATGGAGGGCATCACTGATCATTGAATGTCCAAAATTGTGGCTGTTGGGTCACTCCATGTATAACGGCAGTTTGTCAGTTCTCTCTCTTTGTGGGTTGTGTAGGTCTCCGGATCCGTTATGTTACCGGTGCGTGGCTTTTTCTATCCACAGCCGCCAACAGCAAGCTATGGTAGGATCCACATGACCGGTATGCTGTGCAGTACGTCGATAAGACCATCCCGCTTACTGGAGCCCTATAATATGTTCCTCTTCAACCCTTCCAACTGATTAAACTGCTTTCGAACTTTTCTCTGAGGCATACTTTACACGCACACAATACAACAGCATCCGCACACGCAACAGGACGAGCTTATATAGTCATTTAAGTGCAGCGATAAGGCCTGTCCTTGCTTTTGTTGCATGTGTGCCAAGCATGAAACCAAAATAATTCACATGTCTCATGACCTACCCAAACTGTTTGGCAATAGATGGGGCCCCTGCCTAAGGGCTCAGTTGGCTACTTGGTAGGACATCTCAGAGTGTAGCACTAACGATGTGTTAGGTAAGTGTGTATTGTCAGGGGTTTGATTGTCCTGTCATTTGGCTCTGAAGACAGGTACATTATTCAGAGTACATGAGTGATATGATGAGATTAGTGGCTTAGAGGGAGTGTATACAACCCCCTGCTTGTGGCCTGTGAGCTTTGGGGCCCCCCTGAGGCCTTCAGGTGGAGGTGAGTGGGGCAGATGGTGTGGGGCGAGCGGCCTCTCTCAGCTGTCTGTCACCGAAGCCACTCACAGCGATGGATGGGCATGTTCTCTCGCTCTGACACACGCTGCCGTCTGAGAAATAGATTGCAGTTGGTTTGCATAATCTAAAATGGCTGCCACCATCAATCACTCTGCGTTCAGAGCCTTTATGCCTGGTGCGTTAAGCGGACAACGTGAAGGCAGAAGGATTTCTCCTAACCCTTTTCTCTCTCATTAGCCTTTAGAGTTAGTGGACGTAATGTCTATCCATGTCCATGTTTCAACACATTGTATCTATAATAGATAAAGGGCAAATATGAAGACCCATGCGAGAGAAAGTGTTATCCAATTATTTCTGTAGGAGTTCCCATCGGACTTTTGAAGTAAATTCACTTGTCATGTAAAGTTGGGTAATTAAGCCCAGATTAAGCTTGAACATAGTCTACAGGGGTTGGACAATGAAACTGAAACACCTGGTTTTAGACCACAATCATTTATCAGTATGGTGTAGGGCCTCCGTTTGCGGCCAATACAGCGTCAGTTCGTCTTGGGAATGACATATACTGCGTCCTGCACAGTGGTCAGAGGGATTTTAAGCCATTCTTCTTGCAGGATAGTGGCCAGGTCACTACGTGATGCTGGTGGAGGTTCGTCCTTCTTGGTGGTATGCTGCCATTACCCTGGATACTGTGGCTCTTGATACATCACAAAGACTTGCTGTCTTGGTCACAGATGCGCCAGCAAGACGTGCACCAACAATGTGTCCTCTTTTGAACTCTGGTATGTCACCCATAATGTTGTATGCATTGCAGTATTTTGAGCAGAACTGTGCTCTTACCTGCTAACTGAACCTTCACACTCTGCTCTTACTGGTGCAATGTGCAGTTAATGAAGATTGGCCACCAGGCTGGCCCAATTTAGCCATGAGACCTCCCACACTAAAATGACAGGTGTTACAGTTTCATTGTCCAACCCCTGTACATCACATATGGATCTTTCTTCACCGCCTCAATCAGAGTCTCTGCCACCAAACAGGTAACAATATAATATAAAAAATATAAAAGTTCGCCCATGCAATTATGGCAAAATACTGGCAACTGGTTGCGTTGGTCTCATGCTGATTTTATTTATTCATTCATTCATCTCCTAAGATGCTAATGCTCCTATGGCGTTGGGTTGTTGACAGAAACTTTCCATTCTACAATTCCAAGTTGTCCACAACTCCAAAGTTCCATCTTAGAAGTTGGTTGCATTTTCATCTAAGTAATCCCAAAAAAAATTTCCATCCATATAATCCTACTCCGCAGTTCAGATGCCCAGTTTCAGTGTTCCAGTTCAAAACATCCTACTTGAGTCTTGACAGCTACAAATCCTTTCATCCTTTTAAACTCACATAGAGACAGGGAGAACATGCAAACTCCATATACAGCATTTAGCTGATGCTCTTGTCCAGAGCAACTTATAGGTTAATCATATTACAGCTAGGCCAATGCCGTGTAAGGAGTCTTGCCCAAGGACTCTTATTGGTGTAGCTCAGCATAGTCACCCAGACCGGGAATTGAACCCCAGCCTCCCACATGACGCTGTAGCATCCTGGCAAGTAGTTGTGCCATCCACTCGTCCACCACCAATTATTCCACCCAGAAAGGACCCTGGATGCCCTGGCCAGGAATCAAATCCAGGCCCTTCTTGCTGTGAGCCGACAGTGCCACCCACTGCACCACCATGACACCCCACATTTTCTCTTAATCTTTTACAGTATATATTTAATTGAACCTGTTTTGAAAACATCTTCTTTTTCTTAAGTGGTATACCTTGCATCAAATCTTCTACGAAATTTTAGCATGTCTTTGGCACAATGTAGCCCATTCCTTAATACATGTATGAAGAAGTTGCCTTCACTTTTTGCCCTTTTTCTCTTTTCCAGCCCCTCCGTCTCACACCAGTGTCATTCTGATCCCGAGAATTCCACACCTGGAGTTCTGCTTGGGTAAGTCATGCTGACCTCTCTGACTCTCTCTGACCACATTTAGATGGACTGTATTTGTTTTCAGTCTTCAGGCTTAGCAATAACATTAAAGACAACCTAATGGCTATACTGTAGCCAGAATAGATACAGGGGTGTACAGAATAATGGAAACACAGCATGAAATTTACCAAAGTCTCCAGGCAGATCCTCTAAATCGTGAATACAGCTTCTTCAAGGTACTGATACTGGTGCTCATTTGTGCCCTCACAGCACAGCTACCTGTTAGTTGTTTATCCACAATGACTGCATTGCCTCAAAATGCATCCCATGGGTGAACCTGCCTTGTGCAGACGTTTAGATTATAGACCATAGATCGCCTGTTGCTGCAATTGATCAGCTCCCCAATCCATCAATGAAAAATGACCACCGCTGACCAGATTACCAGGTTATCTGTGTAGTTGGCCATTCTCAGACAGTGATGCTGACATGGTAGTCTGTGCTTCACTGTGCACTGAGTACGCTTACTGTCCACTCTATTAAACACAACTACCCTGCTGGACCACACTGTAAAGGCAAAGTTAGGCCATAGCTCATCTGCTGCTGCAAAGTTTGTGTTTGTTATTGTCTATTCCTTCATCAACACATTATTCCTACATGTCATTACTACGAAACATATCATTTGTTAATTGTTGCCAGAATATTGGGGTCTGTGATATTGATAAATCAGAAAACTCCATTATGAAAATGAACCTTTTAATTAGTCCTAATCTGTATGTTGGGACATTCTAGTCCAGTACTGCAAGATCGACTACAGTTGTGATATGTAGTGAAAGAATGACATGTTATTTGACCTATATCATGCAGGCTTGTTACACATTTACACAAGTTGGGACTCTGCTAAGTGCCTAATCTGGACCTTCTACATAAAATAAATATTGCCCTATTTAGCCACACGGTCTGCTGAATGCATGTTATTGAATTTCCCGGCAAAATCAAACTTGCATGGAGTAACTATTAAAACAGAAGAGCTCCAAACCAAACCTAATTCTAAAGAGGATTACAAATAATGAATTTGCTCTTAATGAGTCACTCTAATTTGGAGTGATGATTGAAGCTGGAATCTGTTCCTTTGGCCAGTGAAAGCTTCTTGTCGAGCTGGAGGACTGGTTATTCTGCAGGGTCAGAGGAAATGATGCCATAGCTGGAAATCCAGGGGAGCAAGTCCTTCTCCATGCACATATTTCACATTTTTTTCAAACCGGACGTCACTTCAAAGCCATGGGCAGGTCTGATTTCAGAATGTTTGGCAGCTACTTTCTAACAGAATGGAATGTTTTATATTTTTTCTCATTTCAGTTCTTTTCAAGTTTTAAGGTCATGTTCCAGTGTGTGTGTGTGTGTGTGTGTGTGTATGTGTGTGTGTGTGTGTGTGCGCGTGTGTGTGTGTTTCTTTAAAACGCATTTATGAGGTCAGACACTGATGTTGGATTAAGAGACCTTGATGCTTTAATTCATTCAGCTGCTCCACACTAAACTCAACAAATAATGTCAAGGTATATAACTGTCTAAAATGTCATTGCATTGTTATGTAGTATAATTATCAGCCTTGATGTATTTCATAAAAGTAGTCATGCACTTTTATGAGCAACTGCTTTTGTTTGAAAAAAAGGTTACATTTTTGAAAAACACTATTAAATGTCGCTCAAATAAGATACTGCCAAGCAAGCTCTCCTATTGGTCACTCCTTTGTTAGCTGGACTTGAAGGCCTTAGACATTAGATGTACTACCAAAATAATTCCGAACCGGCAGTAAAATCAGCCTAAAAAGCAGAAAAAATGTTTGTGTAAATATAGAAAGGCAACAGTCCAGTCAAAATGAGTTTTTTATTTTTTTGCCACCCAGCAGCATGTGAGTTTTATATGTCGGCATGCAAAAGGTTAGACACTCCTTAGTACCTAATGTGACATGCTTTGTTGATTTTTTTAAAAATAAGTCCTCTGCAGGTTTATTTACTGAATTCAACATGTAACATATAAATTATATATATATATATATATATATATATATATATATATATATATATATATATATATATATAAATTTAATTTAATTTATTACATATAGTGTTGATTTTAATATGACTGGCTCTGTTTGTAGACCGCAACATGGTATCTTACTCTAATAGCCACAATTCTAGAGTTGAAAATGCCATTTGCTTCTCCGGAGTAAGAATATTTGGCAGCACTAAGTGTGAGCTAAATTCCTATGTGATTCTTTTTGATTCCTATGTGTTTATCTAGCAAACAAAAGACAACTCATTTTCTACATGATTGGATCACATTCCTTCCACAATCATGTTATGAATCACATTATCTGTAACTTAAACTGTAACTTAAAATCCGGGCCCTCACATCCAGACTGTGCAACAGCTTCTTTCCCCAAGCCATCAGACTCCTTAACAACCAGAGTCTGGTCTGAACAAACACATTAGTGTCTGAACTGAAATCACACTCTCACACTCTCTCTCTCACACACACCACCTTTTTCCTTTTTCATTAAAAAAAAAAATAAAAAACTGTCTACTGCTATTGTTCCACCAGCTGGATAACCTTAGTACTGCTGCTAAATTCAAAGTACAGTGTTTACAGTGTCTAATGTTTACATCTACACCAAATGCACCTTACTGCTCCCACTACTAAGGGGCCGACTGCACTGTTTCCCCGCCCCTGTATTTATTGTTTGTCTTGTAAATGGTCGTGTGTATTTACAGTATATTGTCTTGCGCACTTGCACACGTGCACTTTGTGTTGTATTGTTTTGTGTAGTCTATTGTTAGATGTAGCACCTTGGTCCTGGAGGAACGTTATTTCGTTCCACTGTGTACTGTACACCACTGTATATAGTTGAAATGACAAATAAAACCACTTGAACTTGAACTTGAAACTCACTATATATACACACAATACAACACACACATCTACAACTTAAGTATAACTTGGCTGGTTTGAATTGTTTTCCATGTAATTATTATATACACTCATCATGAAAAGAACAGTTGCACAAATAATTGCACCTAGAAAGAATCAACGACCAGCAATGAAACTTGGTGGGTAGGTTTGATATTGTGAGACCTGACGAGTCCTGCTTTTGTCTGTTTGTTGTCATGAGTCACATGTCCAGAAGGCCTGCCGTCACTCCACCTCCACCACTATCGTAAAGTCTGCATCAACTGTGTGAGATTATTCAAGCTGCATGGGATGGATGATCACAGGACACCATTAGTACACTGTACAACATGCTGAGATGTCTGCAGGTTGCATTAGCAAACATGGCGCCCTGACGCCATACTGAGAGACACTACTTCTGTATGTGCAGCTCAATAAATATTGCTCATATTCTACAACTATTTTTTTGATGTGAGTGTAAAACACATTAAAGTCCTCACACACTGGATAAGCAGCATCTCGCAGTTACCCGAAAATCGTAAAGCATAGAGGTATGCGTCTTCTCAATTTCATACAATTTCTCAGCATGTCACAGCATACTACACTCTATTTTGCCCTTACTATTAAATTAAAGTCATATGATGACCACTGAAAGCCACAGTAAATCATTTTTACCCATAGATATGCAGTCAGTCTTTTTCCTCAGCGAAAGTGGTGCCTTCATTCATTCAATTTATACAGGTAGAGTGTAAAACTGAGCATAAACCTGCCATTTATCAGATTCTCCAGCATGCTGTAGCCTTTAGCCTGTGATATAAAGCGCTTAAAAGTGAACAGTAGATTAAAAAGCAGAATAGACAATTTTTCCCTAATTAGCATGCAGACAACACAGTTCATGACAATGTGCTTTGTAGTCATCCCAGCTGCTACTAATTAGATCAAAGTTTATATCTGTATTTTTGGGTCCAGCTTCCAACACAACATTCACACACACATACAAACACACACACGCTAAGCCACCAGATGGAGCAGGCATGGCCGGGCAGTATGCTTGTACAGCAGCACATGGGCATGTTTGTATATTGCATCTCTTAGGAGAACTCACTTGACAACAGAGAGAAATAAACAGATGGAGATGGCGAATGCATCTGCTTAGCCACACCGCACTGTAAAGTGCACACCAACCAGGCTTGGTTCATGCTGTGCCCATCCGCATCCACCACACATCCCTCACACTTTACTCAGGCATAGGCCCCTCTGAAATGCCAAAGACAGGGGCCTGGTGATATTTGAACGCCTGCCTGTGTGCATGGCTGACATTAGCACAATAAACTGTAGATAAAGTGTGTCCTCTGGCATGTTTCCAGCAAGTGGATGTTGTGCACTCGTAGGGCCGAGTCTGTTAGAGTGTTTTTCTAGCACTTCTTACCACTTCAGAGCTCCTTGCGTGACTGAGCTGCTCCCTCTTAGATTAGAATTGCTTGGTTTCTATGGCTAGAGGCCTTTCTTAAACATCCATCCATGCTGTAAATTAAATGGCCTGCTTTATAAACATGTGTATTTTTGCTTGCCATCTGCCCGCATCATTACCGTGTTCCCTTGGTGTTTAAAGTTGTCATGGAATCAACATCCTGACTCCTGCCCTAGTGGTCATTACCGCCACCTGTACCTTGTTAGGTTGGGTGTATATATATATATATATATTATATTGCTAAAAAATGATCATCTGCCTTCACACGCATGTGAACTTGAATGACATCCCATTCATAATCCATAGGGTTTAATATGAAGTCCGCCCACCCTTTGCAGCTATAACAGCTATAACAACACATATTAGGAATGTGTTATGTGTTTTTTGGAATTTTTGACCAGTATTCCAGAAGTGCATTTGTGAGGTCAGACACTGATGTTGGACGAAAAGGCCTGGCTTGCAGTCTCCACTCTAATTCATCCCAAAGGCGTTCTGACAGGTTCGGGACTCCTCACCAGTTCTTCCACACCAAACACCCAGCCATGTCTTAAGGAAGCTTGCTGTGTGTACTGGTATTGGAACAGGATGGCACTATTCCCAAACTGTTCCCTCAAAGTTGGGAGCATGAAAGTGTCCATGAAAGTGGATTATCACAGGACACCATTAGGAACCTCTACAATTCCATGCCGAGATATTTGGCATGTTGCATTAAGAAACATGGAGACCCTCATGCAGGTTATCTTTACCTTCCTACCCAATAACATTGCAATCCCACACCTATTGTCACTGTCATTGCGCGGAGTACAGGTACAGAGCTAATGATATACAGTTAGCATCTAACCAGAAGTGCAAGTACAGTATTATTTACATAAAAAGCCATAGTAATAAATATATACATATAAATAAACACTAATTTGCAAAAACTGGTCAGACACTGAGCCTCAGGGTGTGCTCGCGACGCCATCTCGGTCCATTATTCCTTCTGGGTGCAACTGTTCTGCTGATAAGTATACATTCTTGGTTTCTCTTTGGGTTCTCCAATTTCCTGCTTTGATGAGTTTATCTATACGATGCTTCCAATGTGTTTACTGGTGCCTGAAGGACATATACCTTAGTGTCAATGAACTTTTCTTTTAGTGTGGAGAGATGCTGTTAATAAAGTGATTTAGCGGCAGCAACACACATTGATCACAGATGTGACCATTTGAACACGACCCCTAGCTCCTTGCTGTATACTAGTAAGTGTATCGCTAGTTTATATGGCACCATGTTGATGAATTGAAGGGTCAGAAAGTGCATCCACAGATCTACCGAAGCCCACACAGATGAAAAAGAGTACTCTTAATGAACTAGGGGGATTCAGTAATTGCAATACTGAGCTGAAAGGACTTTGTGTTTGCCTCCTCAGAGCAGCTGCCCCCTCACTCCAAGAGCTGCAGAAATTTGTACAGTGAAACAAGACTAAAGTAATGAAGCCTCAATGAGTTGGCCGTGATAATGACGGCACTGGAGAGGCCTTGTCGTGACAAGCAAATCATGCATGTCAAAAAAATAACGAGAAGAAGCCACAGTCGTTTTTGCCTCTAATTAACTATTTAAGAGGCTGATATTACAAAGGAGGAGGCTTTGATACTGCGCATTCCTTGACCGGGAGACCTCTATAGTCCCTTGTTTTAGCCATGAAATCAAGACTTGATGTTTGCTTTAGGGTTTTAGACTGTCTCTTTGTACGGTGCTGAAAACTCTGAAACTCTCACAATGTGCTGCAATATTTGAAATGAAACTAACCAAGCCTTTTGCACGTGGACAGCATGCACTGTGCAGGAACTGTGGGCAGTCAACATGACTGAAATCATCTTCTCCATCTACTATTTATCAGTTGGTCGTGTGTAGCTCATTTAATTTTCTCTGTCATTTCTCTGCATGGCTGAGACGATGGGGATATTCCTCCAGATGTATAATAGAATGACCCGTGTGTCAGATGAGGCTCATTTATGATGCCGGCTAAACACTGACCCCCCTCTAATTAAGTTCCTTTCACCAACAGAGTGTATGTGTCACTGACTTTTCAAAGGGTCTCCGGATGTGCTAGCATTGCACCTATTGCTGTACCTCATTCTGTTTGCGTCAAAAAACGCATGGCCCTTTGGCATGAGTATCATTTTCGATCTTTATATTATAAATTTTCAATTTATTTTCAATCAAAGTATTTCAGTTTTTAATTTGTAACTCATTATTAATGGGTAAAATAAGCTCACTGGACAAGTCACCTTTGGATGGGCTGGACAAGTTTCTGGATGTAGGCCACATCAATGTTGAGCCACTCTTGCAGTAATGAATTGTGCAGCTGGGGCAGATTTGGTGGATCACTTTCCTGCCAACATTCTGAGGAGAGTTTCCTGTAGACTGGGATTTTAGTCACTGCTGGTAGACCTGTATGACTGTACGCTTCCATACACCTGCAGATTCAGCTACTTCCTTCAGACTATGGTCTTTGAAATCACTCCTTTTATATAGTCATTAACATCTGCTTTGAGACCCATTTTCCACACATGGAACGAGACTCACTGCACTGTACCACCCGTCACTCACACCCTGGAGGTATTTATAGCCATATCATCCTTGGGGAGAGGTGGGGCATAGTTGGTGGGTTATCATGTCAATCTCCAACCCGTAAGGCAGAAGTCAAAGTAAAAGATAAAAAAAGACAAAACAACAAAAACAACAACAACAACAATAAAGAACAGTAGTGAATGAATCTAGTCAGGAAGGGCCTAGACAAAAGCAGTAGCCTTTTACCAATTCTGAATTGTTGCAGCCTTTGCCTTATGCAATCTGGCTGTGGCTCACTCCAAAATAACAAACATAACTTGATACCTGCCCCAAACCAACCCTTTAGATGTCACGTGGGAGGCGAGGAGGCAGGATGCAAGTCTTTAATATGATCAAATTAAAACAAAACCAAAGAAACAAAACACACTAGTAAACTAAATAATAAAAAGTGACAGGGTTAGAAAAACAACCGACATGGAGACAAAACACCAGGGAACAACAGGGAGCAGAGATACAAACTAAGGACAGGTGAGGGGCCTGACAAGAGGGCGGAGACAGGAGGAGCAATAACCAAAACAGACAAAAGAAAAAGGGGAAAAACCAGAGAAAAGGGAGACAAACATGGGCAAGATAAGACTGACTTCAGAATGGACTTTTTGGAGACTTTTTGCTTCCATTAACACTATCTCTTTTGCTGTGTATTAAAAGTTAGTTTTGAATCATTTCTAGTTCAAGCAGACAAATATCAGCAACAAGGAGATCCGACAGAATTTAAACCATGCCAAAACAACTTAGATATAGCTTATAAAGGGTTTTTAGTAAATTCAGTTTATTCCCTCATCAAGACCTGCAGCGTTTAAACTCATAATGAGAATACGGTGTTTGATGTCGACATTTAATTTGGCCATTTAAATGCACAGCACATTGTATCCTCCTTCAAGAAGCTTAAAACAACTTATTCAGAAGCTTTTTTATACAGGTAAAATCTTATGTGGTTATCCAGACAAATCCGTATGTCCATTTTCTCAGATTTCTTTCTTTTTTTTTCTTTCCGTTTTGAACACCGCAGTTCAAATGAGTGTTAACAGTGTTAACATTTACAATATGCTATAAAACAAAAGTACTATATTTATTATATGATACTGTTCAAATGTTTGGAATTAGTGTTTATAATAATAATAATAATAATAACAACAATAAGTTTCAGATAAATGTATAAAATCTTTCCCATATGTTCGTCCTGTGATGAAAAAGGAACGTAGACGTGGATGATTCTAAAATATTTGAAAAAGATGTATAGCATTGGCTGTTTACATCATATGATTTTCACCAGTGTAAATGGACTCATTCCAGGAATAGATGAAGTATCTATGTTCCCACTCGACTCAACAATTTCTATGCAAACCCCAGTTTACATGCACAGCAATCAGATCCAAAATTACGCTCATGCTAGAGCACCCCTTACTATAGACATTTGCATGACAACAAGCATCAAGTGAGTCCAGTCAGAGTGAGACGAGCAGCAGTCAGTAGGTTACCTGAGCTTTAAGTTTATCTGCTTGTGCTCATGTTTTTACCACTCTAGCTTTTAGCTTTGTTATAGCAGAATTGGTAAGGATCCATCCGTGCTTAATTTGCTCTCCTTCTATCTGCTGTGCTTCATTTCTTCATGTACTCTGAACAGCTTGTATTTGAGAACTTCAGTCCTGGTAATCATTTTAAGCCTTGTATAGTTTGAAGCATAAACTTTGTTTCCTCTGCTGACCAGTTTCTGGCCCCTGCCATGTTTAACGTTACAGACTTCTGTTATGATGAAAATGAAATCGCGCAGAACCTCATTAAACTTCCAGGTTGGGGATGTAATCAATCATTATGTACAGGATTAGCCACCTCGTTCAATCATATAGAAATTGTATTTGGAAACCTGTCCAGGGTGTTATCTGCCTATTGCCCAGTGAGTGCTGGGATAGGTTCCATCACCCACTGCAACTCAGAAGGATACGCTATTTGGAAGATAAATTAAAAATAAATAAACGAATGAATGAATGAATGAATGCATGCATGAATGATTCCAAATTTTTGAATAGTAGTGTAAAGGAGTTGCAGTTCTAGTATAATCTACGACTATTGTGTCTTCAAAATATCAGTATGCTATGGGGGCCCTCCTGAAGGGCTGGTGTCCATCACACTGTGGTGAATTTCTTGTTGAAATACACCTACTGAGGTGAGGCAGAGAAATCGCTAAGCTGTGCTGGACCCTACAGAACCTTTACGTTATGCTATGCTAGAAGCAGATGTGTAATATCTCAGGCTGGATTTATTACACAAGCGGATCAGATTAGCTTTTTTCTCTCTCTGTTATCCATTTGAGCCTTTTCTACTGATGCTGGCTCTGTAACAGTACAGGGTATTGCATCACTGACATCTGTAATATTGATCATCGTGTCTGTTAGTAATCTAGCTCCTGGCCTGTTGCGGTAATGTTTTTTGACAGTTACTGATTGAGGTTTTGAAAAGAACTCTGGATTCGTCTGTGAATTACGTGAGCTGCAACTCTTTCATTATTACTCCAGTCTTTTCTGTAGTCATGTACAGTCATGTGCAGAGGTTTACACACACAAATCACACACTAGTTACCTAAGCAGAAATAAATATGCCAGTATATAGTGCACAGTTTCTGTTGTTTTATGCGTTTAACATATTGGATAGAAGTAAACTGAAATATAACGTGCTAAAATCTTTGCACAGTTATTTGGTGTATTATTTTATTAACATTTTTCTCCAATAACATTAATAAATGTGCTGTTTAAGGTGTTATTTTCACTAATTTGATGAGGTGTACCCAAACCTTCCATACATCAATCTTGTAAGCATCTAATCCCACTAGTGAATTTATTTTGGGATTCTGCTGCATGTATATTTCAGTCATTTAATTGCAGAAACACCACAAAGTCTCTTTTCTATTCCCAAATTTTTCATCATTCCGTCATGTCCTCCAGCCTCTGTGTTCTGTGCACTGCTGTTCTAAAATATTGGAGAAAACATTCGCAGCACCTCCTGGAGCAGGTGAAAGTCATTTTTGAAATTGCTCTGTTGTAAACCATGTAATTACCATCAGTCAAGTGTTCGTTGTGTTTCTTAGCATGTAACCTTTTTGCTCATAATAACCGGGGAGCAGGTGGAATAGTTCCACTCTCTTAGGCCTGTTAACTTAATAACCTCGTCACCAAGCTGCATAGCCAAATAAATATGGAAAGATATATTTATTTATTTAATCCTCTTGTTTAATTTGAACCTCTACAGGAACATGCATTTTTGGCAGGGTGTCAACAAACAGAGCAAATCGACTAGCAGATGATGTTTGTTTATATGGATGCTGTATATGATCATTATACGCATGTGGCATGTAAAAGATATAAAACAAGCCCGTCTTTGGAAATAAACATTCGATAAATAGTTACAGTTATACAGTCCTACCCTGTGTATTTACTGGATTCAGTGTTTTCTTACTTTATTTTATATTAGTAACTTTCTGTCTGTATGTAGTTTATGCCAGTGTGTCAACCTTTATGGTTCACAAGAAAGACAGACAGACGGCTGGGCAGATAGATAGATAGATAGATAGATAGATAGATAGATAGATAGATAGATAGATAGATAGATAGATAGACAGACAGACAGACAGACAGATAGATAGATAGATAGAAATCTTGCTTGTTTGTTATTGACGAAATACTAAGTAATTTACAAATAAATTCTTTAAACATTCTACAATGTGATTTTTTTTCATTTTGTCTCTCATAGTTTAGGTGTATCTATGATGAAAATGACAGACATCCACTGATCTTTTCTAATCTTGGTCGATTGTAGAATGGGCCAGACATAAAAAACCCTGAGAGACAGACAGACAAGACAAACAGACAGAAGGAGTACAGATCCGAAGCAAGTCTCTAAAAGAAAAATCCACTTTTCTGGCCATCCCTCCACGTGAAAAGGCCTTCAACCACTATGGGTATTAAATGGAATGTTTTTGTCTTTTTAAAGAAAGCTCCACTGAGAAAAGGACCAAGAAGCCGCTGGTGAGCTTGACTGACCTCAGAGTCCAGACCTTAACATCCCTGAATGTTTTTGGATTATCTGGATTGTGAGAAGCAGAACAAACAGAGCTGAACTTTAAAGATGTGGAAAGGTATCCCTGGAAGCAAGTCTCTAAAAGAACAGAAGCTGTAACAGGATGTGGAAAAGGCTTTCATGTAATAAATAATGAAATGTCTTTTGGCTTTTTCTGGCATTACAAAAATGAATAACTTATAAATAACATTCAACTGGAAATTAAATACAGTGGATTTTTGCACAGTATTGTAGCAGAAAGTTACTAATTCCAAAGCAAACTTCTACAGTTTATGGGAGTACTATAGATAGATAGCTTCAGATATAATTCCTCCCTCTGTCTTTGTTTCTCTCTCTCCATAAAATAATGAAACTGACCAAACTCTCCCCCCTCCCAGATTTTCATTCATTCAGCTCAGGGCAGCAGACGCACAACTGCAGGTGTTTGGCTGAGAACTGTTAAAAATAAGAATATTTTAGTCTTTCCATCGTGTGTGTTGTGCTCTTGAACACATGATGGTGAGGGGGCCATACACACATGCAACTTGGGAACAGGGTATGTACACACACACACAATACACACACATGCCCAAACCCCACAACTCTCCCATATACACCATGCAGATCGCAAGAAGGTGAGGGTACAGACACACACACTGCACCTGTATGCTAAGTAACACACAAAATAATACACACATTTCAGTTGAAATCAAGATAGGAACACATGTATACACACACACATACACACATGCAGAACAAGAACAC
>JAMWET010003560.1:677500-840000 GCA_024036415.1 Prochilodus magdalenae | reverse complement strand
CAGCATTATCAGTGGTTGTAAATCATGCAGCTGTCTGCCCATGTTGCTGGCACCCACAGAATTACTCATAGAGGACATCACTGCTGGCTGAATGTTTGCAATCATAGCTGTTGGGTCAAACCTACCCACCAAGTTTTATTCCTATTGGTTGATTTTGTCTGCATGTATATTTGTGCAGCTATGCTTTTCAGATGAGTGTAGTCTGACCGTGATGTATATTAAAATGACAATAGAGCCATGCTCTGTCCAACAGGTCAAAACAAGTTCAAAGCATAGTGACCGCCCATTAGCCATACATGCAACAGTGTAACTGCTGGTTATGTATTCCCTTTGACAGCCAGATTACTGCAGTTTACAGTGTATACATGTGTATCAGTTTAGTTTTTACTCAGACCTGTGTATCCTATTCAAGCATTTTTCTCTTATGTAATTACAAATTTGTAATAGGGTGAATGTAATGAAATGCCTAAGTGTTTGATTCAGCTAGCAATTAGCAGATGAGTTGAATCAGGTTTCTTACAGAAGAGGAAACTGTGAAATTGTGCAGAACAGAAGGAACCCAGGATTAAATACACTTGCTCAAATACACCTGTTTAAACCTATCCACTAATTATCAGTTCCTTTCTGGACTTGGTGGTGGATTAGATCAGACAAAACATTATCTCATGTTTATCTTATAGCATCTTGCTTTATTTCTTACCCTACAGAAATAAACCATTCCAGAAACATCTCACTCTATATGACGACTGGAGTAACCCTTTATTTATATGGAACAAGATAGACAATGTTCTTTCCAATGGATAGCATGTGTGCAAAGCTCTAATTACACGAGTCAGAATAGGTAGAATAGTCAATCATGACCAGGGCTAGGTTCACACAGCAGGTAATAATGGCCCAAGTTACATTTAATGCTGCCAAGACCTCATTTGGGGTGGTGTTTCTGTACACACTTAGGAGTCACTTAACACAACCTGTGTTTGTGGTTTAGAAAGAAAAGACTGAAGGCCGTAAAAGTACGAGGCTACACGAGGTGTTAAAGGAAAGAAAGGGCATTTCCTGAGCAGATGTACAGCAGATGGGTGTATCTTGAAAACTGTAATACTATATAAGCAGACAAAAATTTCTCAACCAAGAAGAAGACGCAGGGGAAGAAGCAGAAGAATACAAACTGTATAACTGTAGTGTTATGCATTGTGTAATCACTAGTAAAAGTTAAAATCTAATCTGGGCAACTTTTACCTGCTGTGTGAACATAGCCAAACAGAAAAAAGCAATACCCTGCCATGCCTGTGTGTTATACATGCTCTCATTTTTAATAGGAATTATCTGAGCTTTGATCTTTTGTTGACTAATGATGGACCGTTATTTATAATTCTCCTTTTCCTTATTATTTGATATCACATGTATTATATTTTAAGAAATTTTGTTAACATATTGTCGCTGTCCAAAAAAGAACAACAACAATAATCTCCAAAACGGCAACTCTACAGCAGAGGGCAAAAACCTCATTTAATTTTAATGTAAGTCAATGAAACCAGACTTATATCCAATCAGTTTTGGGCTATTTCCTTTGGTCTATTCAGGCCAAAAAGGCACATCAACAGGCAAATCAGAATAAGAATGTTAGTGACAGCAATAAAACTGAATCTCTTTGTTGAATCTTCAGTAAAGAAAAAATCATCAGTAGTTCAGTAAGTTCAGGTGGTCAAATGGCATAACACTACCTCCAGGGGCTTGTACAATAGATACTCTGCATGGATTGCTTCATGCACTTCCCTGACGCGTCAAGCATATCTCAGAATTAATAATCAAGCAAATAAAACATTATAATTATTATTATTATTATTATTGTTAAAACATAAAGATGTTTTTCTTTAAAAACAGTACAAGCTCTAAATTAGATTAGAATCCCTTAATAATCCCACAGTGGGGAAATTTAGTCTCCGCATTTAACCCATCCGTGAAGTGAAACACCCACATACTGTACACTAGTGAACACACACACTAGGGGGCAGTGGGCACACTTACCTGGAGCGGTGGGCAGCCCTATCCACGGCGCCCGGGGAGCAGTTGGGGGTTAGGTGCCTTGCTCAAGGGCACCTCAGTCGTTACTGTCAGTTCAGGGAATCGAATCGGCGACCCTCCAGTCACAAGGCTGGTTCTCTAACCTCCAGCCCACGACTGCCCCAGCTTTGTGGATTGATTCAAAACCACTTCTTCACTCAAACCTACAGCACTTTTGCCGTTATGTGCCGCCCATTTAATCAAAATCTCTGTCAACTAATAATGTTTACCAGGATAGTTTCCTACGACAGTTCTGGGGTATACGACTGTGCCCAGATCTAATGAAAGGTTTGTAACAGTGTGTTATGCCTACATGTGTCACTTAATCACTTAAATTAAGTAGATTAGTAAAAATGAATCCAAATATCATTTTAATAACCATTTAGAACAGACTTTGTGTGAATATGCCTGAGGCCATATGTGTGCAAGGTTGCATAAGTTGGGCAATGTCTCTAAAAGAGATTTTTTTGATGGGATATGAGGCATATTGAGCATGACATCGCAATGCACAGAGTTGGCGTTTGCCTGCAGGAGCTCCTAAATGTCTCCAGCACTGAGATGAAAGTACTAAATCCCTTGACTCTCTTCAGCTGTTTGGCTTTAGATGTTTGGAGTTGACAGGCTCTTCTCTGGAAACTCTCTCAGTGCCATGTGTGTTAATAAGCTTATTTTCCCTTAGTGTAAAACTCTCCTTGGTGGGCACACTCTGCCTGCCCTGGGACTCCAGCTGGTCACTGATCCTGAACTGTTATCCATTCATTATAAAGCCTAGAAATAAAGCACTTCATGCTGAACACTGAAAATTGTATTGCACTGAAATTTCTTTATTCAGGGCATCACATTTCTTATGTGCAGGTTCAGCACCTCCCTTGAGATTTGGGATTATATGTTGATCTGCTACGATGAGAGCTACTAATACAGCAATGTGAAACATCACAGTAGTGTTGTTTCTCAGACATATTAGCAAAAATGTTGCCTAATATGTGCTAATAGCTACACTAGTAAGCTTCTTAAGGGCACCTATTAGCCAATGGTCATACATATAACTCACCAGATAATAAATTAGTCACCTGTAACTGAAGCATGTAATACCTCCATGAGAACGAATAACAGCTGTAATTCAGTTTGGCATGGAATGGTTTGTAGACATAGTCAACATCAGTGTTCAGCCCCTCTTGCATCAAATAATTGTCAAGTTGGGCCAGATTTGATGGATACCTTCCATTGCGCATTCTGAGGAGAGTTTCCTGTAGACTAGGATTTTTGCCACTGCTTGTAGACCGCGATGACTGTGCGCTTCCATACATCAGACCCGAAGCCTGGGAACCGCCTGTTGCCCCAGAGGGAACCCCAGAGCGCCTGCACTTGCATTTGTAGATGCAGCAGTAAACAAGAAAGGGATGTGTGTATAATACACTATGGAAGCATGTTGTTTTTAACAGCCTCGTCTGTGCAATCAAAGGTCACAGGCATACAATGTTGGATGTTGGCATTATCAGACCCCAAACCTGATTTCTAATGATTCTCCATCTTTCAGTGCTGTTATTGACTGTAGATAGAGAAATGGAACAAATTCCTTGCAGTTATAGACTTATTCATAGGTTATTCATTCATACAGAGGTTTGCAGTATGGAGAACTTTGACCCATACTTGCTCACTAATACCAAATTTCCTTGTATGTTTACCTGCAGGAAGTTCCAAAATAGGTGTTTAGGTCTTACACCGCCCCTGTCCCAATCTTTTTGTAATGTGTTGCAGGTGTTGCATTTAGAATTCATCACGTATTTATGTCAGATGAAATATAGTCACCTGCTACTGACTGGCACTGGTTCCTTGGGGCTCAAGAGTCATGCCCACATAAACGACAACACACCAAGGCTCCTGAAAAGGATCTTAAATGATGTTAATGTTTTGTTAGTTTAAGCATACAATGTTAATAAAACAACAAATGCTATAATATAATAATGCTATCATATAATAACATTATAATATAACATTTACCTGATCAGAATTAAATCACTACATTCTCTTATTTTACCTACAGACCCAGGTTTCTAACATCTGGGTTTTATTATTAAGTGAAATTATTGGCAAATTATGTTGCTTGTTCATCTAAAAATGTCTAGAAATGAGGTAAATGGCCCAGATAAAAAGACAGAAACAGATAAATTAAATAAATTAGCTTCAAAACATGCCAACCACTCTCCACTCCACACACAACATACAAACCATGCTGGAAAAACAGCCTGTTTTATTGAAACATTAATGCTAAAAAAAAAAAAAAAACTACATTTGTATGTATCTGCCCACTTAACCTATAGCAGTTCAGGCCTGCTCATTCATCCCACATTATAGAACCCAAGAGTGCTTTTTTGAATGAAGCACAATAAAAGACAATTAGGGCAAAACTCATTTACATATAACAGTCTTAAGTAGAAAAGACAGACTGTTAGATCCTAAAGGGTAAAGGCAGGTTGGAAATGGTGAAGTAGATAGGAATTATTTTGGGAATATAAGCTCACTGGACAAAGGAATTAGTGACCTGTGACTAAAACATACCTAATAGCGTGCACCAGTACCTCCAAGAGCACGAATAACAGCTATGACTGGATTTGACAAGGACTGGACATCAATATTCAGCCAGTCTTGCATCCAGCCTGATTTGGTGGATGCTTCACTGGAACAGTTCTAAGGAGAGTCTGCAAACTCAGCTACTTCCTTCACACTATGGCCTTTGGACACCCAAATGAAGTCACTCCTATCTGTCAATCATTAACACCCACTTTGGACCTATTTTCCATACATGGAATGAAACATTCACTGCACTGTAGCACCTCCTCTCAATCTATGAATCCTGTCACTCACCCCACAGTTGTTTATAGCCCCATCATACTGTGCAGTGTCGTCTGCAGGACTGAAGTTACTACCACCTGAACTCGCAAGGTGACTACGTTTTTTACTAGTGAGCTTATAGTGCACATGTTGTAAAAGTACACCTCGGGTATAAAATGAGAAATAAAGAATATAGGACTTTTCAAAATGAGAAATATTAGATATATAGACTTCATTAAAATGATTTCACTTGCCAAGAAATTCCATCTTTTTTGCAGTGTAAATGGCTGTGCCACACAGGAGCCCAGAACTAATTTAAAAATATTCATCCAGAGGGCCCCATTCATTTCTTTGGCCTAGAGCCCAAGAATGAACATATCTGCTTCTGTATACTGTGTATGTGCTGCTGTACAACCAGGTGACACCTTCTGAAACAGACCTGCACTCTAAAGTGTTTAGTCTTTCAGCGACTCGTGCTTGAATCATGTGCCTCTGAAGGCTCTAGCATAGAGCCTGGAAGCCTGACTGGTAATTAAAACTTCATCAGCCTGCTTCATTAGGCATGTCGTGTAAATTATGCTTTGGCTTTTTTGATGTCCATTTTTGAAAGTGTTTCAAAGGAAGCCGCTGGCCATGCCTCTTTATTTTGCATGCAAGTGACCCCCGCATCAACTCACTACAGAAAAGAATAAAGGAGAGCCCACTGCTCACCTGTGTTACTTTACAAATGAGCTACTGTACCCCTGTGGCTCTTTGGCCCTGTCCTGCATACTATCCTTTCATCTTTTGCCTGCTCCAACAAATGAGGAATTAGAGCACTGGAGCTTTTGCTCTAGCCTTGTGCAGTGTTTGTTCTATGTGCTGCAAAGTTATACAATATGAACAAAGGTTTATTTATATGTACATTTAGGATTCTTTATTTCCATACGCATATAGCATTAATTTTTAATTAAGACCATTAGTTGGTCTACCAGATCTTGGACGGTTGTTAGCAGTCGCCTCTATATAAGTCTCTATATAAGTTAATCTTTTTATCTTTTAAAATCACTTTTAAACTCAATTTCTTTGTAGAAACGTCTCCTGAAGAACAAACATAGATTCTACTTCATGACCAAAATGAAATAAATGTAGGCTGATCTCCAACTTGGACAGTACTTCCATTCACAGTTCCTTATAGGCCATTTTCCATACATAGGTTCCATAAATGACTTAATTACTTAATGATGTAATATTCAGTTCATAACTTGTCTATGGACCTTACTGGCACAGACGTAGTTTGGGGGGTCTCTATAGACACTGTGGTCTGTTCATACATACTGCAGGAAATTGAAATCTGTCTAGCCTGTAACACGGTGGGTTTGGCATTTTGTGTTTGTAGCAGATGATGAGATGTGTTAAATTTGCTGATTGCATCATTTGTAGGCAGGTGGTTGTACATGGAGGTGGTGAAGTGCAGCCTAAAATTACAATAATTAGCCTCGGCCATTTGCTAACCTCTGAATTTCCCTGCTTCCCTGTAATTCAAAATGGAAGTTTATCAAGCGCATCATTAAGGCCAACGCAGATGCAAAACAACATCTGTTTCAGCAAATTGGATGTGTAATGCTGAGATCTGTCCTCCACTGCCTGGGACAGGAAGGCTGAGAAACATCTTAGAAATATCTGTTTATGAAATTTGGATGATGGACTGTTTTATATGCAGACACAAACACACACACACACACACACACACACACACACACACACACACACAAGTGTGTTCTCTTAGTATTGTAGGTGGCAAATATAAGATTCATGTGAATTTAATGTGAAAAAGTATGATAAAAGAATAAAATAAACATAAAATTTTCATATTTACAGTCAAATCACCCTTACATATCATTTTTATTCCATAATCAACCATCATATTATATATATGTAAGGCTGTATATAACTCTCATAGTGGAAATGAACTGAAATTAGCACACTGTGAAAGACATGCGACAACAACAATACATGTTTGAGGTGATTTAACAATCCCATCATCCCTCCACGGTATACCAACCTCCTGTCAAAGATGATGAATGTTTATGAGTGTTTTCTTTGAAGAGCTTCAGTCAGGTTTTGGCACTTTGTGGTGAGGTGGCATGAATGTCTGGCTATGTGGTTATGAGACTCTGCAACAAAACCAACTGGAAAATACCTATTTTTACCACTTCCATGTATTAACAATAACTTCTATTTAAAGGACATACATTTGTTGTAGTCTAGGCTACTTGTCAGACAGAAGACAACGCCTCTGAACACCAATTAGTAAAATGAATACCAATGTAATCAGAATCAAAATCAAGCTTTATTTGCCAAGTGTGCTCACACATACAAGGAATTTAGGTTACCTTAGTACACAGAGCATGACAACATTTCACAAATGACAAACACATTCCTCCTAATACACACACACACACACACCTACACACACACATGCACACACACATGCACACACACATGCACACACACACGCACGCACACATGCACACACACACACACACACACACACACGTACATGCACACACACACATACACACAGACACATCTACACACACACACATGCACACACACACACGCTCACACACACAGACACATGTACACACACACAGACACACCTACACACACACACACACAGACACATCTACACACACACATGCGCACACACACACAGACACACCTACACACACGCACACACACACAGACACAGACACACCTACACACACACACACATGCACACACACGCACATGCACACACACAAACACACACACAAACACACACACAGACACATCTACACACACGCACATGCACACACACACACAAACACACACACAGACACATCTACACACATACAGACACACCTACACACACACACACACAATAACCTACATACCTGTAAAACAGACTGTTAGATCCTGAAGGGTAAAGGCAGGTTGGAAATGCTGAAGTAAAAATGAATTGTATTCGGAATATAGCCTCACGGGACGAAGGGATTAGTCACCTGTGACTGAAACATACCTAATAGCGTGCACCAATACCTCCAAGAGCACGAATAACAGCTATGGCTGGATTTAGCATGGACTGGACAGGGGTCTGGCTACAGGCGACATCAATGTTCAGCCAGTCTTGCATCAAAGATATAGAGCCAGATTTGGTGGATGGCACACCTTACACTGTGCGGACTTGTATATGTTTATTACAGCGCTGAGTGCAGCGGTCAGGATGTAGAGGCAGATTAAGGCTTATAAAGCGCAGTATAAGAAGAAACACTTTATATTGAATGACTGCTCAATATTCTCAGTATTCAGTTCATTCTATTTAGTTATAGGCATTCACTTTTAATATTTTACCTTTTTGGAAAGCAAGGGCCTTCAGTTAAAGAGCTAAGAAGAGTGGAGAACAGGGGATTCTTACCATCCTCCTTACATGATGCCATAGGACAACTGCTTTTGGTTCTCTAAGTCAAAAGTCCCACCTTCATGCTGTATAAAGGTTCTAGGGATCTTGTTTAGTATCTTTTAGTATCTTTAACTCTTTAAACTAGAGGTTCTTCTATTGCACTGGTTAAAGAGCGCTTTGTAGCACCTGTTTTAGTTGTGACCAGTTTAACCCAGACTTATCCTCTAATGAGTGAACTGACTGCGTCTCCCCATCACACTGTGCCTTTAAGCTGGAAGGTTGAACATTAACATGTTTGCCTTCTGAGATACTTGAAGCACTTTCAAACACGACATCACTGGACTGCTCAACAGTCATTCTGGCCAGGAGAAGTCCTCCACCTTCTCCATGGACACAAGCTCTTTAGGCCGCCCTCCCCACACTGCAGAAAATGTTCACATATATAGTCTATATATCTTATATTTCTCGTTTTATGATTGTTATAATTTATTATGGAATTGGGATTATTTAACTTATTTCCAATTGTATTTTTATACTTGCATTTAAGTAATTTTATCAGGGAGTGGTCATGGCAGCTCCGCCTCCCCAATGCCACAAAAGGGGATTAGGGGATTTCTGTCACAGCATGAATCTCTTACAGCAGGCAGCAGGCTTTAAGTTTTAATAAAGCCAGACAGACTGTTATGTGTAAGCTTTATTACGAAGGTCTCCAGCCAGACAGCAAGGACTTACAAAGGCATATAAGTTTATCTCATAAATAGGTAGAGGAAGAGGAGGTTTCATTGATAAGCATACAAAGTACAGGTGTTAAGTTTTATTAAGTTGTGTAATCCTCCCATGACAATCTCTGATCTAATTAGGTGAATTGCCAACAGGTCAGTTACAGGACTGGGTATAAGAGAGCTTTTCAGAAGCTCGGTCATTTAAAAATAAAGATGGGGAGGATTCGCCACTCTGTAATAGAAAAAGCAACAATTCAAGGATTTTTTTTTTTTTCAATGTTAAATAAACTACTTTGGGATATTATAATCTACAGTACATAATATCATTAAAAGGTTTAGAGAATTTGGAAAATTCTCTGTTTCCAAAAGACAAGACTGAAATTTAACACTGGATGATCATGATCTTCGAGCCCTCAGATGGCACTGATAGAAAAAGACGCTTTGGTGGAAACCTCTGGATGGGCTCAGGAACACTTTGCAAGACGCCGCTCTACAAATGCAAGTTAAGGCCCGATATAAACAGGCCCAGAAACACTGCCGCCTTCTCTGTGTCTGAGCTCATTTTAGATGACTGAAGAAGACTGAGGTGAAGTGTCCTGTGGTTCCAAGAACCAAAATCATGGGCACCAAATCTTCCAGGCTAAGAAAAACAGAGGGACCAGACATTTTTATCAGGGCCCAGGTCAAAAGTCAGCATTTGTGAGGGTATGGAGGACGTATACAAAATTATTTATATGAGTTGTGTGGCAACATATGCAGCCATCCAAATGATGTCTCTGGGAAGGCCTTGCATATTTCAGTAAGGCATACTGCACATATTACATCAGCATGGCTCTGTAGCGAAAGAGCTCAGGTGCTGCCTGCAGTCCATACCAGTCACCCATGAAAAACATCTGAGGTATTATGCTAGGGAAAACAGGGGGAAGGAGACCCCGAACTGTTGATCAGGTACAATGCTGTATTAAGAATGGAAAGCAATTCACTCTCAGAATTATAGCAACTGGCCTCCTCTCTTCCCAAACGAGTCCTGTGAAATAAAGGTTGGAGGTGATGAACACATTAGTGAACATCAACCTGTCCCAACTTTTTTAAAAATGTGTTGCTGGCATCAAACTCTTAAAATATTTTTAACCCACATACGAGTGTAAGTGTTAAAGTGCAAGTAAGGGTTTTAGTGATTTTCACATTCAACAAATACATTACACAGTATACACAATACATACACAACACATAGACAGAATCCCAGATGTTTTGGAAATATGACTATATTTATTTAATGGAACTTTGGATTCATTTTAAGGCCACCTAGTGAAAACTCTAGTGAAAAATGATTCCATAGTTTAGGTGAACTGTGCTACCTGTGCCAGTCATAAAAAATTAACAGTAGGACATAATTGTGGCCCCATGAATCAACAAACACTATTATTCTGAGTGGGAGATTGTTATGGTAATTGTGAATCACATTCAGCATAATTGTATATAATTGTATTGGCACAGCAGTGTTGCAGGTGCTGAAATGGCAAGTCACGCTATTGATGCATGAACATTTTGGATGACATTATCCAATAGCCTATAAAAGCATCCGATCTAAAGCCTGGCAGCCCTACTGCTGTAAAAAGGATTAGGCCTGCCCGTATTAATACCTGCTTCACAACAGGCATTTTCAAGGTTAGAATTGTAGTTACCCATTTTAGCAATAAGCATTCAGGAGAACGAAACTTGTGTGGAGAAAGCATGGGCTAACTATGTCGGAACCTTTTGTCTGTAATTAGAAATCACTGTGGGCAATTTTGTAGTTCATGTCAAAGGAAAAAAAGCTTTCACTCGCAATTTTCCTCCAAGGTATTTGAGGGAACGGCTGAAGGTCTGCTATTTTGCTTTGACATAATGGTCTGCTTGGATGACTTGCGTGACTAGCCCATACTTAAGCTAGAGCGTTATGATAACAGATGACATAAATACCAGCTATTCAGACTGTGGTTGCTGATGATGAGGGCCACTTGAGTGTGCACAAAGAGTAGGGTAGTCAGTAACTTAACGCTTGTGTGAATAATGATATATTACACATATTTCCTCACAAAACTATATCCATAAGTTATATGTTACCAGGAACAATAAATGATGATGAATTTAGACTGATATGGGGAATATTTATTGAGTTACACCTACAGAAGTAGTCTGGCCCCCATGTTTGCTAATGCAACAGGCATATGTCTCGGCATGGAGCTGTAGGTTCCTAATGGTGTCCTGTGATAATCCGTCCCATACATCTTGAATATTCTCACACAGTTCCTGCAGATTGTGTAGTAGGAGTCAGGTGGAGTCACACCAGGATTTCTGGATGTGTGATGCATGACAACAAACCGTTGGTCATCTTGGTGCTGACCACAGTGCACACACAGATTTGTTGATCTCCACGAAGACAAAAGTGGGACTCGTCACTGCAGTCTTTCGCGATGTTCACGTGGTATTTGGGCAATCGTAGCGGTCTGCGTGTATGTAATCCTGCACTGTGTGTGGCTGTTGGGCAGTCAGGTACAGCAATAAGCCCGGTCCTTGTATTCGTCACATGCACTGCCCAGTATATATATATATATATAATACAGTATACTATATATACATACCTAGACTTAATGTATACTATTATGTAATGTTGATGGATATGAACATTTACTATTAATATAGTTTTGTAAGTTAAACTGAAATGCGTATCATATTTGCAACATATATATACAGGGGTTGCACAATGAAACTGAAACACCTGGTTTTAGACCACAATCATTTATTAGTATGGTGTAGGGCCTCCTTTTGCGGCCAATACAGCGTCAGTTCGTCTTGGGAATGACATATACTGCGTCCTGCACAGTGGTCAGAGGGATTTTAAGCCATTCTTCTTGCAGGATAGTGGCCAGGTCACTACGTGATGCTGGTGGAGGTTCGTCCTTCTTGGTGGTATGCTGACATTACCCTGGATACCGTGGCTCTTGATACATCACAAAGACTTGCTATCTTGGTCACAGATGCGCCAGCAAGACGTGCACCAACAATCTGTCCTCTTTTGAACTCTGGTATGTCACCCATAATGTTGTGTGCATTGCAGTATTTTGAGCAGAACTGTGCTCTTACCTGCTAACTGAACCTTCACACTCTGCTCTTACTGGTGCAATGTGCAGTTAATGAAGATTGGCCATCAGGCTGGCCCAATTTAGCCATGAGACCTCCCACACTAAAATGACAGGTGTTTCAGTTTCATTGTCCAACCCCTGTATATATATATATATATACATACATATATTGTTGGATATGATATATATGACATGATGTATTTGTTGTACATATAAAATATGAGATGCATTTCAGTTTAACTTAAAAAAAAAAGTATATAAAAAGTAAATCTTCATATCCATGGTTTCCTTGTAAAAGGTATGGAAAGTGTGAAAAGTGTTGACATCTCCTGCAGCTTTGAAAGGCACATTTACAGTACACCGGTTTTGTTGCCGTTGCTCTGTTGTCACTGTATGACAGTTTTGACAGTGTAAACATTAATTGGTCAAGACTAGACTAGAATGCTCTAAGATTTTGCCATCTAGAATTTGGCCTAAAAAATAGATTACTGGCTTTCTTCACAAGATCTGAAACAAAGTCTGAAACACAAAAGTATGAAATCAAGCTGAGTTTTTAATCTATCTCTGTACAAGAAGTTAGAATATTTATCTGTCTGTCTCAAAGGCGAATATCTCCTGTCTCAATAAATGATGGTTATCTAGGCTATTTTTAAGCAGACATGAGAGGGATTTTCCCATTGTAGCATAACCAGACTTTAAATCAATGCATTAAAAGGACTAGCACTCATATCGAACATACTGAAATTAGGAATGTTAGGAATTCAAACATTTTCCAACCGTTTACAGAGACAGCAGCGAGCTATGAGGAGCACTCGAGGCGAAGGGGGAGTTGTGGAGGTATATCTGTCACTTGATCTCAGCATTAATATTATAACTCAATATATTCAGTGTCATTTCTCTCAACATTACAAGCTGGCAACCTTCAACTATAACTGAGTGTATCATGGAGTAGGGAATTGCACAGGAAACATACTGCTAAGGCCGAAACGTCTTTGTAAAATAATGTCTCAGGCACCAGACTATATATCTACTGTAATAACTTTCTAAGAGGGAGTATTTGGAGGCAGACATCTGGTTCCTCTCACCACCACTGTGATCAGTTCCAACTCAGCCATTCCAAAACAAGTTTCACTGTACACCTTCATTTGCATTGTAATGACTAAACTGAAATGTTGAAAAATCCCCTTTTCAATTACCAAAAACATCCTTTATGACAGCTAGCTGGTCTAAATGTTGCTATAAATATGTGCAAGGTCATTAAAGGGCTCTTGCAGGTGTCATCTAGTCTTATGATCATTCTCCACAGAATTTCTGCTGAAGCTATCACAGATCCTGTAGTCAGCAGAATCCTCTTCTATGTTTCATCATTATTTGCACTATACAGTAGGGAACTAAATACTGGTGCTTTCTAATCTCATCTTGACATTATGTGCACGTATGAATGTACATTTGGTCTATGAGGTAATGTGTGTATGTGTGGGAGGTCTTGCCAGTTGTATGGTGGAATTGCAGTAGCAGTATCTGATGAAACTGACTGTAATGGTGTGAAAAGAGCAGCTCTTTTCCTTGGGCCTGCTCCGGAATCCCCCCGTTTCTGCCGCTTCTGTCTGTCGCTGCTGCTCCTTTCATGTTCCTCCCTGTAGATTTCTTGTTAAGATTTGTTTGTGTGGTGGTAGAAAGTGCCAAGGCTGATCAGATGGGCACTGGTGGCTGAGATAAGACTGCGGCCCCTCTGTTCCCATCCTTGACCCTTTTAATATCCCCACTTTAATATCCCCACTTTTTTTGTTTCAGTCAACAGAAACTTTGATCAGAGAAGTGAAGGCCAATTGTGGGATGTGAGGCTAGCAGCCATGTAAGCAATATAAAGAGGACTAGGGAGGTCTACCCATGTAAATTTGTAGACTGTGTGTTTGTGTGTAATTGGGGAGATGAGTGTTGGGCCGAGGGGTTGGGTGCTCTTTATGAAATGGCGTTACTTTAGGAAACAACATGAAGACATGCAGTTGTGACCTTGTGAGTGAGGTTGGACAGTAGTCGGCGTGCTTTTGGGAAGGCAAGGTGATCAAGGCATGATAGTGAGTGCAAGATGGATGGGACATTCCATTTGGGACACTGGGGCATGAAACATCGAAATCGTGCAGGCATTTCACATTCCTCAAATACATCTCCAGGAATACATCATAGAAAGCATTACCGCCCACAGTGGACAGCGCAATGGCCACCCCTGGGTCCTTAATGTTCATGACCTGCGGCATCTGGCTAGAATTGTATGTGCGAACAGACAAGCGACTCTGGCAGAAATCACATTTAATGCAGGAGGCCTCAAACACTGTGGGATGTGGGAGAAGAAAATTTATCCAAGTGCCTCTGTTAACAACACAACACCAGACACAACTAACTGGACCCTAGAGCTCTGGTAACTTGAGGTTTGGCCCAATGAGTCACAGAACAACTTGTTTCGGTCTGATGGTAGGGTTTGTGTGTGGTGCAGAGCCCACTAGTCCACATTAACACATCATTGACTGGTGCCCAGTACCTTTTCACTGCTTGGTGACCATTTGAAGCCCTTCATGGACTATGTACCTATAGAATGATAGGAACTTCCAGAGAGATGTAATGCACCATGCTAATGGGCCCAAATTCTCCAGAATTGATTGGTATGGCCTGCATGTTCACCTGACATGAACCCAATTGAGGTATTCTTCATTTAAACATAGTTTTACTGCTAACTTGACTCATTTAAAAAGTGGAATTATGGAATTTAGGTTATTGTGGACAGTTTTGTTTGAATGATGCTGGTGACGAACTTGCTAACTAGCTAGCCGCCAAGTTGCAATGATTAAATTTAATACCACTAGTGTAATGTGATCAGAATTCTGAAATGAAAACCAGGAACATTTGCAATTTAGCACTCAATATATTATGACAGTACCCAGTGGTTTTATTTCTGAGTACAGTTCCATCTTAATGTGTTTTGACCATGGCAACCATTGTACTGTAATAACACTGCGGTGAAGGCTGACTGGTAATGTTGGGTGCCAGCTAAGTAACTTTATAAACCTTGTCACAAAATTATACAGCCGGCCGCCATGGTGAGTGAAGCTAAGATAAACTGTGGAACACTTGATAAATAACTAATAAAGGAAAATAATAAAAGATTTATATTTCTTTCTTTCCAGCTCATGAGATTTGTCATTCTTCGCTCTTCAGAAATACAGTTGCTATTTAAAAAGAATCTCAAAAGACAAGCAGCTTAGACGAGGATTAGGCAGAGATGCATTTGCCACAAAAGACTTGCATTAACCCATAATTCATATTCATATTAAATGTTTGGGCAGTAAAAAAAGAGACAGAATGAAACATACCCCACGGGTCAGCTCTATTTCTAGAGAGTCAGAGATGCTGCCATCAACATATGCCTTATATTATATAAGGATAGCTGAGGAACGATGTTCGTTTTATACATGGCATGGTAGCAATATTCAAGTAGACTGTAGGCCTTACAAATCACAAATCAACAATTCCCAACTCACCGCTGTCCCAACCTACAGTGTGTCTTGAAAAGATGTTTGTGGTGATGTTGTGATGATATTGTGGAGCTTTACCCCACAGTGTTCTCTAACGCCAGGCAAGCGAGTGCTAGAAGTAGTCAGTAAATAGCTGCAGCCCCTCTGTTGGCCAAAACTAGCCCAATATGAGACAGTTCCCTGGACAGCTTCAGAAAATGGGGACCGTACCCGCACAACGGAGAGGTCTAATCTCTCTAACTACCCTACATTTGAGGTTACAGCTAAAGAGAGTTCAGACTGTATACAGATTTGGCAGTGTACTCTTTATTCAGGATTTGCAATTTACTGTGTCACCAAGATACTTCACCTTCCATACTTCAGAGAATTATAGCTGCTGTTATTGTGGCCCATATTGGAACACTAGAATAGCTGGATCAGATGCTATGTATTTATTTATTTATTTATTTAAATTTGAACCCTTTTTAGCTCCAATCACTTAATATAAACTTAAAATATGCTAATTATGTATTTGTTTTTGTGCTGAAGGAGTGAAAACTTTGAATGTGTTTTGTACTCGAAGCTTGCGATCACATTCACATGTGCTGTCACTTTCATCCTGAGTGAAAATACATCTCAACAGGTTCTCAAAATTGTGCTTTTGGCTATTCATGGGTCTAATTTTAAGCTCATTAAAGACATTCTGGCACTCCTGTTTCTTTGGTGCCTCCATGGATTGCATATTTTTCTGTCCAAAAACACACTTACACTCACTGAACATTTTATGACTCCTTGTGTCTGCACCCATTTTATCAGCTCCACTTAGTATAAAGAGGCACTTTGTAGTTCTACAATTACAGACTCTAGTCCATCTGTTTCTCTGTATACTTTTTTACCCTGTTCTTTGATAGTCAGGACCCCCACAGGACCACCACAGAGCAGGTATTATGTTGGTGGTGGCTTTTTAAGCGCTGCAGTGACACTGATGTGGAAACAGTGGTGGTGTTAATGTAAGTGGATCAGACACCGCAGTGCTGCTAAACCACTCAGTGTCACTGCTGGACTGAGAACAGTCCACCAACCAAAACTATCCGGCCAACAGCGTCCTATGGGCAGTGTCCTGTGACCACTAATGAAGGACTAGAGGATGACCAACACAAACTGTGCAGCAGCAGATGAGCTATTGTGTCTGACTGTACGTCTACAAGGTGGACTAGCAAGGTAGGAGTGTCTATTAGAGTGGACAGTGAGTGGACACAGTGTTTAAACTCTCCTGCTGTGTCTGTGTTTCCCCTTGTGGAGAAACTGAAGACGAACAAAAATCTCAAGAAATGCACTGTTTCGTGTTTTTTTGAAAGTGACAGTATGTTGCACACCCACTGTTTGTGCCCTTGCCTTTAATTGGATCCAGACAAGACTCAGTGCCATGTTGCAGGCGACGGAGGGTAGTCGAGCCTGTGTTTTCTTGGTCGGTCAATTTTTATCTGCAAATAAGCTGAATCTTCTATCAGACAGTGTTTACAGCTGAGGAAAGCTCCACAGCCAGAACACAGCAGCCTAACAGGATGCAGGTCACTGCTGGTTGCTTCACCTTGTGGGTTCCCATGACACCACGGTGATCATTGTGTGTTCTTAAAAAAAACCTGCAGGTGTCTGGAAGGCCGTCAGCAGTGTCAGCCCTGCGGTAGTCTGGGAAATCTCTGGGGTTTGAGGAGACACTTATCGTCTCAGACACACACCGTCTCCCGTGACGCTAGCGCTGCGGCTTGCTAACTCCTGCGCGTCGGATTAGATGTGACTTCACAGAGTCTCGTCACCATTTGATCCTGCAGTGAGAAGGGGAATTTATTTGTTTGCACAGGGAGACGGAACCAATTGGAAGATGTCTCTGGCTAATGCGGTTTCGCAACACTGGATAGAGGCTAGAAGCTGTGCTAACACGGTCACAATCAGATTTGAGCTTGCCACCTTTTAGCTCACACTCTGACGAATCCGGAGCAACAAAGGCGTCGTGCTCTCGGGGAGACTGAATGCAGGCAGCTTAGCTCTCTCTATGCCAAAGTGTCTTACCAAATATTTGTCTTAAAGAGTGTGCAGCTATCTGTAAAAGGCTGTGCATGCAGGGCCAGGGGGCAATGGCTTTTTGGTTTGGTTTATTACCAGTTTGAAAACCATGAACCAGTTTTTTGTATTACCAGATGGCTGGCTCAATATTGCATCCATCTTCGTTTAGTAGACTCACTGGCCTTTGCCCCCTTTACATCATCCCTGCTAGCAAAGACCTTTGGCTAATGTTACCTACAAGTTCTAATGAACTTTTAAAGACAATGTTTTAGTCTATCTAATGTTTAAAGAACGTTTTAAAGATGTTTACCATGTCAAGGCTAAATGTTAACTAAGACATACCTTTTTAACTACACTGTTCAGAGGAAGCTTTGGAGATGTTGTCAGGGCCACAGATTATCTGTCTTAATGACAAAAGAAATATTTATTCTTAGCACAACGTTCAGAAAATGTTTTATGGATGTTACTGAGCTCTGAGATGACAGGATGCTTTTAGATAACATTCTGGAAGCCAAGCGAAAAACTTCCTGCTGAAAGCTTTAATGGAACATCGCATTGCATGTTCTCAGAAGGCCTTTGGAATAAATCATTTCTAGCTGGGATGTCTGAAAATGAGGAGGAGATGACTCTGAAAATTAAACAGCTTATAGCTAATCAAGCATTCGTTAATTTGGGTTTCATTTTAAGTCTAGTCATGTCGCATCACCAAATTGTAAGCATGGATTAATAATTCTGCAATTAAAGTCTTTATTGACAATTGAAACCTTAACCTGCCAATCATTTTGGCATGGTGGTTTTGGTAGTATGCATAAACAGTATTACTCTCAGCACTAGTCATTATCTATATATACAATTCAGACATTATGCAGTCTACAGCCGTGGTAGTACCCACCATTAAGTTCACCGGGCTGTATTTAATAAAGTTCTAAAACTGTATAAAGTTAACTGTATTTTTGTGCTGCAAATACAATATCATCAAACAAACAGTTGCACCCAGAAGGAATCAACCAACAGGAATGAAACTTGGTGGGTAGGTTTGACATTATAAGAGATGCAAATGATTCAAGTTTCATACTCGGCCACGCATGTGACGTTAACAAGGACGGGCCTATGCTAACTATGCAAGGTTGTCCTGTAGAGTGTGCTTTCCATTCTAACCCATGCTGCTGTTGTGTTGGTAGCATCCTTTCAAAGCGAAGTGTGCCTCAGAGAAGCGTTTGAAAGCACTTTGAGCAGTTCAAATAGTTTGAGAAAGGTCCCATCGTAGGGCTCGGGGAAGCAGGAAGGTCTCTTTTGACGTATTGCGTGCCATTCCGGTTATGCGGACACTATGTCGCAGGTCACACATTTTTTGTATATACAGTGAGGAAAATAAGTATTTGAACACCCTGCGACTTTGCAAGTTCTCCCACTTAGAAATCATAGAGGGCTTTGAAATTTTCATCAGGTCCACTGTGAGAGACATAATCTAAAAATAAAATCAGGGAATCACTATGTATGATTTTTTAAATAATTTATTTGTGTGTTACTGCTGCAAATATGTATTTGAACACCTGTGAAAACCAATGTTAATATTTGGTACAGTAGCCTTTGTTTGCAATTACAGAGGTCCTGTAGTTTTTCACCAGGTTTGCACACACTGCAGCAGGGATTTTAGCCCATTCCTCCGCACAGATCTTCTCCAGATCAGCCAGGTTTCTGGGCTCTCAGACACCTCCATGATTTCTAAGTGGGAGAACTTGCAAAGTTGCAGGGTGTTCAAATACTTATTTTCCTCACTGTATATAAATGAGTGACCTACGACTGAAATGAGCCTAACAGTGTGTAATACCACCCTGAGCACAAATAACAGCTGCAATACAATTTGGCATGGACTGGACAAGTTTCTGGATCTAGGCAACATCAGTGTTTAGCCATTCCTGCATAGTTAGGCCAGATATTTGTTCATGTTATGAGGACGGCATGACACTAAACTGACTTCAGAATTAAATCTTTTCTGAAGGAATCGCATATCCAGTCATCAGCTGAGTGTGTTTTAGATGCCGCTGTTATGAATTGCCTGGGTTAGCTTGGCGCTAGTGACACTAAATGAAAATAACGCTTATGGTCTTAATCACCTGAACAAAGAACACTGTTATGTGTGACTGACACAGGACTAAATCTGGGTCTGAACGTAAACAAAATAAGAGCATTAATGAAATGACTGCAATATTTCATCATAAAAATGGTAGCATGTCTAAGAACAGTGGGGGAGCTTCTCAGTCAGTGCTGTTGCTACTGTGTCATCGCATACTGCTCTTGCATCCAGACACACATAACTGAGACATCAGTGCCCCAGTGTTCCCACCTCAAGGGGGCCTATTGCCTGTGCCTTGAATTCTGACTACTACAGATGGAAGAAGTGTGTGAATCGGGTTTAAAGTACTGCAACAGGACAGTATTGAATCTGGATTTACTTTACAAGTAATCCAGGACTGAAATGGGGGTTTAATGTCATCCCTGATTATTTTTAGTTATGATTATTATTAAATTAGTTTTAAAATAATCAGGGATGCCATTAAACTCCCAGGTTTGATGCCGCTGCATGAATAGAGAAACCTTGATTTAATCCAGGTTTAAATTTAATCCTTGTGAGTACGATCAGCTGTTTATGTGACTGATCAAAAATGTGTATTTCCATAGGTAATACAGCCACACATTAAAATTAGTAAAGTCAGTCCAATTCAGGGATGCCAGGTTATACTGCCAAGAATGCTACAGCCGTATCACTTCATTGTGCACAGGAGACACATCCTAAACTGATGTTTGGAACCCTTAGAGCATCTTCTTTCAGCTTTGCACATGCCGATAGCTTTGATACCCAAGGGCTAATACCCTGTTTAGCCGTGTTTTAATGACAGGGAACTAGTTTAGGCACAGTCAAACTTGTGGCATTGCAGATAGTGTCTTATTTGATTTTAGAATCGTTCCATACTACAGATAGTTAAACCAATGTCCTTTAATCGGTGGCAAACTGTGATTATTAGAGCTGCATCTTTAGTATAGGCCATAAATGTAAAACAGCCCACTGAAAAAAGTCTAAATGTGATGGGTTACTTATTATGCCACATCCTAAGGCCTTCTGTCCACCTCCTAAAGGCTTAATCAATGAAAGAGCTTGTTTGGCTAGATCTTTGGAGCTACGGCAATGCCAATCTGACTAGACAATTTCCTGTTGGACATTTTATGATTTAACCATTTTAAATTAGAATCAATTTATTTTCAATGAATATTAGAAAAGACAACATGACATTTAACTAAGGAAGGAACAGAACATAAGAGAATACAAAAAAGAGTCAGAGAGTAAGTGATATGAAAAAGCATGAATATCTGAATGTATGTATAATGTATACAAATATTGACTATTATATGAAGTACATTGCAGAATGATATGAACATATGAAAAAGCATTATGGTGCAGTGGAGTTACGCAGTATGAGAAGTTTGTACGTTGCTGTTTAAGTTGAAGTGGAAAATTTCCACTCTGGTTAAAAAACACCACAGCGCTGAGCAGGTACCATGTCTGGTTGTGCAGGCTTTGATGATTTTTCGCCAGAGGGGAGTGGATGGATGAGCATGATGAACAAGCACAAGCATGATGATACTCTAAAATGAAAAGGAGCTAAAAAATAGACACATATTTTTAGTTCCCAGACAGCATTAAGCCTTCTCTGAAGGCCTATTAGGCCCTGAGGGGGTCTTCCTTGCTTTTTTATTGTCATCTCTGTAACCTTGGTAAAATTGCCTTAGGAAAGGATCAGGATTGGATTAGGCATAATATGCCTGATACTGATCCATTAACCTCTTAAACTGCAGGCTTATTATTCAGTCATACATTTTAAGGCTTATTATTCTGGAGGTGCCATGAATTATTTGGTGACTGTGAAGTAAAAAATGTAGGATACGTAGTTTGAGATTGAGTGTGAGATTTCCTTACAGTCCTTAAAATGCTGTAACCCATTAAATGGATCCTCTGCAAGGTCCAGGCTTTCATTCGTCGTTTGAATTACTTAGAACTGAGGCGGTTTGGATTGATTTCAAAGTAGTTGCGAATTATTAGAAAGACAAGAGCTATGTTAGTGGGATTCAAAATCCATGTGATGGTGGCATAATGTCATTTAACCTGTCACATTGTATAAGAAATCTTGGTGTAAATTACATAAACAGGGGTGGCTCCTTTATTTACACAGTGCCTTCACGCCAACCATTACACCAGAAAGATGCATTTGTCTAAGCAACTGTCTTAAAGGAGCAATATGTAAGATTTTTAGTTTTTTAGCTATCCAAAATGTAACTAGAATTATGTACAGTATATATGTATATAACATGAAGAAAAAATATTTTGACTCTACTGCAAAGACATCTCTCCTTGCAGAGATAACTATTTGAGTGTGCTAAACAGCTAGCCTCATCTTACAAATTACTCTGTTAAATGAATGAACTGTGTAATTTGCATTGTCATTAGCTTTAAACCTTTCTCCTGGTATTATGTCTTAATGTTGGTATTTGGACACCTGAGGTAGGAAAATATACAGTCATGTGCAAAAGTTTTTACACCCCCATGTTAAACACATATTCTAAAGGGGACAAATAAATGTTTTTTTTGCATATTTAAGTCCACTATTCTAACATTCTGGGAAAAATTCAAACTTTTAACAGTAGTACAGTTTTGTTGGTAATCTTTATTGACGAGGCAGCGTGCAATCTGTTAAAATGACTGGATTAGTGGATTTGAATGGAACTGAACACTGACCAATTAACAATTAATAGTTTTCATTTAAAAGTTTTCCTGTCTGATTTTGAAGGGTTCCCCTTCAAAGTGCATTACTGACCACTGTGTTTCATGACATATACTGTTGAGAGTACATACATAAATATCAGTGCAGTAGTTTAATATTATTAGTGGAGTAAAAATGTTTTTCCAGTTCACACCGATATTAACTGGGTTAACCTCCGGTTTACTGCACTATGGAATAAACCTCCTAATTCCTAAAAGTAATATTTCAGATCAGACCTCTAAGCAGTACCTCAGCCCCAATCAAAGGCATGCTGATTCCATGCAAGCCATGCTGCAGGCCCCGCCTCTGTGTTTTCTTTTTCACCCAAGATGCACCAATCCCAAGTTCCAGTTCTTTGAACTCTGAAATTAAAATATTTTTCCATCAGTCAGAGTGCTGCACTGGGTTCATCCCTTCAACAACACACTAGACTCCAGCCTCCATGCTCTTGCCGGGTCTAGTGCAGTTAGTTGCCCTAGTGCCATGGCCATTTGTCTGGCCATCCTTTGGTAGAGCACTGGAGTAAATGCAGCACTCCGCTAGCACTCTGGCTGTGTAGCGCTCTGTTCATTTCCTCTTCGGATGGCTTTGAAGCCTTGGAAGCCACTCTGGAAGTTTTATTTTGTGTATAAATACATCACAAAGTTCAGGTTTGACGATCCGCCATGAGTCCAGACACTTTCAAAAGCTCTTAAATATCAGCTTTGAAAGTCTGCTTTACTCATACAGCACACACTCTAGTCTTCTTTTCCTTTTCCCTAAAATCCCCAGATTTGAAACGACTCTGTTTCTAACAGACGTCATTTAGAAAATGGCAAATACGCCATAAACACTGTGCAATCTGAAGGTAATGAATTGGAGATAATAACAGCTTTCCTAAAGCCGGGCAAAATGTTCATTTAACCCTGATGCTCCGGAGCATTAAATGTGAATAAATCTTCTCCATATTGGCACCGCGGCAGCACTTTTGCTGACTCGCCTCCGCTCACTATTGACTGCAAGGCTCGTGCAGTTTATGATGCACAGTTGGGGCTGGGAAACGTGGTTACAGGCCTTTCAGGTACTTTCCCAATTACACATGCTCACCGAGTCCGCATTCACACAGGCTGTAATCTCCCTTTTCATTATGCCCTTCTTTTGATGTGATGAAAGCAAACGTCTCTTGTTGATTTCCGTCTCCTTGTCTCTCATTCAGTGAAGTAGGGCCTGGACGGGCGACGTCATCAGACACAAGTGAATATTATCCTCCTCGCCCCACGGTTTGTTTATGCACTCTGTAGATGAGCTTTTGTTTGTTTGTTTGTAAACAGGGCTGGCAGATTGCAGATTAGAGATTTATCATACAAGGCGCCGTGTTTTCCCAGCAGCGTGTTAGTGATGTACATTAAAATAATCTCCATTAATCATTTTCCTCCATCTCTCTCTCTCTCTCTCTCTCTCTCTCTCTCTCTCTCTCTCTCTCTGTCTCACTCCCTTTTTCTCTCTTTCCGAATCATTATAAACGAGTGGCAGGCAGTTAGCGCTTATTGCTTTTGGAGCTCTATTCAGCTGACACCTTACAGATGGTTTTAAATTAGATCTCGCAGAACAGGGGGCAGGAGAGAAGTGTGTGTGGGGGGGTGCCCTCACAAGGTTACAATTTAAGTTGTTGGCGAAGATTTAATTCCTTAAAGCGCAATCAAGTGCTGAAACGCTCTCTGGCTATTAAAAACGGCGTGCTCAGCAGCCTGAATGTTGTACATGATGTATAATGCGATCCGTTCGAGTTCGCAGAGGAACGGAACAAATGAAATCGCCCCCTCGACTACAAATCCTGTCACATCTTGAGGAAATTATGGGGTTTAGTGCAGGAGACTGAGCTCAAGCACTCACTGAAGCTTGCACACTCCTTTTTCAGGGTGAAGTAAGTGCTTCCCATGTCTCTCCCTGCCCACCGCCCCAACCAACCATCCCCCCAACCTTCTTGCTTCATAGACTTTCCCCTGCAAAAGGCATCAATGGAGCCACAGCCGTAGCCATACAGAGAAAGTCTGGAGTTGTCAGCACCAGTGATCTTCACAGAGGAACCTTTTTGAAGTTTGTTACAAAACAGCGTATAATCAGGCAGCACATTAATGTTGCTTTATTAAAGCTGGGCGCTCCTCCTGGCTGCTCTCCTCTGTAACCTTGTACGCTCTTCTGCATTTTGTATGAGTAATTTCAGAAAGGAAACTGCCCACCTTGTTTACCAATGAAAAAATGTTGGATATTTAAAAAGAGAAGGAGAAAAAAAATACAGTCCAAGGTCCTAACATCAATGGCTGGCGCAAAAAGGTGCACGATAAATAATTAACGGCAACCGGAAACTTTACAGCTGGCTTCTCTCTGCTCTCTTTGGTGAAGTTTTCCAGCCACGAATCTGAAGTCTGAATTAAGCAGCCAGTGGGCATTCTTTGCTGAAAATCCTTTTTATTCCAATTTAGGGTTTAATGTGCATTCAGCAAAACTAGCAGCTAATGCCTACAATCCCTAAAACATCTACCCGCCTTTATTCACAATTGCTATCCAAACACGTAGGCGTCTCTACGCCACAGTCCTACCCGCTGCTCGAGTGGAATTATGATGATTTTGTTAACTTGGTGGCTTTGTTGGATGATTTATTTAAGCTCAGAGTGGCCGGCTGTTGGGCCTTGACTGTCTTTGCATTAGGCAAAAGTGGGCAGCCGCCTAGAGCCTGCCTTGAGGCGAGGACCCTGTGCAAATATAAATTGGGTAAACTGTATGTGTTGATGTTAAATAATGTAATTAGTTGCAATTGCTTTCAGTCATTTCCAATGTCCAGGGTTAAAACCAGATGATGGTTAGAGCAAAGTACTCTCGCTACCAAAACAACAGCTGCACCCAGAAGGTCGGATTGCAGTCCTATAAGGAAGGAAGATAAAGAAACATAAACGATGATAAATTTAGACTGATATGGGGAATATATATACTCTGCACAGTCGGGACGCTGTGTTTGCTAATTCAGCATGCCAGACGTCTCGGCATGGAGTTGTAGAGGTTCCTAATTATGTCCTGTGATCATTCATTCCATGCAGCTTGAATATTCTTAGACAGTTCCTGCAGATTTTGTGGTAGGAGTGGAGGTGGAGTGACACCAGGCCTTTTGGACATGTGATAGCGAACTGTTCATCTTGCTGCACCTCGTCTCCACCAGGATAAAAGCAGGGCTCGCCACTGAAGATGACCCAATCAGAATCCCTCCATGACAGTCTGGCATGACACCATTGCTTTTGCAGTGTTGACGTGGTGTTAAGGGCAGCCGTCATGATGTCTGTGTGCATGCAGTCCTGAGTCATGTGGCCAATGGTGCTGGATGACTCATGGAGGGTATCACTGCTCGCTGAATCATGGCTGTTAGGTCAGTTAGGTACAGCAGTAAGGCCCATCCTTGCTTATATCACATGCATGGCTGAGCATGAACCTGATATCATTTGCATGTCTCACAATGTCAAACCTACCCACCAGGTTGGTTGATTCCTTCTGTTCTATTAACTATTCTTTTGATGATGGGTGTATAATCAAAGCATGATAACAGTATTAGGCAGATTTGCTGCTTAGTTAACCAGTAAATCATATTCTTGGTCTTTTCTGTGTTCCTGTGGGTACTGTTGGTACCTGCCTGCTTAGTGGGTGCAATTACTAGGCTCATTAAAACTAGTCTGCACATTGCAACACATCATGGCTGGTGCAGGTTAACTGCGTAAGTGAAATATTATTCTAATATTCATACAAACTCAAACTGAAATATATTACATACAGTATATTGACAGGATTTAAAACGGTTTTGGTCGCCAAGGTATCATTTCAGCCATGTGCTAAAATGACTGGAGATCCCACTGTCTGCTGCAAATCTTTGCAGGCAAACTATTAAATAATGCAAATCAATACATGAAGCTAAGAGCCTGAATATTGCTTAAATGACTGTAATAATAAACTGGAGCCCATTCCTGTCTAGAGACCCATTATAAGACTGGCCTCGGGTGGCGAACAGTGGCTTTCTTAGTGTGCTAAGGAAAGCTTACCGTCACCATGAACTGACCAAGCCTTTCATGTCTAAAACACATCACTGCAATGGCAGTCACAGCGAGAAATACAGATTGTGTACTGTGATATTATTATTATTATTATTATTATTATTATTATTATTATGATGGTATTTCTTCATGCATGGTAGTAGCAAGGGTGCAAAGCGTGCTTCATAGTATAGATAGCTAATAATTTTGCAATTACAAATAAAAGTTACTACTAACGTTAGCTGTTAGCCTACCTGCTTCACTAAGGCCCAGCTTTGTGAGCATCCGGTACTTTTTCACTTACCTTCTTTGTTTCAGAGTTGTTGCGGTATGATTTCTGCGGAGGACTTAATAGCATTAATATTATCTGTAATCTAAACTTAATGTTCCTCTGCCAAACATCTGCTGTTCCTTAAAAAAGGAATTTCAGCTGAGAGTCACTTTTTAAAGCCAGGTACTTGACTTGTGTGAGGCATAACAGTCTTTCTTCTGCACACTGCATCAGGCACATTTCTGTAAACAGCAGAACATCTTAACAGAATCTTCACCATGATAGGAGCGCAAGCATTCCAGCAGTGGATTGAATTTCAAGGCCTCACTCGAGAGAGTAATGTGTGCGCGTGATGGATCAGCCGCTTCAGAGAGCAAATCAAGGAGAGGAAAAGGAATCAGAGATAATGTGTCTCATCATGAGGCCGGTGTAAAAATACTGGCATAACCTTCAGTTGTGACTTTATGGTAGCTGTAAGGTAGATGGTATTGCTGGTATTTATTATAATAACATTGTATTGTTCAATTTCAGAAAATGTCCTTGTGGGTGTTTTGTGTTTACCAGTGTTGGCAGTGTAAGGCAGTCTTAGTGAGAAAGGTTCTGTGTAGTAGCAGTTTAAGGAGGAACCACTTAACCGTACAGAGGTTAGCTGTGAAACTGGGTTGGATGGCGAACTTTAAACAACAGCTAAAAGTTAATGTCCTTTAAAAGTCTGAGATTTAGATTCCATTTCTGACTAATTTTTAATGTGTTAAGCTACACCTATGCATATGCCTCTAATCAGACAGCAGATGCAAAACAAGTTAGTAAATAAACTAATCTTAATCCTGTTATAAACTCCACACATGTCAAACATAAAAATATAGTATTACAGATTTTACTCAGTAAAAGCACTTAATTTAAGACATGACATAATTTTTACTTTTAATTATTAAACACTATACCATGACTTTCTAATGCTCTTATGCACACATTGTATGTCACTATGGATATGAAATTGAAATGTTTTCAATACAGTACCTAGCAAGCAGCAAAAAAGTAGAGTTGAAGCTTTAAGCAATTATACATGTGCCTTTTAGACTAGATTAGATTAGATTCAACTTTATTGTCATTGTGCAGAGTACAGGTACAGAGCCAATGAAATGCAGTTAGCATCTAACCAGAAGTGCAAGTACAGTATTATTTACACCAGAAGTGCAAGTAATAGTATTATTTACATAAAGAGATATTATATACACTAATAATATATATATATATATATATATATATATATATATAAGCATATATATATATATATATGAATGTATAGAGCAGCATTACAAATGAATGTTTGAACTGTAAGAGTAGTGCAAGTAGACAGTATGTACACAATAAAAATAACATCTGAATTTTTCATGGCAAGCGATACTTTATCATAAAAGCACCGACCACTATGTCCAATAACCCAGAAAAATAGCTCAACCCAACAGTTAGGGAGACTTGCAATGATTGCAGAGGTCTTGACATTTTTGGGTTGTCTGATAGTTAATTGAACTGTTGAACTGGTCAGAGAGTGGCTTCAAACTCCAGATATAGAGACTTTTGTTTTCGCATGTTTGGAATGTAAAATGTCTAAGTAGTTTTTCTAAGTTCTGGTCACCTTAGTTCTTTACAATTCTCCTAAAAATGGAAATGGGAAGAAATACTTCCACACTGATTTTGATGCTCTTATTTACGCTCTCTCGAGGCTGATGTTACTTTCAAGTTTCTTTTAAATAGTGCGGCTGTTCATTGCTAATGCCCACACAGGCCTCTGAATGTAACTGCCACACATTTTAGAAACATGAATGAGAATTAGATGCTAAGGTCAGCTTCATCTCATTTCTATTACTCATCTAACTCACTTACTTTTATCAAACTTACTAACTGAGGTGGGGCTACTGGTTTAACCCCTAAATTACTACAGCTATATACTTAGATGTAGCAAATACGGTTTAAGTGTTCTCATGCTTATATGAATACAGCAACCTGCTAGTGAGTGCTAGTGATAGTGTTGTGGGAGGTGTGGCCATGTAGAGCAGTCCCATGTCTCTCAAAAGAACTTGCGGTTGTAGTTGTTGTTTAAAGAAGTGTATATGCGTTATTTGTGCCGTTATTTGTTCAGCTGTGGGGATGTAGGGCCAGCGTTCTACCAGTATTCTACCATAAATGAGAAATTTGTGAGGTTGTGTTAGTCAGGGTTGTACCGGGGTTCTCCCCAGCTGCTCTGTTCAATAAAAGAGGATTTCCTTGATGCACTATGTTTCAACACTGGTGTCAGAAGTGGAAGACCCCCCCCCCCCCAGTGGACTTAAAAGTAATGACACTTGAACAAACTCAAAGACAAGAATGATAGAGGATAAAGGAGATTGCCAAGCACAGAGGCTTCGGAGCCTGGCTGGAAGACAGGGATGGAGCAAGCAGAGCAAAGATGCTGGACCTGTGCTCTGACCCTAAGCTTACACACAAGCAACCCCTGGAAAATGGGCAGTAGGTAGCTGAGGAAGCAGCCTCGCAAACTATTGTGCTCTCTCAAATGCACAGCCTTCTCTCTGCCCTGGGAGATGACCAGGTCCCTAGGGAGAGATGGGGTGCCCCATGCCACATGGACTCTGCCCAGATTTTGTGAGGTTACCAGGACAGCTGGACTAGGTAGAGACCCATACTGGCTCACCCTGGAGGAGAGGTGTGGCCATGCAAAGTCTCTCTGGAGCTATGTTGGCCAGCGCTGAGCAGCAGTTCTCCTGCGGTCTTATTGAAAAAGCATTTGCTGCAAGTGGTATGTTTCCTGAGTCATGCCCTACGCTGACATCACAAAACATTAGTGCATGCTAAACAATGTTCTACCATCTTACTGCAATTCCCAGACTCCCCAGATTACTCTGTCCGGCCCTGGTAGAAGGTTAACTTGACTTTAAGGCCAGTCCCTCACTTGACTTTCAGCACAGCCCTGTGTATTCCTAATCAGAGTGCTCCGACATTACCAACCTTTTATGTGTAGATCGATTTCTGTGTATATGCCAGATAATTTCTTTCCATTTAGATAAAATGTACACTTTGGCCTCAGTTCAGAAGACCCATCCTGACTAATTCCCTGTGCACACTTCATGTTCAATCTTTCTGATATACTAATGCATTATAATGAAGTATTTATATGCAGAAAATGAGAGCCCATAACTAGCTCAGACACAGAAAAAGCAAAAAAAAAAACAAAAAAAAGGAGAAAAGAAAAAAAGCAGCTCATTAAAGAATGTGTGGATCAGTTGAAAAGCCTGCAGTCTGCCTTGAGTCCGCTTCTGGTTCTCTAATACAGTAAAGTCACTGGTGTTAAACGCCCCCGGTGTCCATTTAGCTCTGGAAAGAGTGGAAATTTACAATGGAGTGTTTCAGCAGTGTGGTTTAAATTAATCCCGCTCGCTTTACTGATGTGTTTACTGCACTTTTGCCTGCACTTTTATTGTGAATGGGTAAAGTTATTGTGCAGAGCTGTGGAGTGGGTGGCAACTAAAGAAGACAGCTAAATCAGACACAGGCCTGAGAGAAAGAGAGAGGCAGGCAGAGGGAGCGGGAAAGGGAAATTGTCCTTTCGTCTGTAAGTGAAGCATGGGGAGACTGGCCTTTCCTGCTGGAGGAAACCGAGGAGGGGGTGTTGGGATATGGGGTGCAGTATGGGGGGAGGGTTTTGGCACATAAACTTTCACTGACGGAAATTAAAGTGCTATTAAAAAAATAGATACATACAGAGAGAAACAGGGAGAGAGAGGGACAAAGAAAGGGAGAGTTCAAGTGAAAAATGGCTACAATGTATAATTTTAATATACAATTGCTGTTTATTGAATATAGAGTGTAACATAGTGGGGAAATGATCAAATACAAAATGTGGCCTGTAGTGAAGTTACAGCATTTTATAGATTTTTTGAAATAGCAATGCCATACTGTTCTCTGTTGTAAAAAATAACAGAGAGAGAAAGAATTGAATAAGAACAAAAGGGAAAGAGAGAAAAAGATGGAGAAGTAGACTGAGAAAGTAAGATAGAGAGAAATAGACAATGCTAGAGTAAGAGAGAAAGAGAGAAATGAGATAAAAAGAGAAAGAAACAAACAAACAAACAGATAAAAAGAGAGCAAGAAAGTGAGAGAGAAAGGGAAGGATACAAAGAGAAAGTGAGAGAGAGAAAATAAGAGGTAGAGTGAGAAAGAAGGAGACAATAAATAAAAAAATTAGATATAGGGAGAGATCAAAAGACAGGAAGAGCGATAAAGATACAGAGTGAGAGAGACAAAGAGGGAAAATAAATAAAAAGAGAGAGAGGTGAGATAAATATATATGTGTGTGTGTGAGAGAGAGAGAAAGAGAAAGACAGAGAGAGACAGAGAGAGAGACAGAGAGAGAGAGAGAGAGAGAGAGAGATAGAGAGAGAGAGAGAGAGAGAGAGAGAGAGAGAGAGAATGCACGTCTCTCAGCTCTGCTGTACTGGTAATGTGCTTTCCTGTTTCTCTGAGACTGACCCTCAACTCTACACCATAAAGCATAAAGGCCTCAGTGGGTCTCTCCTTCTCCCTCTCTCTCTCTCTCTCTCTCACTCTGGCCCTCACTTTACCTTTCTTTCTGCAGTTCTTCCTGTAAATGTTCTTTGTTCACTAACCCTTTACTCTTTGTTTGCCAACGCCTGCCACACCCCCTATCCCTTTCTCTCTCTCACAGCCTGTAGAGAGTTGGTGCCGGAGTTCAGGGACAGAAAGCCAAATGCTCTGGTGCAGGTGGCTGTACTGGATGCTCATGAGCAGGGGATCATTGCCTACGCCTGCACCGAGGTGGTGGAGGTAAGAACATACACACTCTTACTACATACTTGGGCCTGACCAGTGTATCAAACGCTTGATATACTCAGATAATAGTAGGTGTTGTTTTTTCATTCAGATTATAAAATCACAAGCAGGCACCCTGATATGATGATCACCACCATCATTGTTAATATGTTGGAGTCTGCTATATTTTAGACCATATACGATTACAATATCAACCTGTATTCCGGCCCATCTAAAGTCTAAGCAATTTTTGGGAACATCTTTAAATATTTAAAGTCATGTTACTCTATACCTCTGCCTGCAGTGCACCGAAACCTCAACGGCTCCAAATCATCATTTACAAACAGGGAACCACTGTTCAAATGTTTGGAATGAACAAGTTCGAAATCCTTGTACAAATGTTTGGAGTTAAATCACTGAAAAGTTTGGAGTCATTATTCAAAACTTGGAAAATACTGTTCAAAAGTTTGAAATCAGTTTTCAAAACTTGCTTTAAAGGTGTAAATCACTGTTTAAAATTTTGTCATCATTTAAAAATATTAAATGACTGTTCTAAAGTATGGATTTATCATTGAAAAGTTTAAGATCATCATTGAAATGTTTAGAGTCATCAGTCAAAACATTTAGAAGTTTGAAATCAATCTTCAAAATCACTGTTCAAACATTTGAAAAGAGTTATCAGAAGTTTGGAATGTCTGTTCAAAAGTTAGGACTTACTCAAAAGTGGAAAAGCCCTGTTCACATGCTGGATATGGCCAGAACATTGGGAATCGCTGCTTTGGTTGTGGTTGCAGATTTGATCAGTGTTTCTGAAATAGGATGCATTCTGGGTGTTAATCTGTAGTCTTTATATAATCATCTACAGCGGTGTTCATCATCCTGATCACATCCTTCCATCCTCCAGTGTCAGAATCATTGTATTATAGGTTTGTGCAGTTGGACACTTAACACTGCATTGTTATACTGCCACTGTAAAATGTGTTCAGTTTGCTGCGCATGCGAAAGTGAAATTCTTAACATGCCAAGCTGGATGGAAAGTCTTTGAGCTCCAACTCTATATCCCTCCTCAGCCCTGTGTAGTCCTCTCACACGCTACCACACACTCCCACACACACACACACACAAACACACTCTATCTCTTTCTCTCTTAATCACACACACAACACACACACTCTTACACACACACACTTTCTCCCTCACGCACACACTCAACACACACTCTCATACACACACACACACACATGCTTACATACACACAGTCACACCCACTTTCAGTTGTCATGACAACCATAGCAGACTCATATTTGGCAGCAACAGCTGGTCGTCCCTTTGCCCCTTTTAGGAAATACCGAGACACCCCCCCCACCACCCGACGCCCCCTCTGTGCCACAGTGCCGTCCCATCCCTCCTCCTTCCCTCCTGCCCTCTCTCTCTTTTCCTCCCTCCCTCTGTTTCTCCTTCCTCCCCTCTTCCACCACATGGGCTGTCTGTCCCTCATGAGCGCACAAAGAGAACTCTATTTCCCTCTAAATGAGATTTGCTGGAGGAAAAAGAGAGAGAGGGAGAGTGAGAGGGAGAGGGGTACTCCTCTTAAGTCAGCTCTGACTACAGTTAAGCTGTGTGTGGGTCTGCAGTGACAACACATGATAAACGCTAATGCTAAATTGGGCAGCCACCAAGCGCACTGGAGCCATAAAGCACTGATTAGCTCTGTTATTCTTGCATACAGTTGTGAGGCGCTGTGGCGGCCTCTCGGTATGGAAACAGCTTTAGAGTTTTAAGGTTTAAAGCCAGTTCAGTTTCAAGGTAGAAAGAGCGCACTGGACTCTGGACCGAAGGGCCAATCAACATGGGCTTGTGTTTGGGAAGGCTAAAGAGGAGGGTAGGTGTCAGAGCTTTTTACTGACTTCACTCATTTACCTTTTACCTTTATGACTGACAATTTTAGGGGGGATTCCTTCCACTTTTCTAGACTTTGAGATGCCATTAGAATGTAAGCATAGCCATTAAGCATGGTTTGATACAATATGATTAATTGTATAGAAACTTACAGACACTGGTTTTTTTATAGTGATGCTTATAGGAATCAGGGATCTCAATGACTACAGTGCAAACAGGCATTTTGTTTTCTATTAAATCCCAGTGAACCTATACTTCTGTTAAATATGTGTAGTACTGCTACTGGTAAAAACTGACAAAGCTATTTTTAGAGAACCCCTTTGCTTTACAACATTGCCTTGTCTACCTGTCTGCCCAATAAATGGATTTCAAGATTATGTTTTTGTCAGAAAGCAGTACACAGCAGGCATCAGACTCCATTTACATAACTATGTTACGTAATAGGACATTTACATTTAAGGCATTCGGCAGACACTCTTATCCAGAGCGACTTATAGCTGTGCTTAGTGTTCTGTTGGATAATGTGTCCCAGCTAGTATATAAAGGTTGGAGTCAAAACTCACCATAAGCTCAGACACTGTCCAAACAAGCGCCAGTGCTGGTACCTAGAGAGATCAATACACAGACATGTATAAAGCATAGATGCACTACCTGGCAACCCAACCCAGCACTCATACCTAGAGAGAATAGAGGTTATGGTCAGTATAAGTGCAAAAACAAAGTATTTCAACATACACATCTACTAGTGCTCAGTGCTTTACACAGAGATGGGTTTTCAGTCTGTGTTTGAATACTGCTCAGCTGTTCGGAGTTCATTCCACCATCTGGGAGCCAGGACAGAGAAGAGTCTGGACGCCTGTCTTCTATGCGTTTTCAGGGCTCACGGTTAGAGTGGAACTGTACTTATAGGTACAGACTGACTGTTAACCACTGCCATAAGGTATGGAGGGGCTGGTCCAATTTAGGCTTTGTAGGCGAGCATGTTCTGCTTTGCTTTAGTTTGTCTTGTGACTATTTTAGCATGTGAACAGCAAAGCTAGAAAGCCCACAGTACATGCCAGAGGGAGGAACTTTCTCAGACAGAGCTCCATCCCTTTTTTTGGTTACATGGTGATGTCATCTTGTAAACACAATCTTTATCGCCTGCCTACCAGCAAGCTTGGCCCTCCGTATACAACACTCAGAAAGATAGAACAGTAAAAATCTAACACTCTGAAATCATGTCCAGTTTGCTTATTTGATAGTTCCATTTTAGAAGTTTGACTGAGCTTCCCTGTACGAGTAAAACTGTTTAAATTTCCAGAGTAGCGTTAGTTTCGCGCTCGATAACTTGCACTGCTTGCACTGTTGTACAGTTTAGCATTTTGCTGAGGACGCTGAATGTTTTCGCCTTTCCACCGTCTTTAGAAATCATGACTAAGAGACTTTTGAGCTGAATGTGTTTCATGCATTTGCCGCCTCTAAACTTATTAATTAGTAAGGACCCTGACACACTTTCACTTTTTCATTTTGTTCCAAAATTATGTTTGATAACCGCTTTTATTCCCATAAATAGATGCATAATTATTTTTCAAGTATAATCACATGTAATGATATTGCATTAGGAAACATTTGATCAGCTCTAAAGTGTCTTAATGAGAGGAGCAGAGCAGTGTGATGTAATATGTGAATGAGAATAAAGATCAGGGGAGTATATCGCCTCATTTCTCTCTCTCTTTAGCTTCTGCAAGCGATCCACTTGGGTTTATCACTGTTTTTAATTTATGCTCTAGAACATGAAGGTGCCAAATGGCTTCTTTGGAGGGAGGCTATAGAGGAAGCACTTATGAGGAGTTCTATAAGGAACTGTATTTGTTAATAAAATCTGCAAACAAAAAGTTATTTTAAATTCCACCAGTATTATGCATAATGTAGTCATGGTGACACACCTAGGCATTTAGAGTGTTTTGGTGTGAAATGCTTCATTTGGAGAGAATCTTACACACTGAATTTCTTTACAGTGGTGGTGGTGGGAACCGCAGGTCAAAATATCACAAAACACATATTTTTTTGGACTATCACTTCACTCTTCGCTTATGGGTCATGAGAAGTGCTGGAGCCAGCGTTCGAAGGTCAGAAGGCAGGAAACACACTGGATAGGCCATCAATCCATTGCAGACACATTTCTTCTGAGTTGGAAGATACATTGTTGGTGATAGTAAACAGCAGGAACTGTTTTGCCTCATGGTGCCCTGTATGTACATCTCTGCTATTGATGGGTTTAATTAAATTAGGCCTAAAATAATAACCTTATTGCCCACTATCATAATACTACCAGACAACATCATTGCAGCTATTTCACAGTATATAAGAGCTTTCTGTGAGGGGGCTTTCAAAGCTTTAAAAGCAGACCTATTTAGACTATTAGCGTTCTTATTATGACTGCTGTAGACAATTCTGACGAGTTTCTCTACAATATAGAATTTAACATCAAATAATTTGACTAAGCAGAAACATCAGGGGACTTTCCCATCGATACCAATTAAATACAGACTATGTCTAGCCTAATAACTAATCTATGAATAGAAATTATTTACAGACATCATTTTAATACACATTTCTTAAAACACTTAGGACTACATGCAGTGTGGCATGTTATGTGTCTTTTTTTTTAGAAATATTACTGGCACTCTCTTTATTATTTAACGTTTTGGCATAATTAACTTGTTACATTTATCTTAAGTAAATACAATGTACACTGTACATATATATACTGTAGTCCTGGCAAGCCCAGGTTTATATTAATACTGCTTTAAAGAAATCGTTGCTGGTAAGTTTCTCTACAATCAACCTTTAAAGAAACACTTGCAGTTCAGTGACTGAATTATGTATACATTTCTTTAAAAAAGGTGGAATTGCTCTTTCATATAGACAAGTGGTGAAATGGAATGTGGCTGCAGCTGCTGCTGAACTTCTCAGGGTAAAATTCACACAGTCCATGTGTGTGAGGCCACTGCTGTTGGATTTCGCATTGTGGCTTTGGAGGTCTGGTGTCAGAACAGCTGGGTCCTGCTTTGGGCCCAGCTGCACTTAAAGACGGGTGGTGCCCCAGCCCCCCCAACCCCCCTTTCACATTCAGGGTCAGATGTACATACATGTAAAGGTATGGCGCAAAATGTGCTTTGATGCAGTCACAATACGAACTCACAATACATATGACAATAGGACTTGATTTGCTAAGGCTGATGATGCAAACCATAGAACTCCAAATAGGACTAAAAGTAAGACTAAGTATGCTACACTCATAGGGTTGGTTCAGCTCGTATCAGTTGGGTCAATGGTTGACCTTCTTTGTCTTTAGTTAAGGGAGGAAATCCCTATGGTGAAATATATTGGTCATTTATTGGTCATTGGAAGTTTATTCAAAGTTTATACTCAGTGCTTGTTTATTGTTGTTAAACAAGACTAACCTAATGTCTTCCTAGGGTCCTTTCCCATGAGAAAGTTAATCTAGTGTACTTCTGGTGTACACGATAGGAGCTTGACGAAGAGATAGCAATGTTTAGAAATTAACTTAAAGAAAGTGGGTGTGGATTAAACCATTCACTGGATGTGTCTGTATTTACTGATCACAATGGGCTATAGACCAATCAAGAAGCCATCCCTTTCTTAGCATGGGCACGGAATGCAATTTAGACAGTAAGTCAGCAGTCTAGATTTTGCAACAAGCAAACTACAGTAGCTCCCTTATGGATTCCGAGAGGTCTGATTTCTTTGACTGTAGTTTGACATTAAATGAAATGCAATGCTTCAATATTCAGTAGTACTGAATGATTTCCAGCCTGCAGTGGAGTCAGAAATTGAGTACAATAGCAGGGAAAGTCATAGAAGTCACTGGGCAAAAGCTGCACCTAGCGCTCTGTCTTTATCTAGGAGCTGTGCTGGAGACAGTTATGGCTGCCCAGAGGGCTACAGTGGAAAGTGTAGATAGCAGACTGCCAATAGTCCAAACATTTACAGACCAAGAATCCAAGAACCCATCCGTCTATAAGAGCATGATGGTTTGTAAAACTATTTTACACTTGAGTGGCACAGTGATAAAGCCCTGCCTATAAAGCAGATATGGGGTGCCTGGTTCGGATCAAGCTTGAGATATGCCATGTCCTGCACAGAGTCATCGGGCTGGGGTCCAGTTTGTCTCTTTCTCATGATGAGAAAACGCACAGTAGGGGTCACGCGCTTTCTTTCTCAGACTGATGTCCAGGATCTCTGCTGTATACTGTCTTTTTTGATTGGCACATGCTTCAGCCTGGGAATGGGCAGACCTCAGATTGTAGGGAGCGGGGGGCTGGGAGCAAGAGGATGCCATATCTCATAGTTGGATAGAGAAATCAAAACAAGTGTCCGCTCAGGCCACACTAAGCTGCTCTGGTTGTAACACAGACAAGCCTATGAAAAAAAGGGAGTCAGTGTTTTTGTTGCAGTCGTCTTTTTTCCCTTTTCATTTGAGCTTATACTGGGTACAAGATGTTGGTCAACTGCCAAAAGCCTCTACATACAGTTAATTAGGCACCAGTAACTTCATAGTTGGTGTAGCTCAGTGGATAACGCCACTAGCCACCACAAGATGTGGGAGGCTAGGGTTCGAATCTGGGTCTGGGTGACCATGCTGTGCTACACCAATAAGAGTCCTTGGGCAAGACTCCTAACACTACATTGGCCTAGCTGTAATATGATTAACCTTGTAAGTTGCTCTGAGTAGGAGCATCAGCTAAATGTCATAACTTTAGTACAGAAGCTTTAAATTATGTGGAGCTTCTTATGGCTCTTGTTCTTGGGTCTAATTTGGGAGCTGCATAGGTACATTGTTTTGTTTCTCAGTTTAGGTTCCTTTGGTTCATTGTGTTGTGGGTGGTGACTGCATCAGCACTGGTTTGTTGTTGCTTATTCCTCTGGATTTTGATGTTTATGAAAGACTGATTGTATATTTTACACAGGATCTCAAAAAAAGTGAAGGATGGTTCTTAATAAACTTCAGTTCCTATGCTTTTTTTTGAGCTGCTATGTTTGGGCTTCTACTGAAGCTGATTATTATAAAGGTACAGTACTGACAGTAAAGTCAGAGAGTGCCATTTACATAATTAATATCCAGTCAAAATGGCCATTGAGTACAAATTATGAATTTGTCTGGAGGTATTTCTGAGGATATTACTTATAAAATTAGACCTGGCAGACACTGTAAAATTTAATTTTAGGAAAACTCATGGAGTAAAAACACTCCACTATATGCATATGCTTGCTAATTTTTCTGTTGGGGTGGGAGAGTCTGGACCTATTATACAACAGTGGCTGTTTTTTTTGCATCAATATTGTGTATCAATATTTTCTTATGCCTTGGCTGCATGGTATTGGTCTGAAAATATGTGTAGCTGTCATAAACCTTTACTGAGAAAAGAAAATAGACTCGTCAAGAAAAAAAGCTGCTGGTTGACTCAAAACAATGAGTGACCCCATCACCAGACCAGCCTCAACATCACTGAATGTATTTGGGATTCCTTGAAGATATAGGAAATGCAAACTTCTAAGACTGGACTATACAGGGGGATATATTAAAAACTGACAAATATGATATTATATATGTAGCTGGCAATTTGAACAGGAATTGAGACAAATGAATGGTGGCTTCTGATGGTGGAGCAGTACTGGAGTTTGCTGGATGTCACTATTATTCATGGTGGCACTTCATTTTGAGTGTGTCTTTTTCGCTGAAGTAAACACTCACCAGACTCTCAGCAACACATTAACAACATATCAATAATGCAGCAGCAGTGAGGCATGTTGAATACATTGAGTAAACTGTCAAGAGACCTTTAATTAACCGTGTAAGTGAAATGTGTTAATAATCTGCAAAATCCAGTTTATCAGTTATAGATATAGAGGATCTAATTTACTATCTGTATGTGTCAATCTGTGAAGTCACTAAACATGTAACAAAGATAATACAGACATCCAACATCCAAACAGCTATATGCTCCTAATGCCATCCTGTAACTGGAGTGTAACTAAGTTGGGATTTATTTAGGGTCAATATTAGGGCCATGGTTGGGTGTAGGAGTAGGTTTTGGGTTGAGATTATAATGAAGGTCAATATTAGGGCCATAGTTGGGTTCAGGAGTAGGTTTTGGGTTGAGATTATGATGAAGGTTAATATTAGGGCCATGGTTGGAGTCAGGAGTAAATTGTTGGTTGAGATTAAAATGAGGGTTAAAATTAGGGGCAGGGTGAGGCTTTAGGATAAGGATTAGGGCCATGGTTAGGGTCAGGAGTAGGTTTTGGGTTTAGGTTTAAGGTGCAGTGTTAGGAGTTTCAGCATCTATCAAGTTTAATAAGCTCAATTCTTCTCTCTTTTTATGTCTTTGGTCTAAAAAAAATGCTTCAGAGTGTGGACGTGAGCAATAACACAGCAGACCACATGCTGATTTGATATAACAGAATTAAGACAACTATTAGGTACCGTGCGAACACCCTTTCATAACCGCCTCCCTTTCAAAACCACTATTAAGTTATTACTTGTTCATGCTAAAGACATACTTACTAGGAAATTGCCCAGCAGCCTCATCAACTAAATATAATGCTACATTTTTCAGTCATTAACGAGTCTACTCGTCGCTTTAATTAGCTTGCACCTTTTTATTTGGAAGAGTATCTTGCAGTTTTCCGAAGTAATCTGTAGGGATGTTATTCCAGAATTCCAAAGTTCAGTCCAAGAAGTTGTTTGCAATTTATCCTTCTTACAATCTCTAAATGGAGTCATCTCCACCATATCAAATGATGTCAGGGTCTGGACTCTGGGATGGTCAGTCAAATCAAGTTTATTTATATGCACCTTTTACAGCAGTTTGTAAAGTTTGGGTTGAGGCGGGATGCAAGTGCAAAGTGGATTTATTTGCTTCAGTCCGGGTAGCAGGGGTCAACACACAGGAAGGTACGAGTAAAGACATGTCCAAAGAAGAAACCAGAAACAAACAAGAGTAAAGAACTGAAGACTAACACGAGCATTACAAAACAATGAAAACAAGAACAAGGTTAAGATTTACACCAGGAAAACAACAAGGTCTAACAAAGGGACAACAGCGCAGCACTAACACGAGGAAAAACAACAGCACAGAACTATCACAGCGTGGAAAACACAGAGACTTAACAAACAGACAGGGCAAACAAAGGGGTCTAAATACACAGCCTAATGGGTAACAGATAGGTCTCAGGTGTGGGAGTGGGCGGAGCTAGGGGAAGCAGGAAGAGCTGTGCTAAAACAAAGTAACCAGAGGGGGCTTTGTGAGACACGAACAGGGACAGGCAGACAGATAGACAGACAGAGATGTAACATCTGTGTCTAAACCCCCAGTGAGCAAGCCAAGAGGACGAAACCTCGGTAGGAACCAAGACTCAAAAGGAAGTAAAGTTTTATAGACCCATGAGTCTAGATATAAGATCTTTGGAAGCAACAGAAGGCAGTACACGGAAGCAATGAAAGATTTAATGAACCATGTGTGCAGTCATCAGCCAAGCATGCTTGAAGATCAGTGCACATCTGGAGTCTTTGATTTGTTTGTGATTGAGGACATCATGAATGCTGATAAGTACAAACACATTTCAAATATTATGCAGTAACACCTGAACAGTGTCTGATTGGGAAGAAATTAATGCTACAGCAAGATAATGATGCCAAGAACACTGCTGAGAACACCAAGGCATAACAAGCAAAGAGGTTTCAGACCCATAGTGTCGAGTTTATAGTGGAAGAATCGACAGAAACACCTGGAGATGTTTTCAGATTTAAAGCAGGTTTGAAGTGTGAAGTAGGAGAGTCTTCTCTCTCTCAAAGATGAAACTTTTTGTTCTGGTGCTCTACAAGGTCTTGCATGGTTGTTTGAAGTACTATTATTCTGTTTTATTTTTTTCCCCTTTTCTCCCTTTTTTCCTTTTCTTATCTAGACTTTCCTGAAAGGTAATTATTATCTTTAATTAATATTTAGACTTTAAATGAAATAAATTAATATATGCTATATTTGAGTACACTTTCAAAAAATGAATGGTGTAAAACTGAAGTGGTCCCCTCAAAGCTATGTCTTTAGTACCATTAGTCTAGTCAAATATAGTACTGTTTTAAAACATTAGGTTATGAAACGGTAGAAATATAAACCTTTCCTTAGAAAAACACATATCTTCACTGGCCAATAAAAACACGTTTACACTGTGTGAACATTTCAGAATGTCCCCAAACTCCTTGGGAAAAGTCTGATTCTATTGACTTACTTTAGAATTGAATGAGGTTTTTGCCCTCTACTGTAAATCTGACATTTTGGATTTTTTCTTTTGACAGCAATGATATGTAGGGCACGCCATTGGATCTTAAAACCACTGTCGTACCTTTTAAAGTATGTTTACATTGTTCGTACCTTGATAAACAAAACAAGCCCCTGCACAGAACCCTTTTCTAACAGTGTCATTTATTAACACTACATAGACATAGAAATCCATCAAAAATGAGCATAAATAGATGCAACAGAGTGAATGTGCATAACAAACCTCTGTGTTGCCTCACGGTTCTTGGTGCTACACAGATGAGAGGATACATCTCATGATATTGTTCTTGCCTGATGCTTACATATATAAAAATATTGACTATTTTTTGTTATTTGGATGCAAAATGGATTTTGTAAAATAGGTTGGATGGCTTTGTTGCAAATGTTTGGGACATATGTCTAACATAAATGACACGCTATGTAGCTACTCTAACCTACCACCTGAAGGAAGCTTAAATTACTGTGAGGGATTACAGGAGTTCATCGTTTATCCCCCTGGGCTGAAGAACAGCACTCTTTCAACTTCAAATACCTTTTTTTTTCTGCCTCAGTATCTCAAGTGCTAAAAATTGTCACAGGATCAATTTGATTGACTCAGCCCCAATTTGCTTGCCCGCTTGTGGCAGCCAATTAAATTGAGTTATTCCAGCTGCAGCAGTTTTAGCATGACAGGTCCACCAAAGTCCCTGAGGACCACAGCTCCTGTGTGCCAAAAGAGTCTTCTTCGAGCGAGCTGCTGAAAGAAAAACTGTTCATAGTGTGTTAAAACTATGAGAACAAATTACGTTTCTTAGGAAAATAATAATAATAATAATAATAATAATAATAATAATAATAATAATAATAATAATAATAATAAAAAGAAGAAGAGGAAGAAGAATTTAGTTTTTTCTAAATAGGGGGAAAAAACTGCACATTTTGGATTTTGCTCTACAAATAAAACTTAAAGTTAACACTTCCTGCAAATTCAATAGCTTACCTTAAGTGAGTGATATGTAATATTCTTAGTTTAAAACATTTTGAAATGCATTAAAATTGCCAACAGAAAACAAAGAAATAACAGTTTTGGCTCCACAACGCTTGTCCTGAAATCAACAGATGAGTTGAATCAGATGTGTTTGAGCAGGTAAATGCACCCATGAGGTGCATTTTAAAAAAGTCCTCAAAATGCATAAATGCATTAATGCATATGCATTTTGAGAGTTTTTTTTTTGTGTATACTTACCAGTCTAGAAGAATTGGTGTGAGTTCTGCATCAAACTGCATCAAATCAGCAGTGTTATCTTTTTTGCTGCTATTCTTGTCGCTTGTTTTCTCTGCTTTCCAATGTGTTTTCTAGCCGAGAGCAGGCAGTGCTTATACTTTATTCATTCATGTGGGGACTAAAGGCAGCCTCAACCCCACAGTGACTCACCATTGCCTCCTAAGGTGTAGTGCGGTATTACAGAATATGACAGGATGGCCCTAACTGGTTAGCATGCTGACTTCAGTAGACATGGGCTGAAAAACTATGATTTCAAAAATAGGATTACTGATTAGTGATCCAGAACTAATCACACAATAGCAGTGACCTCTGATATCACAAACATTTTTGTGGCTATATGCAATTAAATCCTAAAAGCAATGTTCAACTGTAAAGCCCTCCTAGAAGAGTAGTGGCTATTATATTAATAATACCTTTGTATTTGCAAACTTATGGATGTATAGGGCTGGTTTTGTGGACAAGACTTAAGCGTAGTCTTGAACTATGGAAATGCACTGATACTCACATTTAATCTAAGATGACGTATAAACTGGACTATAATAATGGGTTATAATGATGTACATTATGTAAGTTTCCAGGTACAGAAAATAACTGTATAATAATAGTATGAAACTGCATAGCTTATACGGTACCACTGAAGAAAATCATACCAATGCATATGATAAAATAACCTAAGCTAATAGATAAATGAGGGTAACACCATGCATTATTTGCACTTGCTGCACATTATCTTCATGTATCCACATCTCAACCAGGTGGAGTTTTCTGCTGGACAAGAATATGCTACTTTCATTTGTCCTATGTTATCGAGTCAGTGGTTTCCTCTGTTCAGTGCAGAAAAGGGTTTGCTGCAATATATCTCAAAAACAAAGATAATCAGATTAATAACTGCTGTTTGTTCACTGGTTATTGCAGCGATGCTCATATTGCTGTTGCCTCTCATACAGATTTCTACGTCACCGACCACTAGAGATGTGGGTCAGGGTATAGCGCTTCTGATTTCTTATCTGATACAATGAGATGATGAGATGATGAGATGGATGGTAAACAGTAATATGAACAGATGGGCTGTATTTGAAATATAGCCTGCAGCATCCAAGATTCATTCATTATCTCATCTCGACTGTAATTCAACAGTCCAATAGTGCTCTCGATTCAATAGTCTAAGCCACTCTAAGATGATGCGCCACTGAGGAAGAAAACTTGTAACAGCTAATTTTCTAAATTCGTAATATGAGCGGTAATTAATTACAAAGATACAGCTAAATTAATTGAATAGCAGCACATTAGATCTCAGACGCGCTTCAGTCTGGGTGCCTCTGTTCAAGTGCATGTGGGCTGGTGTACATATGCTGACAGCATTGCGTTAATTGCATCTGATTTGTTACTTTGTTGAGCTCTGTTGTCGGAACAGGAGTAAATGAATGTTTTATGAGTCGAGGCCTCGGTAAATGTGGCAGTTCCCCAGCCTCATGCTGTCATCTCCAATTCCATGTTATCCTGCTTCCCACTCCCAGAGCTCCAAACACAGCAGAACACTGCTCAGACAACTTAATTATGGGGGAGAATTTAGTTTGAGCGTATCACTTTACGCCTCAGGTCATACTGAGCCACAGGTCACAGGCTGGTCAATAGGCACCGGTGTCAGGCAACAGGCATACAACACAGGTACGTACAAATACTTCAGATTTTTATTATTCAAAATAACAAACATGAAACATGTAACACAGAAAGCAATACAGCACAGGTGGGAACCGATGATGCAGATAAGTGAAAGTGCATTGTTGCATGTACCATTCAATTCACCAGTCAGAAAGAAGAAAAATGTCACATGCCAATGTCACAGAACTCAATGTACATGGTCAAAGGAGCGATATGTAAGATGACCTGAAGAATTCACACTGCACACAGTTGCTTTCTCTTCACTTCTCCACCCACGTGACGTAAACAATGTAACAGCTAGTTTTGTCACTTGTTTTCTTTGCTTTTCGAATGTGTTTTCTTGCTGAGACTTGGCAGCACTTATTCTTAACCCACTTATGTGGGGGCTAAAGACATGACACTAAAGTGACTCACTATCATTCTTGAGGTACAGAGTGGAAAGGACAGGGTGGCTAGCATGTTAACGTCAGTAGATATCTGCTACATACTACATAAATGTCTATCCAGTACTATCAAAACTGTTATTTCTCCATATACTATTTATTATTTTATATTATTATTTATTATTTTACTTTATTTTGGATTTTTTAGACACATTGATTGCTATCTTACATGCAACACATTTTGCCTTCTCACCCAGAACCACTGCATTAAACATATCAACGTATTTTCTAGACCAACCTACATGTATAAGTCTGAGGAATACAAGTATCAACTCAAACCTGAACCTGAAAATTGCCTTTCCTTTTCGGGCAACACTTAGATCTGGGACATTACTGTGAGTATTTGATTGTGATTGTATTAGGAGCATTAGTAAGGTCAGGTACTGATATTCTGGATTGCAAATGCTGCTCCAACTTAGCCCCAAAAATGGTTGGATGGAGCTTTAACACAGTTTCACTGCTCCAGAGCCCAGTGCTGTGTGGCTTTATACTCTTAGCTGATGCTTGGCATTGGACATGGTGATCTTAGGCTTATGTGTTGCTGCTCCAGAGTGTCCCATTCTATTGGCAATGCATTTCTATGGAGATTATACAAGCTGTGTGTGAACAGCTATGTCAGCAATGGGGGAACCTGTCCCATTTGGCACACTTGTGGTGTTGCAGTTCTCATTCGCCTGTACACACGAGGACCAGGAGGCTGTGGAATGTTCCTTTTCTGGTTTTGGCATTCAAAGGGGCACCCACAAGCGTCTTTTATGTACCCTTAGTACTGCATTTGGCAGGGACTGCACTGATGCAGACTGAGCAGCAGCCTCATGCTCAAAATTCCTTAAGATACTGGCCAGCCAGTTTACAACTGTCTGGGCAGCAAGCAAGATATGATAAAGTATGTGTATTATGTTCCAAATGCATGGGTTTAAACATAGCGTTGGGGTTTCTTGCCCTAAACATGAACATTTTGATGTCACCAAGGATCATTAGGCTTAGACTCCATTTGAGACAAGCTCATAGTATGTCTTTGTTTAGATTTGCTGTGTGATGTTGGGTCCCCAATTTAAAATGCCATGCTACTGAGATGGATTACATCGTTGTAGCTAATCAAGATTAAGTACGTTGGAATCAGCAGCAATGAATTTGCTGCCATGCTAACACTGACTCACACACACTCTTGTGTCTTAGCAGTGGTACCTTTCACTCATACAAGGATAAAAAAAAAGAATTTGCCAACATTCTTTAAAGCCTGGAAAAACTTGGAACATGGACAAGATCAGTAATCAGCATTAAACTAAGAAAACACGCTATCAAGTATGCACCCATGATAACTTAAAGGTGCCTCTGTAAATCCGTATGTGCCAAATTTGCCCACTTTGGAGGATGCAGAAGATAAAGAAGTTCCTGATTGAGGCTCACTATAAGCTCACCAGATCAGCCGATAGTCTGTCTGACTTCATCTGGCATACTAATGTACATCACTGTGGTATAAACTCCATACAAGAGCGCCCGGACAATCATAAACAGCGCTCTCCATATGGAGCGAGAGCATGTGATGCAGGGGGAGAAGCTGTGTCATGAGCCACATAGGACCAAGTTAGTGAGCCGTTAAGAAACATGGTGTACGATCATGCTGGACGGCCTCGACAGAAAGCTACAGGACGAGTTATACTTAATGAGTGAGTAATGGCACAGAGGAATCTGCATATTTATGGAGTGGTACACCCTGTTTACCGAGAAAGAATAAATAACACGTTCGGTTATTGTTCCACGAAACCACCAATGCGCAGGGAGCTTTATCTCGTTAATATATGCCAGATTCGACCCGGCGCTGTGACTTCCATTCTCCAGGACACATTTAGCTCTAATGTTGCACAGCATTAAATCAATAAGCAATGGATTGTAATGGCCTAAATCTATTAGCCATGGAAGACAAACCTCTGACTCAGAGTTGCCATCCTTTCCCCTCCTGAATCCAGTTATACAGAACGTAGCCCCCTCTCAAAAAGCAACATGTGATGTATTCTGCTTGATTAGTGAAGTATTAAATGGGAGTAATTTAAAGTAATGGTCCATTAGACAGCACTGACAAGTAGGCTTCTCTCCAAAAACTCACTGGACAGGAGAAGCATTACTGAGTCTAAATGAGTACAGAACGAGGGGGGATGGGGCAGAGCACTGCAGGGGACAGAAGTGCAAAAAAGAAAGAGAGATTTCATGTGTATTTCTGTGCACACTTGCACAAACAGTCAGTCGATGGGTTCATAGAGCTCTTGAAAGAGACCGTTACATTGCTGTCATTGGACACGCGTAAATTATTTGGATGGGGATTTGAAGACGCCGGAGTGAGAAGGGAAGGAAAAGCTGTGTTTTTAAACACGCTACACAAATAGTCTGTGTCTTTGAGCTACCCATGCATGCTAATCTAGCTGTGACAGTGTCCCCTCCAATCCTGCTGCACTATCTCCAACTCCATTAGAGTAAAAACATCCCTTCTGCCATTCCTGCCACCGTCAATATGTCTTCATCCTCCCATCTTTGGGGGCTTATGAGGGAAGGTATCAGAAAACAGATCAGGCCAAATAGATGTTTGGCTGCTGAGGATATCACAGCATGTGCCCCCACCCAAGTAAGACAGCTGGGCTAAAGCGCTTTTGGCAGGGGTCTGTTGCAGTGAACTAATGGTGCTCTCCGGGTGACAGGCTGAGAGGAAGAGGCCCACTGAAGGCCCCCTCGCTTGGCCCACATGTCTGCTCGAGCTGCTGTCTCCTCTGTGTGCCATCCACCCACAAGGACGGCCAGCTAATTTAAGCATGCCCAATGACAGCCATGAAATGATGGCTAGTTTGGTCTTTTTCAAGCGCAGTATAAACCTATCAACCATCCGTGCAAGTATGTGCACACTCGCAGGCGTACAGCGTAGAGTAGAAAATTCACAAGGCCAGCCCTCGCACGCCATCTGGATACAGACATAATAACATGTTGACACTGTCAAAACAAAAGCCTGTATCTCGATTTATTTATTTATTTATTTATTTTTATACTGCTTGAATATTCCAGCTGCCCTTCACACTTTGGGGATGTGTTATGACATATAGGCCAATAGAAAGCATCAAAAGTAATTTGGACCAATAGACGAATTTAAAAAATAAACAAATAAATAAAAAAAAAAATATATATATATATATATATTTTTTTTTTAATTATATATATATATATACACTGAATATATAACATTTATACATTACATTACATTTAAAAGTAAAAAGGATTTTTTTCCTTTATATATATATATATATATATATATATATATATATATATATATATATATATATATATATATATAAAAATCTGCACCATAGTCATTTTTACAGGATGACTATATAATATATAATATAATATAACAACTTTAAAAAACATCTATTAATAAAAATGAATACAATCAGAAAATCTGAAAATCAGCAAAACATGTCAGTTAATAAGCCAACCGTTACAGGATTTGTAAGACTTTGGCTTTGTGATATTGTGAATTCTTTATAGAAGATATTTATTCATTTTCTATTATGGTGAGTTTAATAAACGTGTGCCATTATGTATAAGTGAAAAGGCCTCAAAAAACCTGAAACTAGGTAAATATTCTTTGTATAGATTTTCAGTGTTTACTAATGTGTGTTATACTGAAGTGAGATATTATTCTCCCTTTTAACACAAGTTATATAATTTATTTACAATTAATGAAATAAATACAGAAACAGCATTTTATGACAAATCTTGGACTAGGCTTAATGGGGTTCCTTGTACAATGAAGGCTGCTAGTGCACAATAAAGCCCTGTTGTTGTTGGGTTGCAGAAAATGATTAGTTTTAATAATTGATGATAAAAGCAAGGAACAGTATGAATTATGTCAAAATGACAGTTTTTTGCTCATGTGGCTTATCAGTATGCATTCAAAATGTATTCTGAGTTTACTGAATATGTTTAGAAGAGTGTATTCAGTATTCAGCCCAACTCTGATGCTCAATGGAATTAGCAAATATTTCCTTTCACCAAATGTTCAGCGGTAAATGGGATTAAAATCATTATCCTCCCATAGAGACAACGCCTGAATAGACTGTATAGCTTTGAATAATGTGAATGATGAAGAAATGTTCATCATTTTAGTGGCCTTTGATCTAATAGCTCATGTTTAAATTCAATCATATGGTGATGTTTATGCCCATGTGACACACTGTCCACTCTATTAGACACTGCCACCTTTCTGGTCTACCTAGTAGATGTAAAGTCGGAGACAATATCTCATCTGTTGGTGCACAGTTCGTGTTGCTCATCCTCTAGTCCTTCATCAGTGGCCACATGACACTGCCCACAGGATGCTGTTGGGTGGATAGTTTTTGTTGGTGGGCTATTCTCAGTCCAGCAGTGCTGAGAATGATCCACCACCCACATAATACCTGCTCTATGGTGGTCCTGTGGGGGTCCAGAGAAACAGATGGACTACAGATGGACTACAGTCTGTAATTGCAGAATGCCAAAGTGCACCTATATGGTAAATGGAGCTGAAAATGTAGATCAGTAGCGTACAAGGAGGTGTACTTAATGAAATGACTGATTGGTGTGTATTGTGTGCGTGTGAGTAGCTCGCACAGGATGCATTTATTTATTTATTACCCTGGTTTTCAGTAACTGCAAGGTTTCAACATTATTAAGTCCTTTATCGCCTATGGTGGCTAATTATTAAAGGTGGTTGAGATAATAATTAGGCAAGGAATTCTGAAATTAAGCATCTTTTTTACGTCTCTGTATAATTCTGTCTGGGCTAATTCATAATTTTTATGTCTTTACTCTTGCTCGAAAATGTAAAACATTGTAAAATATATATACTGTATATTTTATAGGTCACTTTTTTACTGGTAGGGCATATTAATAGAAAAACATTTTACTTGGGGTCATGGTTGACCATTTCTGTTGGTCTATGCATTTTAAAAACATTTGGCCTTTTACAAAAGTCCCCTTATACAATGGTGAGCTACTTCACAAAGAATAAAGGGTGAAATTACATGGACTTCTGTTCTGGAAATGTTCAAACAGGAGGATAACCAAGGCTCGCTGATGGAAAGCGACAAGCATTTTTGTGGAGCTATGGAACATTACGAAAACACTGGTTGGGTGATTTCGCTGCAATTTTGGCCAGGGAAGATGAGAAGAGATAGCACAGCTGCTCCCGGCTTTGCTTTCAGCACCTCAGTCTGGGCAAAAGTGCAATTCTCACCTGGGCTGTGTTTGACCCTGGATATTTTAGAGCTTTTTTTTTCGACATTTCAAAGAATCGCACAGAGCACGAGTGCTGAGAAGATAGTTTTCGTGTCACTTTGCTTGCTGTGTGCTGTAGGTAAGTGCTTACATCTATTTCGAGGCAATCTGACACAGCCTTGAAGAACTAAACAATTCATTACTGAAGCTTTGGGGCATAGCACCTCACATACACAATAGAGCTATGTTTGAATCTGCTTTGGCAGGAGCGGTGAGATTACAGAAAATAATATTTGACACTCATTTATCTTCACAATAGTGAGAGGCGTCTCATTCCCCAACGAATGTGCTTTATGAGTGACTGTGTTCTTAAAATGAAGAAGAACTGGAAGCACATTTTATACCTAGCAACATCACCATATGGGTATGTAGAGATACACTGATGCACTTAATTCCATCTTTTGCATCTTTACAGACATAATAGAGGCAATTAGGCCTTTCCCAAAAACCATGGAAAGTCATTTGTAACACTGAATGTGGAAAATGCAGTAGATTATCTGACAACATCACTGAAAAATACATTCTGTATTTTGCAAAATGTTGAAGAAATAACTCTTTGTCTACACGACAGCATGATAAATTAAAATGGGATTAATTAGAATATTTTTTTTCCTCAGTAAAGCCCTGTTGGAACGATGTTGGAACATGATTAGTTTTCCCTGGAGAGGCTGGGTAATGCCAGTTTACCTCTGGACATTTGTAATGTTTATGACCGATTCGCACCGGATAAGAAATCTGTAAATGACAGAGAGGGGAGTGTCTATTCAATGTACGCACCACCTTTACTCTGGAAAAGAATATAGAGTATGTTAAAACATTTAATTTCCCCATTATTTTATTTATGCCAACCATTTACCTTGCTGTCTTAAGTGAATGCAGTGTGGCATCAGTACCAGCATTAACAGCTTGGGAATTCACAGCATACAATTTTTTTTCTGTATACTTTACAGGTTCTGAGTCATACATAAGGTTTAACAGTGACGTCACATATTGACTTGTTCTTCCAAAAAGAAACTTTCACAGCACATGATCGCTCTATTACCATCATGTCAATTCACACAGAATTATTATGACCTGAGGATTTATTAAAATTACTTTATAGAAAGTAAAAGGTGGAACATGGGACCATGCAGATGGTAAAAATTACTAACAGAGCATTCAGATGAGACTGAAATCACAGACAAATGTCGGTAAAATGATATTTTCCAACCTTTCCATGTAGAATTAATATCCTGAATAGATTGAAAAATCCATACATTCATTATTTCCTATTCTATATTTCTTATACTTCATGTATTACAATCCCATGTTGCGTATCTCAGAGTTTTAGCACTCAGTATGCTTATTTAATAATAATATGAACCACCAACAAAACTTCTGTATGTTCAGCTCACAGACACTCCAGAGGATGTATCTGACCTCACACTCTTTTATAAATTAGCCAGATTTATAAAGGTACCAAATACTATATTCTGATAGTAGCTACCTGACAAATAATGGCATATCTGAACCACACAGGGTCTACTGAATATAACAACAGCTGGCAGGTGTAATGTAATACCTTGTACGTGCATTGTAATTGTAATTTTAACAAACCAACAGACCAAAACAATTACAACATATCACTATAGAATTGTAGGATTTAATAGTCTTCCTATATTTCCATAAAAGCAGTGCCTTCTGTCACAGATGTATAAGTTGCCATTGGAATGTAATTATGACTTTCAATCATTTTTATGTGAAGATGAGTGTTTGTAAGCAGGCTATGTATGCAGAGTAGCTTTATTAGGGGAAACTAAACACTTATAGACTACAAGAGGCAGGTACACACATGGCAAATCCATTATCAAAAAGCTGTAAACAAAGCTAAAGCTTAAGGCAAGAACCATAAACACATAAAATGTGGCTGTGAACAAAATAATGGTAACTGTTAAATGGAGACTGTTACTCTCACATTGTAAATTTTAAGATCTTTGATGTATGTAATGTGACCTCAGGAAGGAGCGGAAGCTGGGGCAACAACCTGGGGAAGGTCCAACAACCTGTGACATCAGTAACATTATTTTCATCTTGTGAATGCATCATGTGTCTCAATGTCCTTTGGTAACAAACACATTTGCAGCAGACAGAGAGATTCCACACAGGAACTTGCCTTTTAAAAGCTACATTTGAATGAAGAAAACACAACCATGAGTCATAGCAACAGTGTCTAAATATATGTACTGTATATGTAGCACGCAATCAGCCAGGCTTCAAGTTGGAATCACAGATGGTTTGAAAGGTCAAACTAGGAAATGTTAACAGTAGTGGCAAAAATAATCATGTAGAAATATCACATATAATTTTGACACCATTAATTAATACATACATACACTAACATGAACACAAACAACAGGTGGATTTTCACAAATGGGATGCAAGATGTTGTATGAAAACTCCTAATAAGAAACACAAATAGTGGCCTAGGGTGGTGTGTGTGGGCATGAAAGAGAGAAAGAGAGTGAATTTTGAAACTTCTAAATCAAATCCATATAGATCCAAATGTAGGCTAATCCTAGACAAACTGTTTAAAATTGCAGATAGAAATTCACTGTCTGTGCATCAATAGATATCAAACTTTTTTTTTATTTCTTGTGCAGTCTTGTTATTGAATAAGAAAGATAAATGACTGTCTGCTCATCAATACGCTCCTTTTTTGTTTTTGTGTTCTTTTTGTTTGTTTATGGTAAAAAAAATCCATTCTATCGGGCACCCTGCTGCTAAACCATCATTCAGTTTATGCTCTTTAGTCATAACAGTTGATGAACAGTTCATAATTTCTCATCATCAGGGTAACAAGCAAAGGCCGAAACATTAGGCAATGTTACAGATTATATTAATCCCATGGCTACACACACTGCCAAAGGTATTAAATATTCGAAGCTGAACTGTGTTTTGTATTTGCACCCTCTGTATTTAAAGTATCCGCCCTAACTTAAATGGAGCAGCAGATCAGGCTATAACCACACAATGTACCCTACCGACCTCCCTACCTACCTACATACCTACCTAACTACCTGCCTACCTATTCACCTCCCTACCTACCTACATACCTACCTAACTACCTGCCTACCCAGCTATCTACCTTCTTATCTAACTATGGACACACCTACCAACCTACATATCTACCTAACTACCTGCATACCTACCTACCTAGCTACCTATGCACCTACCTAACTAACTACCTACCTACTAACTCATCTACCTACCTACCTACTTAACTACCTGTCTACCTACTTAGCTCATAACTTACCTAACTAAATACCTACCTAACTATCTACTTATTACCCATTTACCTATCTAACTACCTACCTACATACATACCTACCTACCTATCTAACCTCCTTCCTACCTATTGCCCATTTACCTATCTAACTACCTACCTACATACATACCTACCTACCGACCCTCCTATCTACCTATTACCCATTTACCTATCTAACTACCTACATACATACCTACCTACCTACCTATCTAACCTCCTACCTACCTATTGCCCAATTACCTATCTAACTACCTACCTACCTATCTAACCTCCTACCTACCTATTGCCCATTTACCTATCTAACTACCTACCTACCTATCTAATCTCCTACCTACCTATTGCCCATTTACCTATCTAACTACCTACCTACATACATACCTACCTACCTATCTAACCTCCTACCTACCTATTGCCCATTTACCTATCTAACCTCCTACCTACCTATTGCCCATTTACCTATCTAACTACCTACCTACCTATCTAATCTCCTACCTACCTATTGCCCATTTACCTATCTAACTACCTACCTACATACATACCTACCTACCTATCTAACCTCCTACCTACCTGTTGCCCATTTACCTATCTAACCTCCTACCTACCTATTGCCCATTTACCTAACTACCTACCTACCTACATACCTACCTACCTATCTAACCTCCTACCTACCTATTACCCATTTACCTATCTAACTACCTACCTACATACATACCTACCTACCTATCTAACCTCCTACCTACCTATTGCCCATTTACCTATCTAACCTCCTACCTACCTATTGCCCATTTACCTATCTAACCTCCTACCTACCTATTGCCCATTTACCTATCTAACTACCTACATACATACCTACCTACCTACCTATCTAACCTCCTACCTACCTATTGCCCAATTACCTATCTAACTATCTACCTACCTATCTAACCTCCTACCTACCTATTGCCCATTTACCTATCTAACTAGCTACCTACCTATCTAATCTCCTACCTACCTATTGCCCATTTACCTATCTAACTACCTACCTACATACATACCTACCTACCTATCTAACCTCCTACCTACCTATTGCCCATTTACCTATCTAACCTCCTACCTACCTATTGCCCATTTACCTATCTAACTACCTACCTACCTACATACCTACCTACCTATCTAACCTCCTACCTACCTATTACCCATTTACCTATCTAACTACCTACCTACATACATACCTACCTACCTATCTAACCTCCTACCTACCTATTGCCCATTTACCTATCTAACCTCCTACCTACCTATTGCCCATTTACCTATCTAACTACCTACCTACATACATACCTACCTACCTATCTAACCTCCTACCTACCTATTACCCATTTACCTATCAAACTACCTACCTACATACATACCTACCTACCTATCTAACCTCCTACCTACCTATTGCCCATTTACCTATCTAACTACCTACCTACATACCTACCTACCTACCTACCTACCTATCTAACCTGCTACCTACTTATCACCCATTCACCTATCTAACTTCCTACCTACCTATTACCCATTTACTCATCTAACTACCTACATACCTAACTTCCTACCTACATATTACCCATTTACTCATCTAACTACATACATACCTAAATACCTACCTAACTTCCTACCTACCTATTACCTATTTACTCATCCAACTGAATACATACCTAAATGCCTACCTACCTTCCTCCCTACCTACTACCTCTTTACATATCTAACTACATACATACCTAACTACCTACCTACCTAACTTCCTACCTACCTATTATTCATTTACTTACCCAACAACCTACATGCTTAACTACCTACCTACCTGCCTACCTACTGCTTTCAAGCTGCATGAGATGGATTACTGCGGAAGACAATTAGGAACCTCTACAACTCCGTGCTGAGACATCTGGCATGTTGCATTAACAAACATGGCGGCCTGATGCCATACTGAGAGACACTACTTCTATGTGTAGCTCAATAAATAATGCCCATATCAGTCTACACAGTAGAAAATAGCAGTGTAATGGAAAGTAAAATATTCCCCCATTCTCTTAAAGAGTTAATCACTTAGAAGAAAGTTTCCCCTGATTTTACTAATGCAGATACATAACTGATTGGAATATTAACGATATGATGTAGGGCTGCGATTAGTGCTGCTGCAAAATCAATCTCAAGAAGCTTCAGACTCTTTCTCACTTTTTATGCCTCCACTTTAATTAAAATACTTCATGAAAAAAGTCATCTCTGCATAAGAGCAGGGGTTGACTAGATGGAGCCTGAGAATGACTTCACGCTTTCAATTTTTTTCTTTTTTATTCGACACCCATCACAGCAGTTGCTGGTGGAAGGTAAATGCTTTCTTTCCCTTCTTTTTGTCGTTCAAAGGTCCGCATATGCCTGTTTGTGTGAGATAGTAGAGAGCAGGCAGAAAACCCATCTTCGTGCTATCTCTGCTTGAGACATATGTGCTGAAAAGGCCTGTGTGTATAATAGGCCAGTATTTACATGTGGAAGCCTGCCTGCCTTGGACGTACGTGGAGGTTGAGGGAGGACTCGCAGGAATAAAAACACGCGGGGCAGGGGCAAATAGAAAAGGAGAAAATGGAATGGAGCGAAATGGTGGGAAGGAGGTATGTGTGCGATGGGTGATAAGACAGGCTAAAAGCTTTGAGCTGCCCTGTGCTCTGGTGTGAACTGGACTGATGCGTGTGTGTGTGTGCAGGGGTGTGTCACAGTAAGTCAGGAGGCTGAAAGTCATTTTTCGGAGGGTTCATATTTTACAGTGAAGAAAAGTCCGGCTTGAGGCCGGTATGGCACAGGGCAAAATTTCCGTAACAGAAAAAAACAGGATCTCAAACGTATATTAAGAAAGTGCTTCTTTCAGCTGTGCCCATTATTTTTGTATAAATAAAATATATCAGTGTTATTTCGACTTTGAGTTTACTTACTATTGCTAATCATGTTGATGTTTACAAGTTGCTTCTTGCTAGTCAAAGCCAAGTCTCTTGGGAGCAAGGCCTGGTAACACTTGATTTGGGATGTCCATTGTAGATACTTTGCATCTCTTTATCAATGCATCTTTAACTGCCACAACACAGAGTACATACAGTGTTTAAAGGAAATAGGCAAAACAGCTCAAAATGGTTGGTTATACTGTAGCTTGTACAGTAAGTAAGGTAGTGTAGTAGAGTAGCAGCTAATTCATCTTTAAATTTAGAACATCTGAAGAAATACCATCTGTAAGACTAATAGAAAAAGTAACAGACAAACTAATAGAACTTACAAAAACATGAACACAGAGCCTAGCACAACATAAACAAGTAATGCTATTGCTAATGCCAGTACCACTATAGAGTTAGCATAATACAATGGAACATACAAATGCTAATGCTAACACTAAAGTAAATAGAACCAGAATCTAATAAAGAAAAGAATGGGGACAGATGTTAGCCATCTGTCCTAAGCTGTTTCGCTTCTTTCCTTTAACATCACATTTACTGCATTTAGCTTTTCATTCTGCCCAACACACTGAAGGTTTTTCTGCAAGGAGGCTCATTATTTGAAGTTGTATCAAACCTGATACTGCTGTGAGCTGCAAAATAATGATTGTCTGTGACTATAGCAAAACTGGCACTGTAAGATTGTATTTTATTTATTTATTTATTTATTTATTTATTTAATTTCCCTAATCAGCTTAGCTTGTGTTTTTCCTTGGACTGAAAATTCACAAGCCCTTTGTCGAATTTGATGTTGAGAGAGTAATTAATTAAGGGAGAATCAGAGACAAGTCGCAAATCAGTTAAAGGTCATGGGTCATGTGTAAGGCAACATAAAATCCAAGATCCCCCTCTGTGATAACAGACACTCGAATGAATTCAGTTCAGTGCATTACATAGTTCAGGGTATCTCTATCATGTAGGGAGACAATAACAAATGGAAAACAACATTTTTGAAGTTATGGTTTGATGTTATGCTTTTGACTTATGGTACCTGAGGATAAGAATCATCTCCTTATTCAGATACTTCTCCACCTGGTCACTGGAAACTTACACCTAATTAAAAGATATTTAACTGTGGAATTTCTTATGTTTTAGGTCTGTTATTAACTTTATCCATTATTTGTTTTTTTGTTCTTATATCATCTATGTTCAGAGGACATTAGAAACACATCCATTTAAACATCCTAAAGAACTTTCTGACAATTAACTGTCACGCTTCTGGGTTTTACCGGCCCCGCCCCTCCTCTGAACTTCCCAGAGAGCATCATTCTATGATGTCACACCCACGTGTTCCCTGTCACCCAATCAGTCCCATTCCAACTCTCCAGAATAGTAGATTCACCTGGTGTCCATGTAGTCTCCCTGCATTTAAACCCCATTCAAACACTGTCTCATTGTGAAGTTTTGCCAAACCCTTAGCTTGCAATCCTGACTGTTCTTACTGTTGTTGCCACATTGTTTCTGACCTCATTTTGTTCTCTGACTTTCGATCTCTCTTCGTCCCCCTTGGCTTTGATCTCGTTTTACTCCTGGCTTTTCATCTCTGTTCATTCTCTGACCTCTCTCAGTTTCGCCCCTGTATTCTGGTATCTCCGCTGACAGCCTTTTTCTGGTTCTGGCCATTGCCTGTTACCTGACTCGGTATCTCGCTCTCCCCTTCATGTTTGGTCGTGTTTTGCTGTTTGTTCAACTGTCCAATTGTCCAATAAAGCCTGTTTGACTTTTAGCTCTGCAGGAGTTGGTCCGGGTTCTTTGTTTAAAACAAATCCAGGTAAAAATGTAAATTTCCTTAAGTGTACTGTAAATGTTTACTTTAACAGCATGAGGATATTGTTGGAACATTGTAAGGATGTCAGAAAATACATTCATGGAAGCCTACAACATATCATTCATACAGCACTTAAAGCCATTCCTAGAATGTTCTAAAGATGACATTTTGTTAGCTGACAGGAATTCATATTTAGAATCATTCCTCTGATTTTCTGTGACTCATTGTGTTAATTTCAGCAGCTCTGGAATAGTTTCCTCTGCAGTTTCTCTCTTTTGGTCCTGTGGTCTGCCAGCTCTTCATGAGGCAGAATGAAGCTGAAATCAACATTGTGAGTCAAATCAGTGGTCTAACCTGAAACATCTATTTTTAATATTGCTGTAATAACAGAGTTTCGAATGTTGCTCTGTGGGTCACATTTGTAAAAAGGTTAAAGCTGAAACAACTATGTGATGTAAAAATGTATGAATAATGATATTTTTCAGGTTGAGGGGGTTAAAGGTATGCAAACATTTGCTCGTGACAGGATCGATTAGACAAGGGGCCAAAAGTATTTACAGAGGGGGCACCACTATTATGACCCAATGAACACGTGGTAGTATGGGTGATAATAGCGTAAAAGGCCAACCAGCTTTCCTTTAGAGTGAACTTATTCAACTTGCCAGTAGAATTACATCTACAACATATACTCAACAGTAATCATTATACGGCAACAAATTATGACAAATGATTATCAGCCTTCATTGTCCAACTTCTATTGTCAAAGTCCATCTGTTTCCCTGCATACGTTGTTAACCCCCACTTACCTTGTTCTTCCATGGTCAGGATCCCCACAGGACCACCACAGAGCAGGTATTATCTGGGTGGTGGATCATCGCTATATTTAGTCTCCAAGTGACAGTATAAATTGTTGGGTGTCAATGCTTCATTCTAACAGAACTCTGAGTCTACACCTCAAAGCGGTAGTTACATGTTTTCAGTTCCTACGCTCATGAAGCCCAGCACATGTTTCTCACTGCTGTATTTTCTCTATTTTGGTTATGCTTGGCACTCTTAGTTGTCTCAGATTTGATGGCCCAGCCTTAAGATCTTTACTTTTGAAATACCATTTCAGTCATTTAATCATAATGTATTATGAATGAGCATCAGATTTAAAACTCTGATAATCGCCTACAAAGCCAAGAATGGAACAGCGCCTTCCTACCTTATGGCAATGGTAAAGAGTCGAGCTGTACCTCGAGCCCGACTCGAACCGCCATCCCTGAGGACTCATGGAAGACAAGCGTCCAGACTCTTCTCTGTCCTGGCTCCCAGATGGTGGAATGAACTCCTACTGAGCATCAGAACAGTGGAGTCTCTCGTAGTCTTCAAACGCAGACTGAAAGCCCATCTCTTCGTAATGCGCTTAAGTGATGACCTTTGTCAATGTGTATTGTGTTGCACTTATAATGACCTTTTCTCCTCTATAGGAATGAGCACTGGGCTGGGGTTGCCAGGTAATGCTTTACTTGCTCTATGTCTGTGTATTAATCTCTAGGTACCAGCACTGGCCCCCTGTTCGGGCAGTGTCTGAGCTCGTGGTGAGTTTTAGGCTCTAAACTTCCTACTAGCTGGAATATTATCCAACGGAACACTAAGCACGGTTGTAAGTCGCTCTGGATAAGATCTGCTAATTGCCTTAAATGTAAATGTATAAGTTCCATATGATTAAATAGTGAAGCTTTTTAAATGGACTTATTTTGAAAATCTAAAATAACTATTATTTTGCCAGAACAATCAGTGAACTTTTTTGCTAATAATCTATACTATTGGTCATATTTAAAACTGTGTGTTAGACATAATACTGATGTTCCAAGTGCTTACGTGCTAATGAAAATATTAATCACAAACAACTGTGTGTTTAATGTCTACATTCTAACAATATTTTGGCAAACAAAATTCAAGCTGTGTGCGTTTTGGAGAGTTATTATGAATTGTGTGAATGTCATTGTAGATGTGTTACCAACGGCCCTGGTGATTCACCTCCCCGTCACACGAGGTCGCTCTCTCCGGTGTTTTAGTGTTTGCCCATTTCTGGTATAGTGGTGGTAAATGGTATTTAAGGACTCGTTTACCGCACTCATGTGCGACGTCTTGTTTGGTTACCATTCATTTCGAAGCATTCTCTGTAGTGATCATTACCTGGCTTTTGGACCTCGTTTCTGTATTGTGATTCCGGATTTGTGATTGCCCCTTGTCGGTTTTGTTTGCCCTGATTCTGTTAACTATTAAAAACCTGCATTTGGATTCAACCCCGGCCTTGTGTGACAAGATGAATACATTGTACATTGATAAAAATGGATGTATGTGGTTTTGTTCATGTTCTATTGGCTGGTGGTGATTCTCGGAGACAGAGAACTGCCTAACCATCATTTGCTTTCAAAAGTTATGTTGCAGAGTTAGTCTATTACTATAGCATGGTTATATAAGTGTGGTTAGAGATTAGTCCAAAAACCATGAACCTTTCAAAAAGAACTCCAAGAACACCTGGTCACGAAGAAAACAATAGACAATGCACTCCACCACCAGTCTCTATTCATGATCACCCCAGAAGACTCCAGTGCTGAATGCATGCTGATGCTTGGTTGAAGCCTGCAGCAGAGCATTTGGAGAAGCCTGTAGATTACTGGCAGAATGCTCTTTGAGTCCACATTCAAAGAACTCAATTTTTAGCAACCATATGATGCACTGGAGAAATTACTCTGCATATGACCCTAAAAGTGTCATACCTGCAGTGGAGTTCAGAGATGGAAGCAACATAGTATATCTGTTTATCTGGAAATTCTTGATAAGAATCTTGGACATGGGTGGGCTTTGTAGCAGGACAATGATCCAAACTTGGCCAAACTCCAACTTAAACATTGTGAGCCCCAGGAAGCATCATAAGGCCGTTATTGCAAACAAAGCGTGTCTAATAAAGTCAGAAGAATTAGTTCAGTTCTTGAATACTTTTTTCCTGTGTCATTCCATTTTACCCCACAGAACTTTTCTATGGACTGGAATAAAGCGCTTCAGCACTTAGTAGCCCCACCCCATGTGCGTGGTCTACCACTGTGTGGCTAAGCCATTGTTTTTCTAGATGCGTCCTTTTCATAATGTTAGAATTCACAACAAGACCAGGGGGAGATCTAGTAGAACAGAAACATCCGCAAAAACTGAATTGTAACTAAGTTCACATTCTACAACAATGGCATGTTTAGTTTAGAGCTGTGCCGTACAACAGTATGACTGCGGCCAGTGTTTGTCTAGTGAGGCTGCATAGCCACATGCTCGACTTAATGTCCCTTTTTTATTACTGAGTGTGAGAGAAAAAATATAAACTTACTCATAAAGTTATTAGGAAGGGTGTCCACTAACTTCTTTAACCTTACGGTTAACCTTAGGGTTAATCCCTGATAGATTAATGCCTGGCAATACTGTCCCAAAGGTATAGACAGTTTGCTCAGGTAACCCACATAATTCCTGTGGGTGCAGTTTAAATGGTAGAAAACCGTGCAGGATAAAAAGGGATTGCAACTCTGAGGGGGCCCAATTTCCCAGTTGAAAGGGTATTGCACCTCCATGCTACAGAGTGCCCTCCCCCAAGGCCCAGGGTCTGGGTCAGAGACAAAAATACAGATAAGAGTGTAAAAAGGAGTAAGGAATATTTTCAGTCAATTCCCAAAAGGACTCCTCTCCTTCCTTCCTGCGGGGTTAAGCTTGAGTGAAACACGGGGCAATCCTGGATGGAATAATAGCTTTACCTCCACCTCCTGTGGCTGAAGCTGTGGTGTGTATGTGTGTGTGTCTCAGAAGTGGTCCTGATGGGCACAGACTTCATATGAGAGGATATGAGAATCACTGTGTGAGCATGAGGGCTAAAAAGCCTCTTCACATGTGGAGATAATATCTGCTCTAATTGAGTGCTGTGTTGGGAGCGAGACTTGCTCAGGCTGCCCACCCTCCTGTTGCGTGCTACAGTAGTACTCTGGCCAGCACACAGAGATTATTATGGATGACAGATGCCACCATCTTTGGGGAAATAGAGGGATTATGTTGTCCTGGCAGACTTGGTAGAGAGCAACATGACAATGAAATCCAAATAAACTAGTTTGAGGCAGGGCTATAGAAAATAAACAGATCCACGGGGGGAGAGGGAGTCCGACAGGCAGATGCTGAGACAATGACTTTACGTACAGTGCAGATGCACTTCTGTGCTTTCTCAGGAATTTATAGGATCTGAAATCCCAGTGCTGCATTTCTTCTTATTAAGTGGATCTGTTGCTGTCATACTAGACCAACAAACTGGTCCTTTGGACAAGCTTTACAGAATGTTGGACGCACATTGTGGCATTTGGCAAAATCTCTATACTCAAAGTGCACTATTAAACTCAAATGATATTTAATTTGTATGTGTTTGAAAGGCTGGATCATTAAAATAAAGTTTTATTTGTGCAATGGCAATAAACACACCGAAATGTGTATTTAGCCAGAGTATTCAGATACCCTTTCCAATTAGTGAATACATCTACATTAGGTGCACCCTGGCATAGTGCTAATTGGTGCTTATACAGTTTATATAATCTCCACAGAAAATCATTAGTATAAAATTATCATCAGTAGAATAAAATGCTCTGGAGGAGCTGCACATGAGCCTAAGGTCACTGTGCAAAATGCCATATGTGAGTTTGAGAAGTATAAATTCCTCAAGCATTGGGCTGTGGAGCAGTGGAAGTGTGGTCTCTAAAGAGAAGGAGCTTTATCCAGTGTTTGGCAGCAGAGAAGAGCACCCATACCTTTGAGCCAAGAGGGGATGGTGGAAAGAGTGAACAGCTCATATAGCCTGTGACCTCACCTTTTCAATCACCACGTTACGCTTCGCCTTAAGAGTGGAGCTGTCCATGGTGGAGAGCGTCCTGACCAGCTTCATTACAGCTCTGCTGCTGTGGAAAGGAAACCCCTGCAGAGGGTGGTCAAAACTGACAAGTTCATCACTGTTGCTGTCCTCCCATGCAGGACAGTTACAATAAAAGATGTCTGAGGAAAGCAGTAATATCACTTCTATAGTATCAGACCCTGTTTCACCTGCTGCCATCTGGGAAGAGATAACAGAACGTTTGGTAACCACCATGTTTAAGAACAGTTTCTGTCCTGAAGCTGTTAAACTGGTTACACCTGATAACAAACACTACTTTAACTGTATGCACGTTGCGCTTCCAAACGGCTGACTGTTTTATACATATATACTACGTCTGAACTTTGGAACTAACATTCACGCCATTCATCGCCATTTTGTGATGACTGCCTCTGTAAACTGCAGCACATTTTAGGCACTTATGGACCTATAGAGTCTTTGTCTTGATCTATTGTCTATATATATATATATATATATATACATACATACATATATATATATATATATATATATATATATATATATATATATATATATATATTTCCCTTGATATTATGCATACATTTCATGAAGAATAGACCAATATACCCCAAAATTAAAAAAAAGTCTGGTTACTTTAAATTACAGTGAAAGTTCCAAAGTAAACTATGTCTTTAAATATATTGAGTTGACTAAACACTTTTGCTGTGATAGACTGGCGGCCAGTCCAGGGTGTTTCCTGCCTTACCCCATCCCAGTGATCACTTGGATAGGCTCCAGCACCCCACATGACCCAGAAAGAGCTTCTAAGCAGCTTAGAAGATAAATGAAAGAATGAATGAATACCTCTGGGATGAATTGGGGTGAAGTTCCTGACCTTCATTTTGTTCTTGTGGCTGATTGCAATCAAATCCTTACAACAATGTTCCAACATCTAGTTTAAAGCCTTCTCAGAAGAGCTAAGGCTGTTACTGCAGCAAAGGATAACAAACTCTCGATTAATACTCTTAATTTCAGCACATACATTGGATGAGCAGGAGTCTGTTAACCTTTTGATGCAGTTTTATTCAGTTGTAATATTCTTCAGAAAGTGATTAATATAGATATTAATATAAAAAGATAAATGACATCATGAGATGTTTTTTAATCAAACATATGTAAATCCTAATTCTTGAGCTTCAAGATTTCATCTTCTGAATTATCATCCAGGTTAGAGGATTGTGCTGCCGCACTTACAGAGGGATTTGTGTATGAGCCACAGTGCTGTCAGTTTGTCACTTTTTCCATCATTTAAAAATCAATGCTGTTGTTGTTTTAAAGGGAGCATTGAGCGCATGCACAGAAAACTGAAATTTCTGAAAGAAATGGTTTAAAGATCTTTGTGAAACATTTTTGGAACAATTTACAGTCGGCAGTAGCATTTGGCAATACATTCTGTGAGTGGCTTATTTGTTTATTTTCGTCCACCTCCTCCCCTGCGTTATTAACATTTGAATAGCCTCTGCAACAGCAGCCACTAGTGAGGACGACTGAAACACATTTTTGCTGAAGATTAACGCTTCATAACAAATAACAGCAATTAGCAACAGCGAAACAGTATTACATGCAGAGGCCCAAAAAAATCCCCCCGGTGCCCCACGTTTCACGGCCCTGGCCAAGGTCAGCTCACTGCTGTTTTCATGTGGTGTTATTGTTCAGTAGAACACGCATTAAGATTTCTCCCATTTCAGTGAATATAAATGAGGAACAAGCACCATCCTGTACATGTGCAGGTGTATGAATAACTACCTTAACAATCACTCTGCCAAAACCATTGTTCGTGACACTCGGATGAGTGTTTAAGCTCTCAGGCAGCACGTCCTCAATGCCAAATAATGACACTTTTGTCTGTCAGTCATGTTTTAACTCATAACATCCACACCCTCCCTCCCTCTGTTTGTTTGATCCATTTCGGACCCAATGGCTGTTAGCTCTTAGAGAAGGTCAACTGCTGACCTTTAAAACCCAGGTACAACAGATCTAACACCTCTCTGAACATCTCCCAGCAGGATAGAGAGTATATCATTGGTTTAGTATGTGTTTGTGAGGGTGTGTGTGTGTGCGTGCGTGCGTGCGTGTGTGTGTGTGTGCGCGCATGTGGGTGCACATGTACACAGGCCCTATTTTTATTTCTCAGTGTCAGTGTCTCATTGTGATCTTGTGATGGTTGTGGTGCAAAGTCACATAGCCTACTTGGGGTCGTTGTATCTTCTGTTGTTTCTTCTATGTTTCTATTATTATTATTATATTTAAAATACTTTGCTGTGCACAATCAGAGACCACCCTTTGTGTATTTATTTATTGATTAAAATAGTCATTATGCAGTCAGGAAAACAGAACTACACAGAAAACTCTATGATACACTGCTCAAAAAAATAAAGGGAATACTTAAACAACACAATATAACTCCAAGCAAATCAAACTTCTGTGAAATCAAACTGTCCACTTAGAAAGCAACACTGACTAACAATCAATTTCACATGCTGTTGTGCAAATGGAATAGACAACAGGTGAAAATTATTGGCAATTAGCAAGACACACTCAATAAAGGAGTGGTTCTGCAGGTGGGGACCACAGACCACTTCTCAGTACCTATGCTTTCTGGCTGATGTTTTGGTCTTTTGAATGTTGGTGGTGCTTTCACACTTGTGGTAGCATGAGACGGACTCTACAACGCACACAAGGTAGTGCAGCTCATCCAGGATGGCACATCAATACGAGCTGTGGCAGAACTGAGGGCTTCCTGGCAGCTACACATCCTTTCAGACTCAAAGTATTGAGTTTTCTCTTCACAGTAGAAGGGCAGATGGAAACACCTGTGCATTGTTTCAGATATGAAGCAGGAGTGAAGCTTGATTTTCTTCTTTCTCTCAAAGATGAATGCTTTAAGTGCTGTTCATCTGACATCTTTGACCTCTTCCTTCCTTAGTGCATTACCCTATGGTTAATCTTCTCAGAAATTTCTCCTGAAAAATTGAAGTAATCGTTGGGTGTTTTGACTGGAACTTAAATGGGGGTCTTTGGGACAGTACTGTATAATGTTAGTATAAATATGTTTGAGCATTTGTCCCACTTTGAACACTTTATGTTTCTGAACTTAACAAGCAACACAAGCTGTCTGGCATCACAGTTTGAAAAACAAACCCATACTTTAATGTTTCTCCTCTGTGCTGTGCGGGGTTTGATGTTGTACTAAAGGTGTTTGTCAATGAAACTAATAATAAATTGTTAAACAGTTCATGGCGTAACCTAAAGACACACATCTAGACATGTACAGATTTGTTAAAGCTAACAATGTTGATTACAAATTAAGCCATTGATTATGTCAAATGGCTAATAATGTCAAAATAATCAGTCACAAATAATCACTTTATGTTGTGTAGCTAATTGCAATGATCAGCAATTAACAATGTCACAGCCAGTATGTTATCCTTTAAAATTTCCAATCCGGAGCCGTCTGTGATCCCACCCACTGCTCAATTCCCAGTACCATTTGGACAACCAGGGCTGCCAGATATGAAACCAATTTGCAAGCAAACGAGTGTGTTGCAGCCATGGAAGCAAGCAAACAAATTGGATAATGAACGGAGATAACATTAGATTTGATCTGACCTAAAAGCTGTGGCATCCTTCTAAAAACGAAAAGGTTCCATGACCAAGAAGTAACAAACACAAAAATGAAAGACAAATATTGTTTCTTAATAGAATAGAGACAGTTTAGAAGAAATTAAAGATGGACGCCAAGTTGGTCATTTCAATTTTCAACTTCTCGCATTCATGTCCCAATCAACATTTTGAGTATTTGAGTCACAGCTGGAAAAGTGATCCTGATCCTGACATGAACACAGCCATGCTAACAAACGTTAATGTTAACTGCAATAAGTTACAACCCCAGATTGTATATTTGCACTGTATATTTTTGGGCTTTTGTTTTCAGGGTAATGGACTTAGCCGTGGTTACCATACATAGCCGGTCATGCATCTAGCTAACACTGACAAAGATCCACACTGGCTAGCTAGTTTACAGCTGGCAGACAATAAAAACATAAACATATACAAGGGTTTATGTTGTGCTCATTTATGTAGGCTCAGTATACTCACCCACACTTCAGTCTGAGAAAGAAGGGGTGGGGGCAAACAACTCTATTTAATATCATTTGGACTGCAGTACCCATTTTAAATGCTTGCTCTCAGCAATATACAGGGGTTGGACAATGAAACTGAAACACCTGTCATTTTAGTGTGGGAGGTCTCATGGCTAAATTGGACCAGCCTGGTGGCCAATCTTCATTAATTGCACATTGCACCAGTAAGAGCAGAGTGTGAAGGTTCAGTTAGCAGGTAAGAGCACAGTTCTGCTCAAAATACTGCAATGCACACAACATTATGGGTGACATACCAGAGTTCAAAAGAGGACAAACTGTTGGTGCACGTCTTGCTGCCGCATCTGTAACCAAGACAGCAAGTCTTTGTGATGTATCAAGAGCCATGGTATCCAGGGTAATGTCAGCATACCACCAAGAAGGACGAACCTCCACCAGCATCACGTAGTGGCCTGGCCACTATCCTGCAAGAAGAATGGCTTAGAATCCCTCTGACCACTGTGCAGGACGCAGTATATGTCATTCCCAAGACGAACTGACGCTGTATTGGCCGCAAAAGGAGGCCCTACACCATACTAATAAATAATTGTGGTCTAAAACCAGGTGTTTCAGTTTCATTGTCCAACCCCTGTACATTGATACACCTGCCCTGCATTATAGATATAAAAGGTGCTACAACATAAAAGCTTATTGCCATTTTTGTTGTTGTTGTTGTTGATTGAACTGCACCGTGTCCAGCAATGCAGTTACACAATTTCTAAAATAATCTCCATGAAGCAGACTTAAAATATCGAAATGTGTTTGGCAGTGGTTCATAATGTTAAGTGCTTTTTACTTCCAAGTCCATGCTGGTGAGGACTCTGGTGGCTCTATTCAGCCTGATGAAGATCCAGCAGGGTAAAACCATTGTTGGAGCTAAAAAGCAGCCTGGCTGCATTATGTTCAGCATGAGGGTACATTTTCTCTTTAGTCATGAGATCGTTCTTCAGTAAAGTGAACCAAGCTGTAGTTCTAATGTTACAGAAGCAAAAAAGAAATGGTTCAGTGAAGATAATAAGTACCTGTCCCTGATTTTGATGGCATATGGTTTTATCTTGGTTGAATAGTTTTGACTTGTGTAAAAATGACATGGCCCTGATCTCCCCCATCCTGAAAGCGTAATCTATGTGATAACATGCTGAGCACACCACAAACCAGCTTCCATTCAGTTAACAGAGGGCTCGATTTGTGAAGGTGTAATCATGGCACCTGAGCATGTATTTAATACCCAGAGGTTTGGCCTGGCCACTCCTTTAAGTGGATTTCCACTCTGATGGGCTGTTTGTTTATTGGAGTGGCTGTTGTTCTGGATGCACTCCATGAAGGATACAAATTGCATTATTCACGGCAGGCAGGCCAGTAATGGCACCGATGAATGATGGCCCCTATTTCACTCCTGACAGAGAAGGTCGAGAGAGGAGCTCTATACAATTACCACAGAGATTCCGTTCAATCAGAGCAGCTCCACAGCCTCACCAGGCTGAGGCACAGCCGAGAGAAGCACTTAGCCGCACCTGTTTCAACAGTTGATTGTACGTCTAGTTCCCAAGTGCTGTTTTTCCATTGCAGGGGAAGAGTTCAGACTAAGCAAGTGATATCCTTTTCATCAGCTTCCCGCTGGAGTTTGATAAGCTTGTCCGTATGATTTAGCGTATGTATAACATTATAGGAGCCAATGCCTTTGGAATGCAAAATGAGCTTTGAGCAAAAGTTCAAAGCCTCTCTTGTGTTGAATTTCTGAACAGAAAGTTTGTTACTGATTATTGCTTTTAAAATCACACAAACGGCTAAATAACTTACCCTGCAGTTCAGATATCTGGGGTGGCTTGTGATCACTTATAAATTGCTGTTATTTATTTGATTTAAATAAATTAAACAAATTAATGAATAAATAGTGGAAATATCTAAACACTCAATGTTTAATTTTAATATTTTAAATAGGCAGTCTCTAAATGCTAACTAGGTATAAAACAGCATTGCAGTTACACTATGATTATTATATTATTTCAGCATTACTTACAAACCTTTTAAAATGCCTTCTCAGCGAGAATGTATTTTTTTATAACCCCTACAGCATTTTTTCAGCTTTCTCAGTCATTATAGTCACCTACAGCTCTGTTTATAACACTGTAGGCACCTATCATTTCTTTATTTGTACAAATTTATTTTCATATCCACTCACATTTACATTGTTTACATTCACTGTCCATTTTATCAGCTCCACATACCATATAGGTCCAGTTTGTCGTTCCACAATTACATTTGGGTTTTTAATAATTTATGCCCACTGATAAATTTACTGAAGGACTAGAGGACGACCAACACAAACTCGGCAGCAGCAGCTGAGCTACATTCTCTGACCTTACATCTACAAGGTGGAACAGCAATGTGCGAATGTTAGAAAGGTGAGAGTGGACACAGTGTTTAATTAAAGAAAGGGCTAAAGTTGTGCTAACACAGTATTCAGAGAATCAGATGAACTACGATCTGTTATTGTAGAAATGTGCACCTACAGGGCAAGAGGAGCTGAAAAACAGTACGTGTAAACACAAGGTAGGTGTACCTAAGAGGTGCTTTGTGAGTGTTTGTGCATCTACACTTGTATGTTAATATTACAAATGAAGCCATTGATTATGTCGCATGGTTAATAATGTCAAAATAATCATGCAATCATAATCGCATTATGTTGTGTAGCTAATTGCAATGAACCAATTGTGACTTAGTTAACCCGTGAATAAAGACATTTATTTTCCAATTAAAACGTGGAGCATAAAATGTGTTACAGCAATATTAGTGGACAGAATGAGTCAGAATGTATTTTCTCCTTGATATAATTCCATAGCATTTCAATCCTCTGCATGTCTTGTACATATTAAAGTATTGACAGTCAAGCTACAATAAAACTACTGGACTTGATGAAGGAATGCAAGGAATCCAAACCATCGCTTATGTTAGTTTAACTGAACATTGATTAATCCATACGTCTTCAACTGTTGACTGTCTGGCATAGTCTAGCAAAAGCAGTCTACCAGAGGAACCCTCCACTCCAAGTGCTAGCATGACTGATATTACCGAAACTGATGACACAGTCTTTATGGCAGCAGCCGGAAATAACTGGTTCATGAGGAGTGTGATGTAGCTTCTCGTCTATTAAAATTAGATATAAGCTATGCACTACCATTATTTTCTTACACCCACTCAGTCAGACTGAGTGGCAAAACTATCTGCAACCAGGCTGTTTATTAGGAGAAACTGGAAACGAAACAAGCGGTCGTCTGCTTACATGAAAGGAATTTGGACTTAACAGTAACTCTTGTGTTGTGTAATTGTTACTTCTAAGTCACACAGCATATTCACAAAGACAAAAGATACTAGATATTTAAATGAATAGTGATGAATACAGTATATAACAAAAGGTATGATGAGTTCCTTCAAAATCCAGCATTTCTGGATTCCACAAACAAAGGCAACCAAAAATTCACCTTTGGCATCTGGATTCCACTTGTTTCTGTGAATTGCAGTGATCCATATGGCATTGAAGTCAGCGTTATTATTTGTCATCTTCTTATTTAAATGTTCCTGTTCAACCCTAAATGGTGCAGCAGCCTCAAACTGGCCTGAGGTCTCAGAATGTAACTGCTGGACCATTTAAGGTGGACCAGTGAAACTCGACCAAGAAACTGGAAGTTCAGTCTTCAGTCTTTATCAATGTGTTTCCAGCTCTCAGCAGTCTGTAAAACGATAGCTCAGAATTCTCACTGAATCTATCTGTATGTTCTGTTGCATAACTGCACTTTCCCACTTAGATGTTTTTGCGTTACTGTGTTACAGCATTATTGCTACATTCACACTGTACACTAACACTGCCGCACAAATATCTTGACTCCCACCAACTCTGATGTCATGCACACATTTTGTTTGATTGAGAGTGCTTTGCTTCAGTGAAAAGGTGTCAAAATCAAGCAGTGTAGACAATGTGTAAAAAATATTAATGTACCACCTTAGCATTTTATTAATGCAGTGACTTTGACACCTCTACTGCAAGTTAGATTACAAAAATGCTAAATAACAATATTGCCGCTAATGTAATAAGAATGTCTTGTCATGTCATGGCCTCAGCTGCAATCGTATAAAGTCTGGAGTCGTGTGAAATTATGAAAGGTATGAATTAAGTGCCTGTGTGTGCTCTTGGTGTCTGTCAGCAGTATGCATCCTCTCATGTGACTCCACAGTGTGCTTAAGCCTGTGCTTTGTCTGCGCTTATGTCTGGTTGTGAACCAGGAACGTTATCCTATTACTGAAACATATTGATTTATGAAGTTCATAATCTCCTGTGGCATGATGGGGATATGCAGATGATTCCAGCACAGTGTGAGACGCACTCTAATGAAGTCATTTATCTCTGATCTACTGCTTGCCCCTCACCCTGAATATGCCAGTAAGTCAGTGACGCAGTGTACAGCACAGCCGAGGAGCAATTAATCCCCAGCTTTAGGGAACCCTAACAAAATAGTAGGCTAAAGAAACAGTGCTTCGGCCACATGAGCTGTCTGAGTCAAATTAGCATAAATGGCATGAAAAATCCTGTATGTATATTTTGTTATATGATATATAAATGTCTTAATATACGGGTTCAACACTTTATTTCAAGGAACACATATGTATGTGTGGGGGTGGGGGTTGGGTGTTTTTTACGGCTGCCCAAGTTGGTTGTCTCAACATGCATTGACCATTGTTCATTCTAATCTTTAGTAGCACATTACTGGAGGTCGGATATGTGGAAATCATATGCATTTGTAATCAAGGTCCAAATACAGGAGGTATCCGGACGCCCTATTCAACCCTTTAGACCAACTGAATGTCTACCAATCAAAATTCTGGGGTGTCCCTGCAAAGAAACTTGTCATGGCATTGTTATTGCTGATTAGGGTCAAACATGCTCAAATGCAAATTCAGCTAAAAGTCATTGTTTAGCTGCTTCACCCACAATAGGGTGAGCTTCTCTATTCCTTAACTAACTGCAGCTACAGCACTGGTTTGTCCTCACCCAGTTGGTATCTCATAGTGTAGAAAGTGTAACTATGCATGGGATAAAATCTTTACAATATGTCATGGATTAATGTAAATCTGAAAACTGGTCTAATATCCCAAGAGATTGATAGAAGAATTGAACTCATCCTTGAGGTATGGAACGGAGCTCCATCGTTCTAGAGATCACATTTCCACTGCTTCACAGCCTAATGCTGAGGGCTTTATACCCCTCTAGCTGATGCCTGACATTGGACATGGTGATAGTGGGTTCTCCAGAGATTCCCAATTGCATATCATCGCTGTCCAAAGAAAAACAGGTATCTCCAAAATGGCAACTTTACAAGTGAGGCCAAAAACCTTGTTTATTTGAATGGAAGTCAATGAAACTAGACGTCCTTTCAAACAGTTTTGGGCCATTTCTGTTGGTTCATTCTTCATGAAATCTCCACACAGTGTAAACAGCAGCTCCTGTGATCAAATGAGGCATAAAAGTAAAAATCAACAAAAATGGAGATACATGTTTTTCTTTGGACAGCGACGATATATAACTTATGTGTGCACTTATACGCCTGTGTTCGCAATAGATACACCTTAAAGTAGCTGAATTCACTAAATAGAGGAGGGAATATCTTTAGCCATATAGGGTATGTCGAGTCAAATTAGGAACATTGTATGGTTAGTCTAGCATAAACAGAGTAATCTTGCAGCTATGAATTAGCATTATACAAATTGGTTCACGCTAATTATGGTTAACACATAATCAGCTATTTCTGTAAATGAATGACTACAGTTGAAACTGGTCCCTGCATAGTACCTTTCTCAGATGTCCAATGTAGGTGTTGCATTAGTGCTGGTAATTTCACAGTGTGGGTTAAGGCAGAAGGAGAAGGTGCATGACTCAGCTGCAGAGGGGTATGAATAGGCTACTATAAGTTATTAATCTCAGTTGCCTCATCTCCTTACAATTTTATTCATTACACATATTCTGCTCTGTCTGGCGGCCTTGTTCCTCCTTGTCCGAGAGGTTTTTGTGTGCGATAAAGGCAGAGACGATTTTGGTAAATCGCACTCGTATCTTGTAAACCTCTGGCACCCGCGGTATCTCCCGTTCATGAATAATGCATTCTGCTCTGCTCAGGCTTGTTCCTATATCACCTATAGCCAAAATGATTATGCAGACTTAACTAAATAAATAAATAATTAAATATTATAAATGGACACCAGAGGCACAGAGAGAGCTAGTGAGCATTTATCAGGGGATGAAGCACTGAATGAATGTTTTTTTTTTTCACTCTTTTTTTTCCATTAGAATTTCTTCCCCCTGCCGTGATTTGCGTGAATTAAAAATGTAATGCTGCAGCAGTTGTTATGCAGAATCATTTAAAATGTAATTACTCTGCAGCTGATGGTCAGTGGTACGAAGGGCAAATGACAATAATAGTAGAGCCCTGCAGCTTTTCTCCTACCCCACCACAGCTGAAATCTCCACGGTTGAACATTTTCACCACTGGAGAAAAAGCAGCCAGCCTAAAAATGGCTGCTGCATGGGACAGAAGGTATTTACATCGTAACATATTTAACTTATAAAGCACTCATAATAATAATAATCTGACTGAAAAGCCCAGCCAGGACAGCTTTAATCACAGAGAAGCTGCATTGCTGTCATAAGATGATTATTGATAATTCATTATTTTGTATTGTGTATGGTGAAATCTGTATGTTGTGCCCTGCATTGTGAACGCTCTCCTGTGCCTACAGCATATGTTTGAGAAAACTAGACAACAGGCGGTGTTTATTTGTTTGTAGGAGTTGCCCCAACTTTTGCATTTTATAGAATGTCCACCTGAAAAGGCACATGTTACATAATAATAAGAGGTCATGGATGTGCATGTTTACTTTTGTTTGTGATTACCAGTACTGATAGGTAAATATGTAAATTCATGTAAATACATGTAAATAGATGAAAAACATGTAAAACATGTAAATGACATTTCAGGCCAGCTTGCTGCTCTGCCTGAGAGAGAAAATCATATTTCAACTAAATAGCTTCGAACTGGAGACTAGAGGTGCCGGAAGTTCTCATTATATTGCAGTTAACCCTCAGAAATAACACTTATCGCTCATGTGGAAGACCTGACTCATTGACTGACTATTGTCTCCATCTGAGGTACAAAGTGGTATTATGAGACAGGACAGGCTGGGGATGGCTAGCTAGCATGCTACCCTGTGTAGATATGTCTACAACAGGACATTTAGAATTCTTCAAAATGGGGCCAAAACAGTTATTTCTTCACATTCAGTTGAAAATGATCTGAAGTTTTAACAGTGAGTCACTGTAATCTTCAGTCAGTTCAGTCCAACATGAGAAGGTAAAGATGTAACATTGCTGCCCCAACGATGTATACTAAACTCGTATCAGGCTTTGCTCCTGATTGGTTATTTTTCATGAGGAATTTAATTCATTATGCAGTTTTGTACATTTCAACTTAAAAAGTTGCCACAATTAGAAAATAATAAAATAAAATTACATTTAGTTCATGATTAATTGTTAGATATATACAGATTGTGTTTGCAAATATTAAAATAATATTTAATTTATTTTATATTACATATTATATTTATATTATATAATATGTTTAGGTTTTGTCATAACATTATTGTGACGTCTTGGCAAAGAGGTAAACATGTGAAACAAAGCCTTACCGGAACACACACACACACACACACACACACGCACGCATGCACGCACACACACACACACACACACACACACACACACATGCACACAAACAAACACACGTATCATGTATGTATGTATTTTATATATAAAGCTTTATGCTAACAATTATTATTTACAAGATCGGTTTCCAGTGCTCCTGTGGTGCTCTGAACATTGCTACCCCCAAGACAGCATCATCAAGTTATCAGCCCCTGGGTATACATATTTGGTGGACACCTACCCAGCTCCCTGCTTTAGATGGGCAGCCACAATTTCATTATAGCAGGTTACACAAGAACTATGCAGCAACATGCACCATTATTCACACATTAACAAAAGCATAGCTGTACATGCAACCAACAACTGACACAACACATGCATCTTCACAAGCAGCAGTACCCCACTGAGGACAACATTAATTACATATCACAGAAAGCAGCAAACTATCAACAAAAGTATTCGTTCTTTTTTCCACTGCGGTGCTAGTAAACTTCCCTTTGTAGCCAAAGCAGCTGTTAAAATTTGTTCATAATTGCTTGCAGGTTCCCTCTAGGGCTCAAGCCCCAGGGCAAGTGCAAATAAAACCCATTGGATGCTCCAGGCCTGTTGCATGTCCATGGCCAGTTGAGTCTGTAGCAAAGCACTGGTGTATTGAACCACAAAAATCAGATCAGTTGAAAAGTTTTTTTTTAACACAACAATGCGTGTAAATCCGAATTTCATACTGTACTTTTATAAACGAAGCGTGTTAATACCCCTCTTGCTACAGCACTTCTAAGTATGGTAAATGCATTCAGAGTCTAACCAGATCCAATAAACTCTCAGAGGAAGAGCCACAGCCCGCATGTACTTAAGAGGCGACACCCCCCACGACTCGAGAGATTAGATACAAATGTCTGAGCGTTTCAGAGCTATTATCGGGGACAGTGTCTTTTGTTTCATCTTGTAGCCTGCATATTAATGTCCCGCTGTGAGCGAAATTAAAGATGTGAGTGGGGAATGCATGCTGTGGCCACTTGTCTACAGGAACCACACCTGATACGCCTTTAATCTATTACCTCTCAGCAACAGCGGCTTGACCTTAATCATTGCCTACCCTTTCCCACCTCAGTAAATGCAAACCTACACCTACACACACATGCTCTTACATGAGGAAGCTCAATTGTACACAGTGCAGTTTACTATATGACAAATGCAGAACACAAGTATTGCTAATGTCTGTGTAATTCATTCTGGAAAAGAATTATTTTGTATATACTGTATGTGCAAGGCTACACTGTTACCATTCTGGCAAAGCCAAGCACTTATAATAAGCAAATGTGTTTAGTTCAACCAAAACCTTAGGTAGAGAGCAAGATGTGTTTAGGTTAGTCAAATCCCTTATCCTACTTTTCAGAAAATTCCCAGAATGGAATGCAAATCATCAGCGAGATGGCCAGCAACCAAAGAGACACATACAGGGGTTGGACAATGAAACTGAAACACCTGGTTTTAGACCACAATCATTTATTAGTGTGGTGTAGGGCCTCCTTTTGCGGCTAATACAGCGTCATTTGGGCAGCCGTGGTTTTATGTTTTTTGGATCCAATCCAACGTACTTTAACGAAACATCCCTTTCAGACAGCTTCCTCTTGCGTCCACAGTTAATCCTGTTGGATGTGGTTCGTCCTTCTTGGTGGTATGCTGACATTACCCTGGATAACGTGGCTTTTGATACATCACAAAGACTTGCTGTCTTGGTCACAGATGCGCCAGCAAGACGTGCACCAACAATTTGTCCTCTTTTGAACTCTGGTATGTCACCCATAATGTTGTGTGCATTGCAGTATTTTGAGCAGAACTGTGCTCTTACCTGCTAACTGCACCTTCACACTCTGCTCTTACTGGTGCAATGTGCAATTAATGAAGATTGGCCACCAGGCTGGTACAATTTAGCCATGAGACCTCCCACACTAAAATGACAGGTGTTTCAGTTTCATTGTCCAACCCTTGTATATATAACCATTTTCTCTGTTAAAAAAGCCATTGTATTGAATAGCGTTTAATAGGGTCACTGATATTGTCTTTGAAGGCATGTGATACCCCAAATGTACTTAAGCAGTGAAGAGTTGAACTTTACCATCCTCTCCTCTCACTGGAGACTGGCAGGGTCACCTACACAGCACTGCTAGTAGCCTGTTAATGAAGTATGAATGTAGTTTTTTGTTTCTACTCTTTTTTATTCAGTGAGTCGTTAGACTGACTAATGCGTAAAAAACTGAATGAACAACAAGCGCCCGTGCTTTTCAGTCTCCAATGGCAAATGTAATATACCATTATTTCTATAGAATAGAGACAAAGCAGGCAAACTCATCCTGATCATTGTCCAGGGTTTTCAAACTATGATTCACCTGTCCCGGCATGCGCAACAAAATGAACATGCCTGTTATTCTCTACTATTTTACTCTATTATTCTCTATGATTTTACTCTAGTGGCTGCAGGAAATAGAGGATGAATCTGGTTCTCGAAGGGTTGTCCCATTTCATAGCAGGATGATTTCAACCACTACCTCAGTTGTGTAACTCAGTTTCAATGGGGAGGGTTACACTTGAAAACAAGGAGTAGGAGTAAAAATAAGAAATGGGATTGGTACTTATTCTCTAAAATGGTTGGGGTTGACTCTTCTACTCTGACAACTGTGTTTTTTCCAATAGTTGGCTGCAGGGACATTCTGACAGAGGTGGAGGATGTGGTATAAAGTGGTGAAGAATGAGTAGAGAGAATTTAATTACCTGTTTTAAACAACACCAGCAGTACTCACCACCCACTATAGCATAAACTCTGCACACTAAAAGAGTTTCTATACATCTTGCAGCAATGATTAAAAACAGCCCAAAGAACCAAAACAAAAAACCAAGTAATATTTTTCACAGAACTTTGTGGAAAAAAGTTTGCAGGTAATATTCACTCCTTTTCTTCCAGCTTTGTATGCAAATTTCCATTCCACCTTAAATAGTGCTGCGGTTATATTCTGCGATTATATTGCTGGATGCTGCATCACTTAAGGTAGACTGGAAAGGTTAAAAAGAAGCTCACGAATACAAAGCCAACCTCAACCTTCAAAAACAAACATCTCCACTTACAAAAGATTCTGACAACAGTTGTGATTTTCTAAATACTTCACATTTCCCCTTGGCCCTGATTATGTGAAATACGATTAATTTTCCTCATATAGCTATTTTTAATATGGTTTAATCTCTAAAGTATCCTATTATCTTGAAATTAAGTGAGGTCAAGGAGTCAGTTCCCTCAATTCCATTGATGGCATCACTACTAGAAAGACTGGTTTGTTTAGTTTAGCCAAAACCTTAGATAGAAATTAAGAAACAAGTATGTGTTTAGCTTAGACAAACTCATAGCTAGAAAATAAGAAATGTTTGGTGAGGTTTGCAACAAATCACAGTCAAGAAGAAACAGCTGTCCAGGATACAGACATGGATGTCTGTCATAAACAGAGGAAGGCATATAATTCCTCTGGTTTTAACGCTAGATGCAAACCAGTTGTAATCCATAAGAATAGAAAGATTAGGTTAATGCAGATTAACCTGCACAAGATTGATGGAAAAAGGAGAGTATGGAGTAAAAAGGAAAAGCCCCTGATCCAAAAAGCCCACCGAGCATGCATTTCTCTAACTGAAGGCAATAAGTCAGTGAATGAAGCAGGAAATTAAAAATGACTGCATTATTGGCCCGGTTACACTTCAGGCAGTCATCAAATTCAAAAAGTTTGAAACACAGTACTAAATATGACAATTTTATATGGAGAGAGCATGGGGCACAATCAACGTGATTGCCATGTCTATCCTTTTACAGATATAAATAAGCTCACTGGACAAAATATGTTTACCACGTGTGTCTGAATTGTTCCTAATAGTCTGTAATATCTCCATGTGCATTAATAAACAGCTTTGATTCAATTTGACATGGAGTGGACAAGTTTCTGGATGTTGGCGACATCAATGTTCAGCCACCCTTGCATCAAACAACTGCAAAGTTCGGCCAGATTTGGTGAGTGCCTTCACTGGCACAATTCCGAGGGGAATTTCCTGCAGACATGTATGACCATACACTTCCATACACCTGCAAATTTAGCTACTTCCTTTACACTATGGTCTTTGGCACCCCAAATGCAATCATTCCTTTTCCAGATCCTTAAGATGTGCTTTGTGACCCGTTTCTGCACATCAAACAAGACGTCCACACAGCAAACAAGACACCCCCGGAGGTATTTATACATCCATGTGCAGCACCATCTACAGGAGCATCAAATTACTACCACCTTAAACATGCAAGATGGCTCATTTTTTTGTCCTGTGAGCTTATCTTTCAATTAAAGCAGACATTGTTTCACCTCAAAGTAATTGTTTCTATGTCCTGTCCGGTGTACTGGAGTGAAGAAACAGTAGCTATTTTGTCGCTGTCCAATTACTTATGAACTGCACTTAGCTGTTATAGCACATAACACTTCGTCTTAAGGCAGAAAGATCCAGTCAACAGTAAGTACTCCTTGAGTGTTCCTTATAAGTATATTCATCTAAATGTTGAATTGTTAAACACCAGCATTATTTCCTATAACAAAAGGTTTGGAGTCCTTCTGTATGGAGTGTAGAGACAGAACAGGTGAATTTTATTCTAAGGTGAGTCTACAGACCTCACACATGAACAGAAAGTCAGCTATTCAAACAGATTTAAAACTGAATGCAAAAAGCAGTGCCTTTTGCTGGTACTCATTGGGAGGTCCACAAAGAGGTCCTATCACCCCTTGCACATTTCCACTATCCCCTTTTTCTATCATTCTACAAAGCATTTCACACGCCCCAGAGAAAGGTTTAGTTTAAAGCTGCACCATGCAAGAATTTTGTGAAGCAGTGTAGCCAGTAGTTCAAGTGAGCCGTTTGTGAATTTCTCTCATTGGTAATATAAAAGAAAAGAATTCTCTGCCCACACATTGTGAAGTTTTCAATAGCCTAACCGGCCACTGCCGTTCACAATGCTGGCTCTTTCATATCTATCATAATAAGTACATTAATATGTCTTCTTCCACCTAGACTGCCCTCTAATGGATGTGTTGCTTAACATTCATGCCAATATAAAGAACGCATGGAAGCATATGAAAGCACTTGAAACTGACTTATTTGTGTTCAAATGTAAAGGGAATGTAAATAAGCCTTTTAAGGAGTTACACAATCCATGATACACAATCCATGTTACAAAATGCAATTACATTATTTTTTTACTAATGAGGTCACCAATCGTCAGTGCTGCTTAAAGATTTGTCAGACAGTTGTCAGATTAGTATTTTATTTTACATATTAGGCAATAATTTTTTATATGAGGCAAAAATCAGGGAAGCGAATCAGAGCTGAGAAAATGTACATATATCAGAGAGGGTAAATTCAGACATTTGTTTCTGAACCCATTAAACATGCTAGAAAGTCATTGTAGACATGTACAAAGACTGATTCTTATTATATTTGTGCCCAGGATTTTTTGAACAGGTCTGAAACCATGGTTAATCTATGCACTGCAGCTATACTTAACATGACCCCTTCCCTAACACTAAAACTTTAGTGCATTGGAATCAGTGAGCCCAGCATCCAACATTTTAGTTAAATTTACATGAGCCTCTGGGTAATATGTAAGCTGATATTGTCGACTTTAGCTTGTGAAAAAACAGGACCGGCACATGCCCTTGCTCTAGACAAAACAAGCTGGATTCAGATAAACACAACCATCACTGCAGAAACCTTCACCTCACGCATACAGTCACTTAGCACAGACACAACGTCTGCCCATAGAAGACAGCAAAGAATTAATGTCAATGTCAATTTTATTTATAGAGCACCTGTGCCAGCTGTGCTGATGACCAAAGTACTGTTACAATCAGCCTAACAAAAAAACACCTGCCTACATGCAGTCATCTGAAGGTTACTTCTGCATCATTTAAGGTGGAATGGAAAAAGAGACTGAGAAACTGGGGTCATCTTAATTTAATCCCCATCCAGGTCTTAGCATATGTGCCAGTGTCCTCTTGCTCATGTATGGCTGTACAAGTTCAATAAAGCACAAAAGCTGTTAATTTTCATAAGCACAGCCTGTTGAGTTGAGTTTTATTTTCCAGTGCACACGTCAGATGCACATCTGCGTAACTGCAAAACAGGTTAACATAGTTATGCTAAAGCACAGGTGTTAAAAATGAATCAGTTCCACTTTTGATCAAATCTACCCACAGGATCTGCAGGGCACTGTTTCATCTGCCCAATTATATACCTGACATGACAGTATTAAATATGTAGAGTCTTAATTTCATCATGCTGACCACTGCAGTAATGAGATGATTGATCAATCAGCCAACATGTTTCATCATTCAACCAATCAAATGCTAAAAGTTATTTGTAATTTCATCAACAGTGTAATGTGGACGGTGACAAAGACACAAGAGCAAGTCCATATCTTTATTAAAATCCATGTCAGTCCACAAAGTACCAAAAACAAAAAAACACTCAAGATCAAATGCTACAACAAAAAGAGAACAAAGGACAAACGCAAACACGACACTGCCTAACGAATCAAACACAAGGCACACAACCAAGGGTATGTATACATGGGATTATGGACCACACACAGGTAAAAGATAACATAGAGGCAGGACTGGGGAGGGGACAGAGACCAAAACAAGACACAAGAGGAAAGGTAGCCAAAGACAGACACCAACAAAACCAAAGACAGACAAGGGCAGGGCATGAGAGGATATTACAGAAGCATCCACCTATATGCAGCTTCTGTGGCATGGAACAGAGCACAGCAAGGAAGCTGGCTTAGTGGAAACAGCAACTGCAGAGGGAGCCAGACACAAGAACGGAGAGGGGACTGTGCGAAAAAACTGGATAAGACTCTGGACAGAAGACAGGACAGGGTGTAAAGTAGAGAAGAAGGTGACAGGGCAAGAAAAGGAAAGGCTGGGATGCCAGCACTGGAGTGTAATGTGGGAAGGATGGTACGGGTGTGGGACAGAAGCAGCAGGTGAAGCAGGCTTTCAGGTATTCTAAAGTGCACACTAGGAGATGTTGTAGAAGCCAGGGTTGGCCTGCGAATGCTTTTCAGTGACCCAGCATCTGCTCGCTAATGCTTTCCAGGGCATTGGGCAGCACTGTGAGACCCAAAGCTGGCTCGCTGGTGCTTTGTGAAGCATTGAAAGCTACCGTAGACCCAGAGGTAAAGGCCAGCAAGATGAGTACAAGATGAGGAGGTACCAAACATACCAATGTCCTTGTGGTAGTCTGGGCTGCGCCAATGTCCTTGTGTACAGGTGGGCCTGCAGAGATGTCCATGGAGGCTGGTGAGGCTACATGGTTCTCAGAGGTCTTACATAGAGCTGCAGGCCAGGCAGAAGCCCCAAGTAGAGCTGCAGGCCAGGCAGAAGCCCCAAGTAGAGCTGCAGGCCAGACAGAAGCCCCAAGTAGAGCTGCAGGCCAGGCAGAAGCCCCAAGTAGAGCTGCAGGCCAGGCAGAAGCCCCAAGTAGAGCTGCAGCCCAGGAGGAGGCCTCTTGCAGATGTGTCCTGCAACAGTTTAAAAATGTTGTATAGTGTCCTTGATTGACTATGCTAGGCCATTCCAAGGCCACACCTCTGAGAAAAGTACCTTAATAAAAGTCTTCGGTTACAAACAGGTAACGTTTTACCTTCACTACAAACAAGCAACCACTGAATACACAAAACGTATATGCCAATACATAATAACTATTTTCTAGAAATTTCTAGAATGCCTCATATTCCATAAATGACACTGATCAAACTTAATTACTGTGAATAGATAATAATTTGATAGTTTATATAAGTTGTTATGGTAAGTTACTGAAGAAATGTTGTGCACTAAAAGTTGTGGGCAAATGTCCTATTATTTGTGCAATCTCTGAGGCTGTGTTAACATCAACGATACATGTGATTAGACCTCACTGTATAGAAACGGACATGTGTATATGCACGCTGTAAGAAGTGCAGTGTAAATGAGGAATAGACTGAACATATGAATTCAGCACTGCTGCTTCTCTCTCCCTGCCTTTGTGTGTGTGTGTTTACAAGTAATGATGCCTCTTAGTGGGGAGCCAGGCTCTGCCGAGCGAGGGTCTGTGAACCACAGCACCGGGGGTTAATCATATTTTTCCTTGGTGACTGCATGCTTCAGAGGCAGGACAGAGGCAGAAGAAAGCGACTGGACTTTTCTCTGTTAGTTCTGCATGAGGAGACCTGCGAGCAGCACCGTAATTACATACTGCGCTTTCCTCAGCTCACACAAACACTGCAGAGGAGGGCTTAGACTACAGAGCATGCTCTCTCATTCCCTCTCTCATTCCTTCTCTTTCTCTCTCCATCCCTCGCTGTCTCGCTGTCTATTCCACCTCTCTCTCTCTCTCTCTCTCTTTCTATCTTCTACCTATTTCTCTCTTTCTCTTTTCCTCTCATTTTTTTCCATTTATCTCTCCTTCTCTTTCCATCTCTCTCTTTCTCTGTTTCTTCTACCTACCCTTTACCTTTTTCTGTTCCCCTTTTTCCCCCTTTCATTTTCTATATTCTCTCACACTCACTTTCTCTGTTTTCTTTTTGTCTCTCCTGTCTTTCTCTCATTCACACTCTCCGCTTTTTCTCATTTACACTCTCCTCCCTCCCTCTCTCTCTCTCTCTCTCTCTCTCTCTCTCCTCTCTCTCTCTCGATACACTCTCCTCTAATCTCACGTCGTCTTTTGTAATTCAAAGCAAACAAGTGGGAAAACCAATTAACGCAATAATGTTCATGCTGTATTACAAACGAGGACACAGGGCCTATAACTCTCCTCTGGATTAGTGGAAGCTTCTTGTTTTGTATGCATGTGTAGAGCATGAAAATGCTTTAGACGTTTTCTTTATTTTGGCCAGTCATTCTGCCACTCTTTGTGAAGTCTCTTCTTGCCAGCTATTCACAGGACACATTCACATTTGATGGCATGCCCACTTGCATGACTGGACAGTAAGCTCACAGGTGATATGTGGTGGTGTTTGCATCGATTTGCTGTCGCTCACGCAGCGGAGGTGTAAATTGGCTGCTGAGGAGTGCTTGTTGTGGTAAGGAGCTTGCTACAAGATCCTTATGAGCCAAAGGCAACAGAATGCAGTCTAAAGACTCAACTGACTCACTTCTGTCAAAAGCCCATGAGTAGGAGTTCTGCTGCTGAGACCGAACTCTGTACAATGCAAGCTTGGCTCATACATGCAAATATTATATAGTCAAACAGTGTTGTTTCTACATTTAAACAGTATGTGCTCAAGTTGGAGACTTAGAATCTAATGGCTCAAAATTAGATCGTGAACTGAAAGCTGAGTAGCAAATGTTGGTGGCAGTTACCAAAGCCATATTACTCCTTAAGTGGGATTCTGACAGTTTTTCTTCCGTATGGTTCAGCCTTTGAGGTGTAAGCTGGTTCCTATCATCACCACTGTGAACAATTCTGACTGAGCATTTCATGTGAAACCAAGCTAAATGGTATTGTTTACGTCCTTGCTATTTATTTATGTAGATATTTTCTTGTTTGTTCAGGTCTGTTTTCTTGATCTTTCACAAGGAAAAGGGGCAATAATAATAAAGCACAATTAATTGCATTAATTACATTAGACTTATTTTCGTTATATAAAGATACGCAGTTCTGTTCATCAAAACCCCTCAAAACTATAACATATTGAACATATATACTTACCTTTATAAAATTCCACAAAAAAAAAAAAACACATGGGTGGAGTGATTTACTTGCTTGGTTCCCTCTATGGATGAGAACAGTAAAGCCAATACCCCTTTGCCTTCAGACTGGGCTCGTGCCCTGTTGGCTGACATGTGTAACACTTGTGCTGTCTATAGCCATTCTTCAAGATCCATTTCAGTGAGCTTCACAAGCATCATAGGTCTTGGGACCCCCACTGCCTGTGAGGATTTTGCCTCAGTAACTCAGTATCATGGATGAATGCATCACCACAGCCCTGAAATTCCAAAGATTAAACTTTGATGATCTCTATAGCATCCTTCCGCTGGCCTCCCGGTGACCACTTCACCAGCAGAATAGGAAATCTGTGTGCTTCGTGTGTGTGCGCGTGTGTGTGCATGTGTGTGTGTGCGTGTGTGTGTGTGCGTGTGTGTGTGCGTGTGTGTGTGTGCGTGTGTGTGTGCGTGTGTGTGTGTGTGTGTGTGTGTGTGTGTGCGTGTGTGCATGTGTGCGTGCGTGTGTGTGTGTGTGTGTGAAATGTTAAAATACTAGTGAGCAATGAGGGGTGAAATGGGAGGAATGAATCTCACTGCTGAAGTGAAATGGACAGCACAACTGCAGTTTCTTTAATATAAAAAAGCATACATAACAGCCACAAAACAACAATTTAACAATTTAAACCCAATCAAATTACAGTTCTATGACCTATGAAAATTACACTTCAGTTTGCTTCCGGTTATGTAAATCATGTACATGCCCATCTACACATTCTCAAAAACAGATGTAAGCTGCATTTTATGGTTACTGTGAAAATAATGCAGTAACCATACAATATCATATCTAAAAATATCTGCTGTAATGAGTACTAATATTTAATATTTTATCTTATGAAGGTCACTGTTTTTGGTAAATATACACTCATTCCAAATGTAATGCCTGCAGAACACAAGCTTGACTTTCATACATGCAAATATTATGTAATCAGTGTTGTGGCTACATTTAAACAGTAGGTGCTTGAGTTGAGGACTATCTAAAATAGTTGGTAGCAGTTACCAAAGCTATATCACTCCCAAAGAAGGATTCTTTCGGTTTCGTTTTCTGTACAGTTCAGCCTTTAAGATGTAAACTGAGATGTATCCTCACCACTGCAAACAATTCTGAGCATTTCACATGAAGCCAAGCTGAATGTCATTGTTTTAATCCTTGCTATTTAATTATGAATTTGTTTTGCAGTTGTCTTTACTCATTAATCTTGCTAATTCAGGCCTGTGCAGGGATAAGATAGTTTTTTATTTTAACTCTTTATTGTGCTCAGCAGGAGAGAGAATTAGTGTTTCTTTGGTTTTATTTATTTGGGGAATTAAATAATAAAGCACAATTGTAATCACATTGGCTCAGTTTGGTAAGGCATGCTTTTTGAAAATTATTTTACCTTTATTATGCTTTTTTTCTTGTATACAGTTACATAATTCTGTTCATCAAAACCTCTGAAACTATAATGTGCTGAAAAATAAACTAAAAAATTCCACCAAAAACAATCCATGTGTGGATCCAGGTGTGATTTACTTGCTTGCTTATCTATTGAAACTCTCTAGTGCATTGCATTGGCCTAACATACCTTTGGCTAATGATAGAGATGGCATGATGAGGTAAATATAGACTCTCTGCACCGCACTCCAAAAAAAGTTAGGAGCTTATTTACGTCACCTTTCCTTAACAACCCAACTAATGCAGATTTTTTAGAGCAATTTTTTTTGTTCTGTTGAATCTGTGTATTTTAAGTATCAAAACTATGTTTTAATATGTTTTAATTGGAAGACTGTGGTCTTGTGACCACACTCTCTGATTATCCACCCATGCCAACACTGGCAGAATGTTTCTTGGTGTTGTCTTTGAAAACAAAAGCAGAGATGTCCTTTAAAGGACAGCACCGAACAGGCAGCATACATTGCTTCAATATGTGTTCAGCATTAAAGGTTCTTTTACAAATGTGCAAGTTAGCCATTAACAGCCCCACCCTCTCACCTCCGCATAGCGTAAGGATACCTGCTATTGAACTTCACACTGGTAATAGTTCTGATGCTCCTGTTTCTTCTTTGGCCTGATGCAACCCTGGTCCAAAAGAGATTTATTAGCAGTTCAGAATTTAAAATCAGTGGGCTCAGTGTTTCTTCTGAAAGCACATCTAGTTCTTCCCCTAAATTATCTGCTTTTTTAATGTATTTCTGTCCCCCCCCCAAACCAAACGTCGATCTGCTTCATCTCCTTACTGTGTCTAGGCCTATAAATGGTTCAGCTGCTTGGACAGGAGATGTCAAAACCAAACACTTTTGCTCACAGTTGGAAGAGTGTTTACTAGTGGAAATGACAACCACTGGGGCATTATGAAGTTGTTTAAGTCGTATCCAAGGTCATTTGTTATAATACCGGGTGCTGTCCATCATCGCAGCGCTGCTTTCTTCTCTTCAGAATGAGTCACATACTCCTCCACAACAGCTTTCCTCAAGCCTAGGCCTTCTCTAACACCAACATCAGAGCCAATCCGTTAGCAGCACAATGCTGTGAAAATTATAAATGCAGCACTTTGTTTAGACAAACAGCATTAGACTAATTACAGAACGACTGATCATGCTGGGGAAAGAAGTAATGGGGGAGGGGGGATGTTAAAACATTGTTCTCGATTTAAAATAAAAGTTCTAACAAAAGCATGATGTCTAAAACGAACAGAACGGGGGGGAGGAGGGTGGTGCAGACGTGCGGCAGAAGGCTGTGATTGCATCATTTTGTTTCCCTCCTTTTCTTTTTAGTTCAGACAAGAACAATCCATTCTGTCCATCTTGCTGCTACCTACCAGCAGGGAGAATTGGCATCTGGTGGCGGCAGCAATTAATGTCTGCCGAAAGAGACGCTTTCCATCACCTCCTTTTAATAGCTTGCGTATGGAGTGCATCTCGGCAGATGTTACACGGGGATTCATTAACGCCCTGTGTTCCTCATACTCCTCCCTTGTAAGCTATTATCCACAGAACTGAGTATGAGCTACGCTTTTAACATCAGCAGGCATCACTCACCCAGCTCACTCCCCTGCACCACATATAGCCTACCACGTAAATAGATAGAGTGATCTAAATGAAAGGTCTTTTCTATTGTTTGATGGAAAAGTCAGGTGCAGCCCCCATATGCTGGCTGTACACTATAAAACATTCATGCAACTTTGTTGTGAGTTGCATGCAACTTTATTTCCATGCAGCTTGACTGATACACGGATCTATCTATCTATGGCTCTGTACTGTGTACCTGAGCTATCAGTTGGGTCTTTTATGTTAAGCCTTAAATGAATGGTGAAGTGGCCATTATAGGTATACTTGCTTATGCCTCACTCACCTTGTCCTACATATACTGTAAGTTCATTTTTTACATCCAAGTGAGCTCTATGTAAAAGTATGGGTTATCAAGAAAGGAACAAATTTATAGTCTAGCTTTGTAGATGTAGATGAATAAACACTGGTTCAAACAGCCATTTAAACAGCTAATACTGTTAGTTGGCAAGTTAAATATGCTTTGATGAACTCATGTTTGTTTCTTGCAACTCTTTTAAAAGGTGCTTTCTTGTGAGTTGCATGAAAGCTTAACTATGCAAAGCCAGAAACCTTGAGAAAACCTTGTTTTATTATTTATGTAAAAGTTACAATGTGCACATCTTGAATGTTTAATGCCTGATTTCAGACTTTGATCACAGATGTAAGGCACTTCGTCCCCCACATCACTAACACAGCCCATAGCACAGTGTACAGAACTCTTTTTGACCTATTGCAGTTATATTAAATCATTTTTGGTATTCAGAAATGAGAGGACTAAATGGTGTTTTGGTATTATTAGTCTTTCCACCTTCTTATACCGCTTAATCCAGCGTAGGTCATTTTTGCTTAAGGAAAGTTGTTACTTTTCTTACTATTGTTACTGTTATTATTATGGTATTGTATATTTACATTAAACTTTCAGTGAATTAAAGAAAAAAAATCCATCATTGACAAAACATAATTTTCCTGCTGATTAACAGGTTTTGTTTGGCACCCATGATCATTTTTATTCCAATGCAGCAAGTGCTTCATAAAATAAAATATGGTCCCATGCATATATAACACAAACACAGATGATAGATCAAAGTTTAATTAAATGTTGAGTGACGTTCAGCTTCATGCACCACAGGGTCTTTCTCTTGTACGACAATGCTGACCAGCTTTCTGAACACTCAATCCGCTGTAACTGACTGACACCAGTGTAGTGTGACAGATGGAGAGGGAAAGCAGGAAACAAACAACAGTGAGAGAACCTAGAGTGCAATACGGCATTAAGCAGCATGAGGCAAAATTAGCAAAACACATCTTCTGTGCCCTGTGTGTGTGTGTGTGTGTGTGTGTGTGTGTGTGTCTGTGTATGTGTGTATGTGTTTCTTTATGTGTATGACGTGCTACAACAGAGAGAAAAGTGGCAGAGAGGGGGCAGATGAGACAATGACAAATGAGTTTGCCTTAAATCACACAGCAACAAGTGGGAGATAATTAGGAGAGCGAGAGAAAGAGAGAGAGAGAGAGAGAGAGAGAGAGAGAGAGAGAGAGAGAGAGAGAGAGAGAGAGAGAGAGAGAGAGAGAGGGAGAGAGCGTGTTTGTCTGTCTGCATGTGACGTACATTCGCTGACTACACACTCAGAGAGAGGCCACATAGAAAGTGCTGTCACCTCTAATCTCTGGAAGCGTACAAAGAGGGGCTGTAGCTGTAGTGCAGTGAGTAGAGGGAAAGCTTCTTCTGCTCATTTCTGGGAAAGCAGTTGCCATCCACTCCAAAGTTTGGACCACCCCGGATGATGATTTCAGGCTAAACCAACTCATTACCAGGCAAAATACAGCCAAAGATGCTGAGTCACAGTCCAGCAAAGAAAGCAGCACACATGTCAATAAGTGCCTTATCCTCCTCTCCAAGCTAAACACAGCCATGCATTGAAACATACTCATTCATAAATGTACCTTATTTTCACATTGTTATGTAATAATCAGGTAAACTCTTTAAAGAAAGTCTAGTAATCTAAATGTGGGTAATTTATTGTTAATTTTTAGTAAAAAGAATCATTATACCACAAGTGTCTATACATATGCAGAAAGACAAACTCGAGCAATGACATCGGACTTTAGGAGATTGGTGAAGGCCTTAGATTTTAGCTACCAGTAGCTACCAGTATAATTAGGAAGTAATGTTGGAATCAAGCAGTCAGGTTTTGGTTTAAAATGTGTGGGACTCATTTTGACCAAAAAGTGCTCCTCTTGGAGCTGGTAGTTACAGATATGTCACTATCTGTGCCTACAGGCAGTGGTTGCATATATAAAGTATAAAATAATAAAGTAAATAATAACGTAAGTTTAATTATATGAGTTGCAAGACCTTGTTGTGGAAGTGTGAGGAGAAGTATGGTGGAAGTGAGGGGGGAGTAGTCTTTTGCGCTATGCATGACTTCATGTGACTTCATTGAATGAGATTTTTCCTGTGCACTTTCTGTCAGACTCATTGGGGCACTTGCTAAGAACTCTAGATTCACTGAGTGCATGTAATCACAGGCTTCTCTCATTATTCTTCAATGAACAGCAGTTCAGTAGACTGTGCTTTGAGTCATCTCTGTAAATGAGTGATTTAAAACAGATTACTCTGTGCCACTGTTTCTTAGAGACGCTCTCTTTGCTTGTCCAGCCTCAGCTACTTACCTTGCAAGCATACGTGCTGAGACGCAGGGTTAAGGCGGGTGAGAACAGACAACGGTCAGAGGGCAGAGAAACTCAGAGCTGATCTACTTCCAGTTCTTTGGAGAAATTCTCTGTGCCCCGAATTCCATTTCATTTCAATTGGTGTGTGAAGTGATAAACAATGCGAATAATGTCCCTGAAGTGTCGTAATCTGCTTAGCGGAGGAAGATGGGTGAAGAGCGGCGTTAATTTCATCAGAATGGTGGCTGACGGAGTGCTGGTGTCTGATGCCGGAGCCCGCCGCAGGAAAAATGACCTCCTCCCTCATCCCATTACACACCAAAGACACTCCCACATCTCCCCCTAATGAGAAAACTCAATTACACGGCACAGAGGCCCAGAAACAAGAGTGCAAGACGAAGACGAAGTGTGTGCATGAACGTGTGAAGTGTTTTAAAGTCTATGAATCAACTGGTATAAAATGAAGAACAATGATGCTTTACATCACCTTTTATTCTGCAAAAGTATTTGGATGTATTCTTACCATAATACTCTTTATAATCCTCTCCATAGTCATCATTAGACTTTAGGCCTCTCCCAATACCCAGCATGTCTCATTGTTTTCTTTAGTTACAGTAAAATTGTTGGGCAACAGCAAGACTTACTGACTCATTTTGTACATTTTCTGCAAAGGTGTTAATACAACTTTAAAAGATCCACCATTTCCTCTTTACTAAGTTTGTTCTTACAAAAGATTTAGAGCTCTTCTACTCAGGGGTGTTTTGTCTGTTAGGGCCACTGCCTGGCCTGCTACCACAAGCAATGAAGAAAAACAGCCGTTTTTCTGTTTTTCTACTTACTACTTATTTAGTTAATATGCTTCCATGAAAGGAAAGGAATCCAAGTGTTATTTATAACAGACAGAAGATGTCTCTAGTGTCTCCATCTATGGTGCTGTATTGTGTGTGGTATATGGACAATGGCAAACTAGATATTCCATTGTTTTCAACAGAAATAAAAAAATCTGCAGGGTTTTTACCAAGCACCTTGTTGATCAGCCAGACCACATTATTAAATTATTGAATTTAGGGTAAGCCCAGTAATATAGAATGAGCATAAAAGAGTATCCAACCATGTTCCCCTTAAATAAACAATCTGCAGTGCTAAAGCTCCCCTCTGAAGATCATCCATTTTTGCTGGTAACATTGGCACCTTGCCAAGTGGCGTCATGTTGCCATTGGCTTTGAGTGCAAAGTTTTTTTCAATGCAAACATGTGAACACAGCATAATCCCAGTAAAATAGGAATACCAGCTTTCATATTTCATAAACTATCACTTTAGCCTGCATAACAACATGGAAAGTTTTTGTTTTGGCTGCTATTAGGCAAAATAAACATGTTGCTTTTAATTGATTGGCCACATCAATCGAGAGCTCAGCCAGATAACTAGCTGATGTAACACACTTGCAGGGGCGGTTTAACTCTCGTTTGTGAGGTAAAAGAAAAGCAGACAAAAATCATGTATACATAGAAGAGTAGCAAAAATACTAGTTTGAGGATCATATAGGGGCTTTATATGTATATTGAGTATTTTTGGATAGCTTATGATTCCTCTTATAAATCTCGCATTATATATGCTTTTACTAGTCTGCTAATGTTGTTATTCCTTCTGTTGCCTGTTGGTCTCTGTGTTTGTCGACATATATTTTATTTTCTAGGGTGCAGTTTGAAGAAGCTGGATGTGACAGGATTTAGTTATAGACAAAAGGAAGCACCGTCTAACTCTACTTTATTTTTATTCTGTCTGCTGATTTGTCCATGATTCTGAATGCAAGCATCCACAAAACAATGCATAAAAGTAAATGTATTGATTTATTTTTTACAAGCACTTATATCTCTTCTCTGAAGAATCTGTGAGTAAAATGGAATTAGGATATAAAGCTCATCACTGAAAGCATGGAATTACCTTCAACAACAGTTTACTGAAATAAGAAATGTCTACTCAGTCAGCATCTTCTTTGTCTAGGCTGTTGATACTGGCAGGCAAAAAAACAGCTGGGGTACTATGGAAGAGTGGTGCTTAGCATCAGTGACACTCTGTGTGAATAGGGCAAGGAAGTCCATGATAAGACTGCCCCCCTGTTAGTAAAAGGACAACATGCCACTGCTCCTAACAGGAAAACCTGGTAAACCTGTTTGCAGCAATAGCAGGCAGTTACGCCAATAAGTTCTCCTGAAAAGGCTTTACCAGGATGATGCAATGTATTGTAATGTAGAGTTAAATTTCATTGTACCGTAATATTTGTTTTTATCTTTTTAAATTACTGTAAGGAATTACATTTATATGGAGTAGATTTGTCACATACTGAGTTTTGGAGCTGTAGTATGCAGTTAAGCTGTTTAAGGACAAAAGTCTTAAACCCCCTGGTCAGCGGTCACCAATAAGCAGGAGTATGAGAAGACAAAAAATAACTGTAAAATAAATGTTCATGTGTCACCTTCCTCCAGTTTAATAAAGTTGTCTTCCTCAGATTTCTTCTGGGTTTTTTTGTGTGTCATCAAACTGCAACATGAATAATTGAGGTGTCATGAAATTTTCAGTGTCCTTTGCTTTCGCAGTAACAAGGAAAGCTACTCTGTGTGCATTTGCCCGCCATGGAACAGAGGATGTGATGTCATGAGTAATTTATGATGGGACACCTTGCGGATGCAATGCTGGAAGTGCTCAGCGCTCAAATCATACCACTCTGGACTGGGCACCTGTGTCCTGCACCTGCGCTACATGCATTATCGAGGTGAGCTATTTGTCACGTTTACCTGAAATTTCAAATTAATGAACTCGTCTGTGCTCAGCCATGAATTATGGGGGATCAAAAGCCTCCCTCTGCAATACCACATGTACGACACCTACGAAACCACACCGAAAAAAAACATACATGTATAAATAGAGACATGCACACTCATCTATGCTTGAGGCTTTAAGAAGCACTAAAGCTGCAGGTGGATATGGGGTTTTATTTAGTGCCCTCAAACCGCCAAACTATAATTTGATTTATTGATCATTTTAAAGAGATTACAGAGGCCTGAACTTTGTTTTTCTTTCCTGAGATTGGCCAACATTCCCTCACTTTAATGGTTTTCTTCAGGGTTATTGACTGATATATTATCCTCTGACTTTGAGAGCCAAGGTTTTCCGATAGTCAATTACTCTACCACTGTGAAACAGAAAAGAACGGGAAAAAAAGGTGAGAGCTACTTTCAACACTCTGAGCTCTGTCAAAAAAGAGAGAGAAAAGGCTGTTGTTTTTACTCTCGCTGTGCTCCATGTCCAGAATCAATTGAGAAGCTTAGGCGTACTCAATACCTGTTTGACCAAGCCATTAATCCGTTTACTTTTCATTACAATAATGGCATCATGTTGGCTCTTAAGCTCTCTTTGCTCTTTATGTCTCAGCTTCAATTATCTTTCAATCGGCCTACAGTTCATATGATTGTACTGAATGTGTTTTATTACTTTCAACCTATGCTCTGTCTGTCCACAACCGTGAGGATACAGGCGGTTTAGACCAGGGTACGTTGATGTACTCAGGCCAGTAGGCATGTTGGACAAAGTTACAAAAGTCTAATATCCTATTTGATTATAAGTTGACATATGGATCCAAAAAGATCCTAGAATAAAACTAATGAGAGTGAAGTATTTACATCGAAATCTATTCAAGAGTTTAAAAGTAAAAATGTTTTGTTTTTTATTGCCAGATAAAAGTTCCTTTAGGTGAAGGCTCATTAGTTATACTGGTTCTAGGCAAATTAGCACAGCTGTGGGCAGTGTCATATTACATTTAGATGAAGTGGTTGGGATGTTTGAATCCTTCACAAGAGCTCAGCTTACTGGCAATACAACAGCAGAAGAAGCTTCCCGCCTTTTAGTATTCTAATGAGTTGTATAGTGCCACAATATGTACATGTAAGATACATACTCCAAGGCATTCGATTTATTATACTAGAATAGGTTTGGATAACAATCTAAATGAATGACAATGAAATACCTAACAGATATTAGGTATTAACCAGATAATTGCGAGGTACAAACTTTAAAAGGCATGGGGGGTGGGTCTAAATTAATAATAGGTATCAAAAGAGTCTAATTATATTTCACTGAAATATAATAGATTGTAGCATAATAGATTGTAGCTACTGACCTTTTTATGCAGGTATTCCGCCGCCACAATGGAAACTGACCTTTTCAATCAATGCAATCAATAAAAGATATGCTTTATCTCTTATGAGTTTGTTATCAGACATGTTGTGACTCTGTGTTGAGCTTCTGGCGAACAATTATAATGAGGAATGAGTAATGGGGAGAAACAACGGCCCCTTGAAAACTATTCACACCACAAACTCAGTTATAGTGAGCTTAAACAGACTGCACAATATCTGCCTCAATATCAAAGTATCATGTACAATGGCTACAAAAGTAGCAATTCACAACACAATAAAAACCTCCTTACAAACATTGACTTACCAGCTCTTCACGATGACGAGAATTCAGAGAATTTTCTTCCAGTATGAAAAATCATATACATCTCTATCAATCTTTTTGATCACCTTTACTGGGGGTAAAAGTTCAACTAGGTGACCTCCAATAAAAGCTAAGTGGATATTGTGTTAAATGTGAAAAAACATAGAAAATATCTCAAAATTAATTAATGAATGTATAAATAAATTAGGCGGTAAATGCAAACATACTCACAGTAAACATCAATGCAGTGTCACATTTATAAGCACAAAAGTAAACCTGAAGTAGTGCAGTAATACTATAGTAAAGACCAATGCTTTATTCTGTTTAGTGTTTAGCTAATAAATGGTTATGGACTATGTAAGACTAATAGTACTGTATTATTTGCATGCAGTCATTTTTACAGTTGAACCAACTGAAGCAACTTTTTATCCCAATTAAAGACCAGTAATTTAGAGTTTGCATATGGCACATACCCATAGTTAATACTTAAACTCTTTTTGAGTATTTGAATATAATTAAGCTTGACTGCCCTGAAACTTAATATCACATTACGCAAAATCATTTCCTAGAACTTTGAAGTTTGTATCTCACACTTACTTGGTTAATACATAGAACTGCAGAACTGTAAAAGAAAGTATTACCAGTAACAAGTTATGTACATTATGGCTAATAACAATTATACAGACATTGTGCACACTGCAAGAGGCTTCACATGTGTCTTAGAAAACCATGCTAAACCATTTTGTAATACTTACCAATATACCCAGCTTTGCTATAAATTATAGGGTCCTCATTCTTTTGTGTCATCCTTTATGAACACAAATGGAAAAAATAACAAGCACATTTCACACCTTGTCATATTTTTCCAATGTGTAAACGCTGCACGTCAAAAAGAGGAAGTCGCGACCTTTGGCTGCATCCACACCAAAAGCAAAGGTGACAGACTGCTGTGTTCTATTAGCTTTTCAACTGGAACAAGTTCAATGTTTCCAGGATTTCTCTGTTTTTTACTGCACATGTAATCTGTATCCATCAGCAAGGCTTTTGACAGGACTTTTGATGTGAAAAAGGGGCAAATTGGAAAAAAGATATATTCCTTTAAGCATGAACATGCTACAGGATTGTAGTGCGGTAGGTTCTACTTTAGATTGCTGATTTTTGCTTTGCTAATGAACTTTGAGACTTTGGTCTTTTTGTGTCCATATTATTCTATAGTATGTTGTGCATGAATACACTCAACCTCACATTTATGTTAGGATCAAGAATTTCTTAAGATGTAGCCAGCTCATGGTAAATGATTTTAAAAACTAAACATAGAAAATAACAACTTTCAGGAAACAATCAGTAAATGAACAGAATGTATCATGAGCTCAGTAAAATATGTCACCTCACATGCGATTCAGTTAGCAGTTTAATTGTTGCTGCCATAACGACCATATATCTGAAGTGAACAATGTAGTTAACTTTAATGTGCTGTATATAACAGTAATGTGTATTCCAAGTCATTTGGGACCATTTCTATCGGCACATTCATTATAAACCTTTCACACATTGTGAAGGGATACTGATGTTTTTAAAAATTGCATAAAAAACAAGAACTAGAAAAAATAGAGTTGTAAAGTTTTGATAGAGCCAAACTTTGTATTATGTGGAAGTTCTTTAAACTCAAAAAATAAGTTCTTCACACATTAACACATTTCATTTACAGAGTGGGTTCTTTAAAGGACTATGCACTAAATGCTTCTTTAGAGGGATAAAAGTAGTTCTTTCACAGCATCATTTCAGTCATTTTTAAAGTTATTTTTAAAAGTGTAGTCTCCTTTTAGAAGCTTGAACCCTCCATGACAGTTATCTCTGCATGCTTCTTCCGTGATTGCCACTTTTTAACTTTTGTGGTGGTTGGTGTAGCGCAGTGGATAACACCACTACCCACCAGAAAGCTACTATCCCATGTGTGAGACTGGGGTTCAAATCCCAGTCTGGGAAACTATGCTGTGCTACACCAATAAGAGTCCTTGGCCAAGACTCCTAACGCTACATTGACCTACCTGTAATATGATTAACCCTGTAAGTCGCTGGGTAAGAAATGCTGTAAATGTACATTTTAGATTTATTGTTACTGTAATTTTGTACAAAATAGTGTTCATTATTATACCATACAGGAGACTGCACTACTGGATGCTATTTATACTTTTGTGCTTTACCTTATACTGTACTTAGCTTTTATATGGTGTTTGTTTAGCAACTTGTAGTCTGTTAAGAGCTGCAAAGTAAGAATTTCATTGCACAGTACACATGTCTGGTTCTGTGTACATATGACAATAAACTCTTGAATCTTTAATCTTGCCTAGAAGTACTGCTTCTTTCATCTGGTGGAGGAAAAATTGCAGTGAGAGCAGTGGTGGTGGTAAATCATTTAGAATTAACAGGTTATATAGGTGAAAAAGCCAAAAAGGCATTACTGGGGAACATATCATTCAGACCTACACTATCCTGATCATCTGGAGGATGGTGTTGTATCTATTTTATTCCTGAGGCTGTAAATGGTTTGGATTAAGCCGTGCAGAAGACCAGAAGACAGGCAGCTCCATGTCTAAACCTGTCTAAACAAGCTACCAGGTTTCCTGAGCTGAAAGTTAGACTGACAACAGTAACTAAAGGATAAGCAATAAAATGGAAATAAAATATTTTAAGAACTTTTGGACAATTAATTATACAGTAGAAACTACAGGAACTACAGGGGTTGGACAATGAAACTGAAACACCTGGTTTTAGACCACAATCATTTATTAGTATGGTGTAGGGCCTCCTTTTGCAGCCAATACAGCGTGATTTGGGCAGCCGTGGTTTTATGTTTTTTGGATACAATCCGGGTTAGCACCCGAACATCCCTTTCAGACAGCTTCCTCTTGCGTCCACAGTTAATCCTGTTGGATGTGGTTCGTCCTTCTTGGTGGTATGCTGACATTACCCTGGATACCGTGGCTCTTGATACATCACAAAGACTTGCTGTCTTGGTCACAGATGCGCCAGCAAGACATGCACCAACAATTTGTCCTCTTTTGAACTCTGGTATGTCACCCATAATGCTGTGTGCATTGCAATGTTTTGAGCAAAACTGTGCTCTTACCTGCTAACTGAACCTTCACACTCTGCTCTTACTGGTGCAATGTGCAATTAATGAAGATTGGCCACAAGGCTGGTCCAATTTAGCCATGAGACCTCCCACACTAAAATAACAGATGTTTTAGTTTTATTGTCCAACCCCTGTATATGCACAGTTGTATGCAGAATTCCTCTGATCAAATGAAATAACATAGTATTTTTATTTAATATATGTGATATTAATTTATCTTATACAGCTAACAAATAATTCTTTTTAGCATCCTGAAAAGAAATAGAAAAAATAATTTTTAAATTCAGCAAATAAACAGTAAATCACTCAAACCCTGTTACAACTGGTCACCTCAGGCATCTTGGGCATCATAATTATATAGGCCAAAGCACATTAAAATGTTTATATGCTACATTTATATCAGATATAAATCAGACCTAATTTCAGGAAGTGGTCTGAGACGCATGTTAAAGCAAAGTGAATGCATCTGTCAATCCAAGACACATTCAACAACTTAAACTGCCCCAGTGCAATGGGAATTCCTTCCAGTACAGACAAAACTCCTCCTAGCACAGAGGAAATTTCTTCCAGTTCAGCCAAAACCCTCCCAGTACAATGGAATCTCCTCCCAGTACAGCCAAATCCCTTCCAGTACACTGGAAATACCTACTAGTGCAGCAAAACCCCTCCCAGTACAATGGAATCTCCTCCCAGTACAGCCAAATCCCTTCCAGTACACTGGAAATACCTACTAGTGCAGCAAAACCCCTCCCAGTACAATTGAGATTTCTCAGCAGCCAGAATCCCTTATAGTACAATGGAAATTTAAAGGGAACTGACATCTTTAACACTAGCACAGGAAGAGGCTGAACAGGTAAACAATTGATAATTGGTTGCCGCCTAACGTTTGCATATTCCATCCCACACGACTACCAGATTTCGGTTCCGCTTATTAAAGGTGCATTTTACTACCAATAATAAAGACATATGTTTAAAATTCTAACAGGACACAATTCAAATACTGGTGTAAACAAAATCACCAGCCATGTAATTTGAGCAAATGTTTGCACATGATGGTATATTTTGCCTCGTCCAGTTAATAGTCTTGATTTTCAAATCCAGATTCTCTCTAGGCTACTCTGTTTGACAGTTACAGTAGACTGGATCTACTATATATTAAAAAGAGCACTTATTGCTCAATATGTGAAGCTCCAGAGGGACTGCAGACTCCAAGGCTCTAGACGAAAGGAAAGAATATGAATGTACTGCCTTTTCTTGCCTTAACATTTGCTCCTTTGGGAGGAATTCCCAAGCCTTTTCTTCCAGCAAGTTCCACGGCCTTGGAAAAGGTCTCCCGTATTAATCTTCCATTTAATGTATTTCAGGGAGATAAGGCCTGAGAGTCCCTTGGTAGTAAGGCAAATGCAGAGATGGAGAAGATTTCAGAAGACCAATAGCAAAGCAATGGAGGTCTACTGAAGATCTCCTGTCCTGGTCTGCTTCAAGCATGCTTACAGAGAGCAAGAGCACAGCAACATGGTGACTGCTACTCTGTATCTGTGTTGCACAGGAGAAAGTCAAAGTACCCAGTACACTCTCATCTAACTGTAAGTGTTAAATATGCATTCGATACACAGGTATGTACACAAATACGGTCTGTGCAAATATTGGACGAGCAAATCACACTGAGTGACTGGCAAACACTGAAATCTAGTGGCCCCTTAATGCAGAGGAAAACAAAAACATATGCACGCAATTTGTATGTGAATGCTGTGGATGCGGTTGAGGCTTGGTGGTAGTGGAAGTGCGCTGGTGCCCCCTGGTGCCGGCCCTGTATGCAGAGAGCAACGTGGGGAAAGCCCAGAAGGAAGAGACATTTTACAGAGAATGTATCTATGTGATTCATAAAGGTCATTCTCTTACGCATGCTTATTAACTCTCCGAGCATTAACCATGTCACATTCGTCTCTGCGCTTTGACTAAGTGATCTTCTAAAGGACAGCATGATAGGGAGAATTACACATCGTCACCAGATATAAAGAAGAGTTTGTGACAGCTCGGAGGGTGTTAACGCTGCGCTGATCAGTGTGCTGCAGCAGTTATGAAAGTGTGTGGTGCTCTGAACCTAGCTAAATGGAACCAAAAGGAAGCAGGAGCTAGAGGCAGTGGGCCATTTATGGCGATAAATAGAATGAATGAATAAATAGAACAACACTAACAGTGAATAAATGAGTGCAGGCAAATGCTGGTTGCTATTGTTATTGCCATGTCTCTATGTTATTATAGCCACCCATGAGTCATGGCTGTAAGTCTTTATGTAACAGGTCCAGGGTGATTGCTCTGCTTGTGTTGCCAGTAGTTACACCACCTCATAGGATGACCTATGCTATAGTACATAGACATAGTCAATAGTCAAATGGGTTAACAGTCAAAAAACAAGAGACACTGGATTTGTTATGCATTTTAAATCCATGTAGCAGTGCACATATTAATCATTGATTTGTGTAGAAAAAAATGCCATTGTATTAATACCAATATATATACCTATATATAAATAATATTATTTTTATTAAATCAAAATTTTATATAGATAGTGTAAAGGCAATAGCTGAATTTGGAGGCGTATGGAAGTGTACAGTCATACAGGTATACCAGCGGTGGAAAAAATCCCAGTCAACAGGAAATTCTCCTCAGAACTGGGCCAGGGAAGGCATCCACCAAATCTGTCCCAATTGCCACCCTACTCTCGCAGACACTCATTCACAAAAGTTGTAATGGACTTTTTCCACCCTCTTGTTTGTCCCTTGGAATTAAACAGATGTAGCAGACTAGAGACTACTTGCATCTGTCATGGGAAAGATTCAGTTTGCTTGACAAATGAATAAAATTTCAGTCATATAATGTTATTCATTTAAATGTTCATTTTTAATCATTTTAATTGTTTTGCCCAGAACCTAGATTGTGTTATCAAATGAGACGATAGCTTAATCCAAATGCTAAAAATGTTGTTAAAGCTTTGGCGGGAAGTAGTGAGGAGATAAAACAAAAATAAACCAGATGAGCTGTATTAAAGCTGAAGTTCTTGGCATGTAGGTTGATGTTGTGCTGGCATCCTTGCCATGAGAAGCTTGTAATATAGTTGAAGCAAAGCTGAGGTAACATGCTTTTAGGTCTTTTTTTATCCACCAAAAAAAGTGAAAATAAACGTATTCTTCAATCATATGTAGGTCACGAACTCAGATGTTCTGAACTAAGTGGACAGAATGCATATTGTACGTACACGTGTGTTCTCTATTTGTGGCAATGTGGTCTGGACGGTCTACACAATGCTTGCAATTCCAGTGAATCACTGAACTTAAAAAGGATCAGTGCTGAACTGAAGAGCAGTTAAACAGCAGCGGTCAATGCCCTGTCTTATTCATATACAGAACATCAGATGGATTATTGGCCTTTTAAGTACATGAATAATTTTACCTAAGATTATGTCTGGCGGGTAACTCTAATGCCTGCTCTGTATTGTGCCCATGCCCAGATCTGGTAAGAATCCATGTTACAGATATAGTTAGCAGGAGATATAAATAGATCAAGCACTGGTTAACATTCTGTCTTTTAATGACACACTGTAGCTTTAGTGGGGTGACACTTCAATAAGTCTAACCAGTTCAACATGTGGAGGACTGGGGTTCATGTCCCAGGCTTGAAAGTCCCATATGCCAGAGCTACATCCAATAAGAGTCAGGTAGCCAAGGAAAGGGAATAAAACACAATGAAGCTCTTGGTGATCAACCGCCAACGCCTGCTCTTGGTAAGAATCCATGTTTGGCAGCAAACAAAGAAGAGATATAAAGACACCCTCTGGGCAAACAAAAGGATAAAGTATAAACACGTATCGTTTCAACTCCCAGTTCAGGTGGAGTGACTATGTGTTTCTTATGATAGGGCGGACACCACAACTTTTTGGTGAAATTGATAGTAATGGATGTTAACACTTCTCAGTTCTACACAGTCATGTCATTTGGTAGCAAATGTTGAGGGGGGTTTGTCTACTTGTCTCCACCCATATTGGTGTTGTGATTGTGTTGGTGTGTGCTTTAAAAACAAAATGCCCAACAACAAGGCTATGTCACATGGTATGCCTACCTTGAGAAAACGAGAATTTATTATTGAGCAGATACCGGTATCAGTATCGATGTATCCGTAACTATAACACCCTCAATGTACTACAACACAGTACCGCACTGCAGCACCAGCATGCTTAAGAAATATCAGTGATAAACTTGTTAGACAAAATCAGACGCTCAACCTCTGTCATGCTAATTGTCGCAAAGGGCGTTTCAGTGATGGAGCATGCAGAAGAATGCCTTGCAGGCATTTATCAAGAGAGTAGAGTCGCAATTAAAAGTCATGTGAAGAAACAGAGAAAGCTAAATCAAGTTGTGGAATGAGCTCAAGCCAATGTCATTATAAAGGTCAACAAATGTTCCCCCTCTGCTTCAGCATGCTGAGTTCCCTATGGCTGACCTCCCAGCAGTGAGGCAAGACTGTGCCATATGGGAGGTGATGAAGTGAGTGCGGAAGGCCTGTTTCTGAAGGTTTTTGCACTGTTTTGCAGACGAGTGGCTGATAAGGACGTGGACTATAAAGGGTGTGTGTGTTGGGGTAGATTTATGGAACAGAGGCTTAAAGGAAGTGCTTTAACTATAAATCAGTGCGATGGGTCAAACTGACACTGTGGTCATTAACTGAAGAAATGTGTGTGGTATCAGGTACTGCATAGAGAATCATTATTTGTGTTGTTGTTGGCTAGTTTTGGGGTTGGCAGGTTTTTGAGGTTTTGGCAAACTTGAATTCTGACGCACTGTATCTAATGTTATTTCACAATACAATGGTTAACTATTGGTCTAAATCAGTAAGTTGTTCATAGCTAAAGTGTAACCATGTTTGTCAGTGTAGCCTTCATGTTGCACAGGGTTCTAACCTGAATGGCTCTTCCTGAATGCAGTGCTTTTATTTTATTTTAAACATCTGAGCCAATGATATAGTTATGCTGGGTAACCAGACACACCAAGCAAATCTAAATTTCTTGTATTAACCATTACCCACATCATAATAAAACAAACTCATTTGTGGACCCTATTTAAAGATAAATAGTAAATAGCCAGATGTGGTCTGCAGGCCAGTAGGCCAGCCTTGATTTTAATGTGCAATTAAGATTTTTAAACATACCAAAATGAACTAAAATGATCAATAACATGTAAAGAAAAAACTATTTTAACATCTATGTATGATGTTTCAGTGATATCTACTGGAGTAATGGAGTCAACATGCTAACTAGCTACCCACATCCCATCTGGTTTTGTAATACGACCATGTACCTCAAGAGATGATGGTCATTGTGGTGTCTGTAGAGTCTAATCAGTCCAGGATTCTAACCTCCTGTCAATCATTTTGAAGGTTCTGTTCCTGGTTAGATAATTTAAGGACAGGTGGCCAATGAAAGGAGGAGTAAACAATGGCTGAAGCTCTTGGCAAGTGATCACCACCACTCGCATTCAGCTAGCAAACAAAAGAAGGGATATAAATAGATGGAAAACAAGCCTTAATATTGCTATTGCTTTTTTTTTACCATTAGAGAGCTCTTGGCAAGTAAAGGGATAAAGTGTGATGCTGAACTTACTAGGTTTCTTCTAGACTGGTAAGTTAACAGATGTTGACACTAACATTGAGGCGGAGGATCTGTGCACTTCTTGGGATGGGGTGAACACCACAACTTTCTGCTAATATGTTACCCCCTGTTGAGTTTTAGTCCTATACTGGTGGGATTACAAATTTGTTCTCCAGTGATGCCACAGTAAATGTGGACTGGAGTCTCTGACAACTTAACTGGGAATGCACTCACTCACTATAACTCAGCATAAAAGCCAACGTGGGTATCTGTATGTGTAACAGAATTGGCATTCTCCTCCAAGCATGCTGAGCTATCTAACAAAGTATTGTTGCTTCATGTGACTCAGGTGTGAGGAAGTAGAGAAAGCTTTAACCTTCATCACTGTGTGTTTGGACAAGACCTAACTAGGAGATAGAACCAGACATACAGTATAAAGGGAAAAAAAGTGAAGACAATAAAATGGCAATGTTTCGGTATGACAGTAGTGATTTGATGGTCACCACACATTCATTCTGTGGACACCAAGCACATTGACTGACAATGTTACCAGAATTTCATCTCATAATCTTTATTGGCTGCACATCTCGCTAGACCAAAAATTAAGTGGTCTGCTTTGAAGCCACCTTAGATGTCCAAGTCAAACCTGGCACTGTGTCCTGAGAGGTAAGCTAGCGTACATCTCTCTCCTGGAATACTCTATGTGAGGAATGATCAAAGCAGCAAAGTGATGACCTGTATTTTAGATTATCCCAATGTCTGCCCCACTTTCATTTTCTCCTCCTCCTCCTCCTCCAGCCTGGAGTCTTTAAAGTTTAGAGCCAAATGTGCACCTTTCACCGAAGTCAGATTTTCTATACATCCATGTATGCACTATGTGCATATATAGGGTTATTTCAAGACCACTATCGGCTTTGACTGCACCTGGGAGTGTAAATTGCTCTGAGGCACTTGCAACATCTTTGTCCATTCTCTGACATCAGTCAGAGGAGTAAAGTGACTTGGAAGAAGGGACAGGATCCGTGAGCAAAGAGAAAATAGAGCCCTCCAGGAGAACACTGCTCAGGTCTGTCTCATGACTCATGAGTTAGACTGCTGTCACATACTGATAGAAGATAGAGCAAGCAAAAATGTCTCTCTGTGGCTCGGGTATTCATTATATAGTGACACTGCCGAAATAAATATATATCTTTGTCATGGTCATTGGCGTTAATGTGCATTAGTATAATGAGATATTATTATGAGTGATCCTGGAAAATTGTGATGTATTGTATATTTGCTATTTCAAATGTGTGCATTATTACATACACTCACTGAGCACTTTAGAACACTGTGTACACTGTGTCTGATCCACTCACCCCACACAACACAACACCTCCATGTCTGGAGTGCTGAGAATGATCCACCACTGACATAATACCTGCTCTGTGGTGGTCCTGTGGAGGTCCTGACCACTAAAGAATAGTGATGGTGAAACCACAGTATGTTACTGTAGAACTACAAAGTGGACCTATAAGGTAATAAGAGCTGATAAAATAGATAGGGTTTATGAAGACAAAAACATAGGTAGTAAAAAAGAAAATGGAAAATAAAGGGGGAAAAAAACAAAAAAAATAAAAAACAAGACCGAAACTGTGAAATACAAAACAAAGAAGGTAACAGAGCTAATAGAGATCAGCGTGTGCAGGGCTACAAGAAGCAAACAATTCCAGCCAAGGAGCAAGATAAAGATAAGGGGTCTGTTTTCAGGGAAAACAAACGGGAAACACATGGGAACAATTACAGCGCAGGGCTACAGACAAGACATGTGTGAGGGGCATGACAATAGGGCACAGTAAAAACCCTCAATCAAGAGCACATGACCCAAAAATAAGCAAGAAGTGAAAACAGACATTGAAACTAGATGTCCAAAATTACCAGTGAGTCTGCCTGTGTTTCATATAACCCTAGAGAAAGGTTTTTGCATTACCATGCTCTGCGTTTACCTCACCACCCTGAATGACTTTTAAAATAAGCTGTAGACCAAAACTTTATCTCTACACTCTGAATTCATAATTGATATGTGTACTAATGTTTTGTGAAGGAACTTTTTCAGTAGTGGTGTCCAATCTTATTTGCAGAGAGCCAATGTGGCTGTGGGTTTCCATTCCAAAAAAGCAGAAGCACATTTAAACCCCCTGGCCTAATCACGTGGTCAGTCATCCAACAACTGATGTGTGCTCCTGCCTCTTTGGAATAAAAATGTGCCCAGTAACCACATAGGATCTTTGTGAATAAGTTTGAACACCCCTGCTATAGCCTTTAAATGCTTTGGATGTCTGGTTACTGTCACTGCTACTTTAAACACCACAAACTCTGTACATTTATCAAGAACGAAGAAATCCCATATGTGTTCATGTCTTCCCCATTGAATAATGTCATGATTTCCCACATTTTATGTAATTTAAATGTCATTAAGTCTTTTCTTTCTCCTGGTGACCATATGGGTACTGCTTCTTCAGAATTTCCTGTCATCTGTTTGGGTCTTTAAGCTTTTTAATGTCTTGTTTGTGATCTATCATTTTATTCTTTCATCCTCTTTCCCCTTCCCCATCAACTATCCCCAGCATAGGTACCTGATATATCATAGTATTTCTAGAATAAGATTCAGGTTGTCTGGGTTTTGAGTGAGAGGTGAGGTTTGATTCGGGCAGCCATCCATTTGTTTGTTTTCTTCGCCGTCCAGGGTTTTCGCCAAAGTTTAAAGGCGTCAATAATTTAGCTGTCCTGCTCGTCCAGCTTTCATATCCATAAAGAACAACAGAAAAGAAAACTGCTACCTGGCAGCTCTGATCTCTGTACAGACACATTACATTTAAAGATCCTTTCAACCTTCTTCATCTTTGTTCTGCCAAGTGCCAATCAATAACATATTTCTTGACTGCTGGATCCTTTGTGGATAATAATTGATCTAAGCAGACAAAAGTTGTCCACTATTTCTATTTCTTTACCATCAATGGTTAAGTTAGTCATTTTTACTGTCATTAAAATCAATGTTTTATTCATCTTTTCCTCCTTTCATTCTTATTAGAGCCTTCAGGCCTTCCACACTTTATCCTATGTAAGCCATATTATCCAAATATTGAGGGATACTGATATTTTTTAAATCATCGATAATTCCCTTAGTTCTGTTTCTTGTATTGTGTTTAGCACAATAATGGAAATAATGAAAATACAAACAGGAGGTCTAAAAACTTTCAATAATTTCACAGCACTGCTCGTCACAGCACTGCTAGAAGAAATTGACAGCCTACTTGTCTGATTCTCTTTAAATGTAATAACTCATGTAATGTAATTTATTGCAAATGATTTAATGTTAAAATAAATTTTATATGAAAATAAAAACAGGCCCCTTAAATGCATTTGCTTTGAAACTGTGATGCTAGATTAATGAACCAAATGCTCACAGATGTAAAAAAAAAAAATTTAACAAGAGTTTATTGTGATGACATGAGTGAGTCGATACGGAGCTGGCAGATGAACAGAGGAACTAAACCTCAGCTCAGCGGATAACACCACTGCCCACCACGGAGACACCTACACTAATAAGAGACCTTGGGCAAGACTCTTAACACACTGGCTTACCTGTAATATGATTAACGCCATAAGTTGCTCTGGATAAGAGCGTCAGCTAAATGCTGTAAATGTAAACCACAGCAACCAAAACATACATTGGCATAGCAAGGTGTAAATCCAGATACAGTCAAGGGTCAAAACCAAGATAAACCAAAAACCAGGCAATCAGAACTAGAGCTACCTAGAAGAATAAGGGTCGAATAAGGGCCATGCAATGTAAATTGTAAAGAGAGAACAATAGCGAACACTCGGTATGCAAACAAGATGTATATTATACAAGTTATACTGCCTGGGGATAGGTACATATATTTATACACAACAAAGTGAAAGTAAAACAGGTGAAGTTAATGAACTCTAGGAAGGAGAGTGGGGAAGCAGTTCATGATTGGAACCAATAGAACTCGAGGTATAAAAATATGATCCCCTCATTTTATAATTCCTAATTTAAAATGTTACATCTATTAATTTTCTGAGCTTATTTTTGTTTTCATCAAGAGATTTCTATTTTAGGCATTCCTATTGGTCTATTCATCATGAAATCTTCACATAATGTAAAGGCCAACAGCTGGTCTCAAATCATGTTGAAAGCTAAACGACTATATTTTATCCATATGGGAATGATGTGCTTATTTGAATCAAGTTCAGTCCTTCGTTTTGTTCGGTGCAGCTGGTATTTTCATATGGAGATTTGGCCAAATGAAGACATGACAACAGTCATTACGAATTCATGGCACACCTAATTAGTTTCAGACACTTCCCTGTAGCTCAGGACAGTTTGACCAGAGAAGTTTAAAAACTGCCCATGATCTGTCTGCGCTCCCAGGACCATTGGGGAGCTGGAAAACATGGCAACGTCGTGCCCTTGTCCTCCTCAAGGCTGATTAAGCCTGTAACCTGTTGTCTTTGTCAAAGTCGGGCGCGTCCAGCGGAAACTCAGGCTTTGATCAGGGCATTTAAAAAGCTCCTTGTGTGCTCTCCTGACTGCCCTCCTCTCTTTCTTCCTCCCTTGCTTCCCTTCATCTGGTGACTCTGCCTCTTCACTTCTCAACTGATCTTCAGCCAAGCTTGGAGCAGACGGGTTTCTCATTCATAGTCCGTCCCGCTCGGGCTGAATGAGGGTGTAAAGAATAGCGCTGTGTGACGAAGAGATATCAGTCAGCATATGGAGAAATCGGAAGGCCTCTTGTCAGTGTCTCCCCTATCATTAATCTAATTTTAAGTATGTGAGGAAGCAAAGGAAAGGCTGATGAATAAGAATGTGTCCAGTGCCCAGCACTGGAATGACAAATAAAGCCATTAGTGAGACGGAAGTGTTCTCTGTCTATTCTCCCAAGATATATAGTGCTATGAGTGAGTCAGTCCAGCCTTTCTCTTTTCCCTACATTTAATCACGACCATTGTGAGCTGTCATGGTATTATCAGAAAACTACTATGAATTGTTAAGTTTTGAAATTAACATGACTTGAGTCATTCAGGTTCAGGGTTTATACATCAACCACCTACCAACATCCCTGACAAAAAGAAAAATAGGTATAACTGGGCAATAAATAAGACTGGTATATGTACATTACCTCTTTTCAGGTTTACGTTCTTGTATTTGGCTTCATTCATAAAGCAGACTGGGCAGAAACACTCCATATGACTTAGCATTAATGGGCGGAGCTAACCTGCTGTACGTTAAATAGGTGGATATACAGGGGTTGGACAATGAAACTGAAACACCTGGTTTTAGACCACAATCATTTATTAGTATGGTGTAGGGCCTCCTTTTGCAGCCGTCTTGGGAATGACATATACTGCGTCCTGCACAGTGGTCAGAGGGATTGTAAGCCATTCTTCTTGCAGGATAGTGGCCAGGTCACTACGTAATGCTGGTGGAGGTTCGTCCTTTTTTGGTGGTATGCTGACATTACCCTGGATACCGTGGCTCTTGATACATCACAAAGACTTGCTGTCTTGGTCACAGATGCGGCAGCAAGACGTGCACCAACAATCTGTCCTCTTTTGAACTCTGGTATGTCACCCATAATGTTGTGTGCATTGCAGTATTTTGAGCAGAACTGTGCTCTTACCTGCTAACTGAACCTTCACACTCTGCTCTTACTGGTGCAATGTGCAATTAATGAAGATTGGCCACCAAGCTGGTCCAATTTAACCATGAGACCTCCCACACTAAAAGGACAGGTGTTTCAGTTTCATTGTCCAACCCCTGTATCTAAATGTGTTTCTATAATTTGACTGCATAAAACTGGGAAAACATCATGATAATTCAGGTTCAAATGAAAGGAAATCTTTCTTTAAAAAAAAAACACTGAAATGACCTGTAATAACACAAAAGTGGTTGTTCTATAGCAACCCCAAAAAACCTTACAAGCATCCAAAGTTTTTTGTTCTCCTGTCTCGTCACTGCAGCCAAGTTATTAACTTTTCAGCTTCAGGAGAAAAACTGAAAAAATATATTTGACGCTTCAGCAGCAAAATCTAATATCAGATTGGTCAGGTATTTGTGTGTTCACCTTTATTACAGCTTCCACTCTTTGCAGGAGACTTGCGCAGTTTTTCAAAGAAATCAGCAGGGGCATTTTCCACACCTCCGTGAGACAAAAGTGAATTGCTAATTTAAGTTGTGAAACTAGCCCTAAAAACTAGCTTATTTTCAGTTTTACTTTAAATGAAATAAGTGAAGGGCAGTCTCTGACTTTTGTCCAGTACCCTACATTACATACATACATCCACTCCTGAACACTGCAGATGTTCAGTCTGTCAGTCACAGTGCACAGGTAATATATTAGTGTATGGCTTCAACAGCTCCATTTCCATTAGCCTCTCTAGTAATGTGGTAATTGCATTTGTAGTGCAAACATCCTTTTGGATGTACTGCGCAAGTGCAGCACATGTTTTGCTTCCCTGGATCTGCTGGATTTCTATCTCTTCTCAGTTTGGCAGAGCTGTTCAGTGTGGGATTAGGAATTTTCTCTTACTTGCCCCCGGACGCCTGCAGATAAGTTCTCTGCTGGAAAGGATGTCTCTTAGAAACACACAAATTGGGAAATTGCTTTTTCCTGTTGGATTTGAGCTACTTTCAAGTCTTTTATATATATTTTTATATCAAGCAACTGCTCTGAGGGTAGCTTTGAAGGTGAGGTGATGCAGGACTATGGAGTATATGGCATAGAGGAGGTGCAGACAAGTCTGATGCAACATGTGAAGTGTGAACGACTATTTGGAATGAAATCCAAGTGCTCCGTAAAGGGCATGTCGGGTGACTTCTTTCATGTGAGAGCCAATGCAGGGTTCAGTAAACAGACATTGCATGGTTTTATAAGGAGTTGTCTGTTGAATGGCAAATTGGTTTGCAATGTTGTGCAATGTCTCAGCCTCTCAGGCATATTTCATTCTGTTATTATTTTTTATTTATTATTTTTTTTGGTGTATGGGGGAATCATGTGCAACAGGTGATGTGTTTCAGGTTTTTACAAGTATGGTTATCTGATGCACTTGTAACTCACACTAATCTCTTCAAAGGGAAATTCCAACAATTTTACATACACGACTACAATAATTACATTTTTGAGACATAAGCAGTCTATCAGAATAATTATTTATATCTTCACAGGGATAATGAATATAACCAGAAGTTACCATGTCTTCAATACAAATATAGCATATTTATTTATTATCCAAAACAACCAGTGAACTTACAGAATATACAATTCTGACTGGCAGGTTTCTTTAGAGAAGATAAATGTAAATGTAAGCTGAAAGATTTTAAGATTTTAATCCCTTGTTGATCCCACAGTGGGGAAATTTAGTCTCCGCATTTAACCCATCCATGAAGTGAAACACCCACAAACACACTTACTAGTGAACACACACACTAGGGGGCAGTGAGCACACTTACCCGGAGCATGGGGCAGCCCTATCCACGGTGCCCGGGGAGCAGTTGGGGGTTAGGTGCCTTGCTCAAGGGCACCTCAGTCATTACTGTAGGCTCAGGAAATCGAACTGGCGACCCTCCGGTCACAAGGCTGGTTCCCTAACCTCCAGCCCACAACTGCCCCCAAAAATGTCATAATAATTTAATTATTATTTAATAATTTACATCTGGTTTAGTAATATGTTATAATACTTCATGTGCTATAAATGTTTTGAAAACTGGAAAACTGTTTGTTTGTTCTTAAAATGTTGCACTTTTAGGATATTTTGCAGCTCAGAAGGTCAAAACATAAAAGTTACTGTGCAGCTTTCAAGCAGTCCTAAAACGGCTGTTGGGAGAAAAAGCCTTTTATAGCAGCGAGCTTTTACTGCCTACTATACACTGGATGCATTCTTTTGGCATATACATAGCATCTAGTATATCTATTTTTTTTTTTCAAAAACAAAGTGTTGTTTTGAGCATGTTAGGTTGTGACTGTGGAAAGTGTTTGCTTACAAGAGAGACCTGTACTTGCGTACATATCTCTTGCTTTCTTTCTGACCAGCAATGTCTCAAAGAGAAAAGTTTTGACATGTTTTTCTTTTTGCTTGCTTGCTATCCATTCTAGTGCAGTGCTATCCATTCCCTGGCAAGTTCACCTTCTCTCCGGTGTCAGGAAGATTTATTAACTTTTTATTTGTATGTATCAATCCCTCAAATCGTCCAAGATTTTTATTATGAACCAAAATAACAGTTTTGACGATATGTCAAAGATGATTATGTGTCATGTTGCAGAGAAATCTACTGAAGATAGCATGCTAATCAGCTAGCATCGACCCATCATGTTTAATTATGACGCTCAAGAGGTGATAATGAGTCACCATGGTGTCGAATCCAATCAGTCCAACATGAAAGCATAAAGTAGTGCTGGCACATTCTAATCTGTTGTCAGTCATGTTGAAGTTCCTGCCCCCACCTAGATCATTTAAGGACCGGTAGCCGATGGATCAGATATTAAACACAACACGACTGCCACTTAAGGAAGCAGGCTTAGTTCATATTTGTGGCTTTTACAGCAAATGAAGCACAGTTTAGATCAGAACTACACTACTTCTGTACCGCTTCCAAAGTTTTTAGGACCCGCACTCATGAAGTGTGGTCGCTGGCATGTAAACGCTGGAAAAAAAGTCAGGTCTATTAAAGCTTTAAGTCTTTTCGTGGCTAGGCACAAGCTGTGTAACTATTCTACAACATATACAAAATACTCCTGATGTTATTCAGGACCAACTATTTTTTTAATTAAGCACTAATTAAGTCTGGTGTGGAGGATGCTAACATGGAAACTTGTTTAATGCTTTCACTTTAGCTAGTGTGGTTCTATTCAGAGGTTTTGATTAAGTTTTGTCACGCTTTGAGAATTCTGTTGAAGTGTCTAACCTTAGCTAGTCTGAGCTGTCCTAACATAACCTTCTGTTGACTCACCTTCGAGTGCTAGTCTAGTAATGTTGAAATTGTCGCCTTTCTTTTTAGTACATGGTCTGGCAGTATGGTGAGTACTCTTGTTTCAAGCACTGTAAGTTTCTGTGGAGGTCTGGAGCAGCTTGAGGAGGAAGAAATGTAGTCAGGTCTTGAGTGCTAAGCTTTAGCTGGACCATTCTGCCGGCTCGTGGACAAATCTGAGAAATATATCCCATTTTATATGATTATGTGCCTCTCCAGAGGAAGCACAATCATATAAAGAGGTCAATGCAGCTGTTTGAGCCCTGTAACTACAAGAATAAGGAAACATTGAGGGAGAAAAAAGTTCTAGCAGAGAGCAGGCAGAGGCAGAGTATTCAGAAATAGAGCAGGAAGATATGTCCAACTTAATATTCATTCATTCATTCATTCATTCATTCATTCATCCATCTTCTAAGCTGCTTATTCTTGTGGGTTACGGCAGGTGCTGGAGCATATCTCACTGCCTAAATACTGTATTCATCACATGATTGAACATGTTCATACTGCAGGTAGCATACATTAAATTAAATGAAGAACATATAAATGTTGTTATTGTTTAGTTTTTTCTATCCAATGTACATTTATCAGTACGTATTTCATTCTTCTATCAAAATTGCTATTGCATTTGTTGATTGACAGAAGAAAACCATAAAGTCTTTATTTTTACATCTAATTTGACTCCATGTGCAGATATTACATTAAGAGTCATGGCTTCAAGGACAAGTGCAATCTCTACATGAATCCTGGTATGACAAAGTTTGGGAACCTCTAACTGAAATGATGTGAGGATGAAATAGAATAAGACTATTACCATGGTGCCTCCATACATGCATTCATTGGTTGTCTTCACCAAGACAAAAGCGTGCCTCGTCACTGAAGATGATCATTCTGAGTCACTCCATGACAGTCTGGCACAACACCATTGCAGTCTTTGGCAACACTGATGTGGTGTTCAGGAAAGTCACTGTAACAGTCTGCTTGCATGTAAACCTGTGTCGTGCAGTTATCTGCCTATGGTGCTGACACAACAGTATGACTCATAAAGGGCATCACTGCTTGCTGAATGTCTACAATCGTGGCTCTTGGGTCAGTCAGGTACAGAGATAAGGCCCATCCTTGCTTGTGCCACATACGTGGCTGAGAGTGAAACCTGAATTATTTGCATGTCTCATGATGTTAACCCTACCCATCAAGTTTTCATCCTGTCAGTTGATTCCATCTGGGTGCAGCTATTTGTGCAAAAGAGTTTTTTGGCAATGAGAGTGTGGAGGCTTTTTCGAGGTGAAGTGCAAAGTCTGTGAATTGCTATTAATGAATTTCAACCCTCAGAGTCTTCACAGAAGTCAACTCTTGCTCAGAAGTTCCTCCTAACCAAAAGACCTCAGTAACCTCTTTTAGCCACACATTGTGCTAAGATTTGCCTTTACCTGCAACTGAGCTCTCATTTCTTCATTATCTGCCCCTTATCCGCATTTCTCCTTTTTTTTGCTAATGCTATTTCACCTATAGGGAATCAACATTACATTTTCTCAGCCATCAAACAGCAACATTTGAGTAATATCATTTTCTTCCTAGCAGGTCTTATTGATATGGATATCATTATCCAACACAAGCGGTTGGTACTAGTCAAGTTTTATGTTTCATGCAACACTAAATGGGAATTTCACAGTCAGATTAGAAGCATTCAGAGGCAAATTTAATTGCTGAAATGTTGCACTTTGATGGCTCAAGAGACTTAATGGTGGTTTTCGTAAAACTCCTTAGGAGACATCGCATTAAAAAGAAACAGGAAATACAGAGAAAAATAAAGCCACAGTGCCTATCAAATTAATGTTCGGTTTTGTTTGAAGTATGCAGCTCAGGATGCACACTGTGTATAGTATGGCCTTGTAAGTGCACGTCAGGGGCAAGCATCGGGGCAAGCTTTAAAAGGGACAGGCAACAAACAAGGCCAGGACAAATAAAATGCTGATACAGTTAAAAGAGATGATGGTATTTTCTACTAGAACATTATACAGGTGCATACTTCTACTTCAATGGTGTATTAGAGACAGGGGAAAAAAATCCAATTTTTCCTTATTGGCATACCTATCATAATTATGACAAATATGAGATCCAGTGTGGCGAGTGCCCAGTCAATAGTGGCTGGTTCCCTGACCTCAGAAAAGAGTGAGACACTATGCTACCCAGAATGAATTTAACTTCTTGAGATGTTCAGATATGCAGCACATATATGCTATTACAGTATATGACATAGCAGTGATAAAATATGAGCATTTATGAGAGAAAGCGAGAAAGTTCACTGTTGACAGACATATTGACAGCATAGTATGGCATAGATGTAGATTAAACTGTATTATCCTTCCTTAAATGTTCATGTGGGGTTCAGTAGAGAGACTTGAAATTTTATAGCATATTTTTAATATATACTTTATTTAGTAAGCAATGATGCAAGAGAGACAAGCACATGTAGAGAGAGAGAGAGAGAGAGAGAGAGAGAGAGAGAGGTAAATGAAAAATGGGTCACTCCTGGTAAACATGAATGGGCTTCAAAAATATTTTTTATTATTTTTTCTTTTGATGTTTTATTCCAAATCATTGTTTAAAAAATCATCTTTATTTGTAAGGTAGGAAGGAAACACCCAATGCAATGAAAATGTTTTGGCAGATGGTACCACACAAGTACCCCATTTACCACACTATGCCATGACTTTAGGTGAGGCAACCATGTTAGATGGATCTGTCCAGTGAGGGTTTGTGTCCCTCCAGTATCTGTGTTTCCTCACCATTTAAACTGATATTTGCTTCATCACTGAACAGCACCTGTTAGGGAAAATGAGTGTTTAACAGAAGTTGTCTCACCTAGTCTGGGTCATCCTTGGTCTGGTGTTGCAGCATCTGAATTTTGTAAGGGTGTCGTTTATATATAGACAGAATTTACTGAATTGAGGCACAGCCCACATTTCAGAGCCAGATAATAGTTGCTTATGTGTAGGCTCTTGCTGAATACGTAATCCTAGTTTTAGACTGTTTTTCAGAATTAGGCAAGATATGTTGCCTGTACAGAAAAATAAACACTGTTTTATGAGAACAAACAAAGTTAGGTTGACTTTAAGCAAGTACATTTCTCAAAATGCCAAACCATTTTGACTGTTCACTTTTGAGACACCATATACAAAGACTGAAAGAAATATCTTTTTAAAAAATTAAATCTTACCATGAAGTTATAAATGGTCAGCCGTTACTTCCTTTTCAGTGGGGTACAAATACGAAGTGACACACAGGCCAAATTTTCATTGGTTGTCCATTACTATGAGAAAGATCAGAGAATACAGCAGTGATGTGCAGCTTAAGGTTGATGGCATATATAAATCAGGAAACTCCTGCAAAAAAATAGTCTAAAAAGTCAAAAAATTTACACTATCAGCCCCATAATAAATTATTAAAATAAGGAAAGCCCAGTCATGAAAATTTAAATCAACTGAAGGTGTTTCAAATCTTCCAGTACGGCAGTGATCCAATGCACACCTCAAAATAGTTAATTGACCACAAAATCAAAGTTTTGCCATGGTGATCCCAGTCCCCTGATCTAAACCCATAGAAAAACTGGAATGAGCTGAAGAGGAGAGTCAACAAGCATGAACCTCAAAATCCGGGGAATCTGGTTTGTAAGGAAATGGGGTCTCGGATCATTTGCCATGAGGTTTTCAGTCTCATTAAGCATTACAGAAGAAGACTCAGAGCTGTTATCTTTGCAAAGGGAAGCTGTACAAAGTATTAAATGAAGCGGGTTAGTGGCACTCATAGATTTGAACATATGATACATTTGAATATATGATACATTTGAATGAAAGATCATGCTGATCCATGCTGTAGATGTAAAGTCAGAGACAATAGTTCATCTGCTGCTGTACAGATTGTGTTGTGGTCATCCTCTAGCCCTTCATCAGTGATCACAGGACCCTAAAAAAAACACTGACTATGGGAGTAATACACATAAGATACTATACTCACTGTGTGATGTGGGTCACTTATATGCAGAATGCACCTCACAAAAATTTGAACCTAGTTACGGCCCTAGTTACTCATTTTCTGTGCTGTCCTCTCACACTTTGCATGGTCTTCCCTCAAATGTGTATATGCATCACAGAGAGGCATTTTGAATTTTCACATGAACCTGGCCCGTGAACTGCTCGTTTAAAATTCAGCACTGTCATGCATAACAAATGGGCAGAATTCTTCTGGTTTGAACCTGAAAGCGGCACAAAGGTTTGGTCCACTTGGGCCTCTTGGTAGATTAAAGTCAACTAAACACAAAGGCAGCGCCTGATGGTTTTTGGATACTTAGAATGGACAAAAGCTTTGATGCACTCCTGGTAGCACTTCTGGCCTCTTACGATTGAAAGACACTGTGGCTGTAAAGAAGCTTCAACATTTCAGTGTCCAATGCGGACAATAATAAGCAAGCAATGGGATTTGGATGATTTACACCTAGATGATATACTGTTTTTCTCATGAAGGATTTGATGCAACCGAAAATTGTCTGGACAAGCATAAAAGACAAAAAGCTTGCAGGCTGAGAAGCAACATTATTTACAAGTGATGACCAAACAGTCCAACCTCTGCCCAGCTCCACAAAGCAGGTGAAACACACTGAACACAATGAAAAAGTACTTTTTGGGGTTGTTCTGATGTATAACATGCATTTTTCTGAGAGATTCTTTCTTTCTTTTATTTCTTTTATTCTTTCTTTCTTTTTGTATTACCTGGTAAGCCTTTTTTAAGGGATAAACTTGCAACAAATGTAGATTTATGTATGATGTATGATTGTATGGTGTTGCAGAGCAATGCATTGTGAAATGCCAAATATGTATTTTAGCACACCAGCCTAAGATACTTCCTAGCATCACGATTTCTTTAATCATATAAGAGAGAACAGGAGGAGAATGCCATTCTTAAGAACAATGTCCATGTAAAACTTTAAATGTAGAGCATTTAACAGATGCTCTTATCCAGACAAAGTGTGATTTACTGTCCTTTCAGAGAAGCCCACCGATTACAAACTACCAGACTACCATAGATCTTAGACTCTCCCAGAAACAAAAGCCAGTGCTAACACCTAGAAGGAAACAAATAGAATTAAGATAAGTGCAATACAATGCATTTCAATAAGCACTTAGATTAGTGCTCTCATTAGAAATCGCTTCTCTGTGGAGGACTCTACTTGAGTGCCAGGACAGAGAAAAGCATTGATGTTTGTCTTTAATGCCTCCTAAAGAATGGTGGCTCAAGTCAAGCTGTGTTTAAAAGTCAAAGGGCTCCAGGTACAGATTGTGTTTTGTAGTAGGGTCGTTGCATTGTGGGCTTTGTAGGCAAGCATCATGGTTTTAAACCTGTTGCACACAGCTACAGGACGGCAGTAAAGGAAACACTGCAGTGGAATGACATGAAGATCAAAAACAAGCCATGCTGCTGCATTCTTGATCAGTTGTAAGTGCCTGATGGCCAACATAAGAAGACCAGTCAGTAGCGAGTTGCAGCAGTAAGGTCCTGAGATGACCAAAGACTGTACAAGCACTGGCCTCCAACCAGGTTTCCCATATGAGCTGAGAATTCTAATTGGTCATTGAGGTTTTGCATCTTCAGAAGGAATGGCCAGGTAGATTTCTCATGAGGTGGTGAGATCATGGAGTTCCAGGAATAAACGGTCTGAGGGATGACTTGATAGCACTGAGCGGTGATGTTGGCTGAACATACCGAGATGCGCCTGAAAATCAGAAGATGAGAGGTAAAGCGTTAGTTGGGTGTAGTAGTGGTAAAAGAAACTATGAGAGAATGTTACATTACCAAGAGAATGAGTGTAGAGTAAACAGAGAAAAGGGACCCAGGGACCCCTTGTGGGACACCAGTAGAGAGCCTGCATGGAGTGGGTGTAGACCTTCTCCGTATTACCTGATAAGAGCACCCTTCCATTTTTTGAGTGTGTTATTATTCAAAGAACACTAAATATTAAAAGAAATCTTTAATATTTAAAGAAATTGTATTTGTGTTAATATTTTCAACTTGCTTACTATTCTGGGACAACGACATCTACTGGATGGAAAAAAACTGCTATTTTGGTAAATAACCAGCAGTGAGCTAGCATTATACGCAAGCAAGTTTTAGAAAATGGTCTGAAGATGTGCTTCTTTCCAGATGTAACTGTAATTAATCTATAGATGCTTAAACTGGGGTTTTCTTGTGGGTGACATGTCACTTTGAGTATTTTTCATTACATACATTTTACACAACTTAGACAAATTCAAACATTAATCGTAGTGCAGTCTGACAGATGTGCTTTCCTTCACTGAACACTCTTTGAGATGGTCTTATCAGTTTTATCTGTATTGTGGTGGCTGCCATTATTCTCTGAGAGAGGGGACTAGGGGCACAGTATGCAAAGTCCAGCCCCACAGTCCTGCAGCATGGATGGTTTATTGTGACAGTTAAAATATGTTATTAGTGCTGTATTGTGTTTATGTGTAGTGTGTGGGAAGAGGTCACTGTAAACAGGAAGTAGAAGGCTAGAAGTGGCCTTTCTGCTGTTCAGGCCGGTTAATAGTGGCTTTTTGTTGCCTTCTTTGCCAACATTGCTATATGAATGGTCTCGGGTTTAGGGAAAATGGCTCTGTAATTTGATGAAAATATTAGTTACCTTTACATTCTCACATCTGATGCTGGTACGTGAGAGAAAGGGCAAGGTTAAGGTGAGGGTTAAGGAGTTTGCGTGTGTCGTGTGTATGTGCAAGTGTGGGTCATGTTTTTGCCACATTGTCATAGTCATATGCTAACGTTGTAGGTACCTTCCATACTTGTGCTGGCCTTCACAATGCAAATGCTGACATTTTTTACGGTCAGGGTTAGGTTAAGGTTAGGTTATGGGCAAGATATAAAATACAGGGGGTCCTGGGGCTCCATATCCACCTAATTACCCTCTTAAACCCTCTGAAAAAATCTCAAAACCAAAAATTCTGGAGGTTCCCTGAGAATAAATGTTTTGTGAAGTTGTGCTGGTGGTTAGGGTAAAACAGACAATCAAGTACCAAATTAGAGACAGGTCACAGTTTAGCTGCTTCACTTTATCAGCAAGCTTCTCTCTTTGATATTCTCAACTACGTAGAGATGCAGCAGTGGTCTGCCTCAGGGTGGCACTGTAGCAAATTGGTTCACCCAGTTGATCCTTCATAGCTTTGCAATTATGCTCAGCATACATTTGGGAGACTTGAAAAGTTTATAAATCTAAAAAAGGAACTGGTGGAATAAATACATTTTTGTTCATTTCTCAGGTTGAAGACAAGAGAGGAGTATATCAAATGTAAGAATTCAAAGAATGTGTAGAAAACCATAATACAAAACCAGAAAAGACCAAGAAGAATTGTTAAACCAAACATTTTGCTAATGTTGAATCTACGATCACACTTGAATCTACCATTGAGTGAGTAAACAGCCAGGCAACACGAGTCCCACGGGAATAGTTTTAGGGCCAGGGTTTAGGATTAGGGTGTAAAGATGTGGGTAGAAAAAGATAAGGTTAGAAATTTTAAATTTGAGGGTAAGTGAAAGGAAAAGGATACGGGTAAGGTTACGGTTAGGTTTAGGGTGAGGATAAAGTTGGGGTAGGTTAAGGCTGAGGGTTAGGCTTATGATGAGGAAAAGGAAAAGGGTAAGAATGAGATTAGGGTTAGGTAAGAGTAAGGGTAACGTAACGGCGTGAGGGTTAGTGTGAGGGAAAGAGTAAGGGTAAGGTTAATATTAGGGTTAGTGTGAGGGAAGGAGTAAGAGTAAGGTTAGGGTTTGGCTAATAGGAGTTCTGATTAAGGTTTGGGTAAGCCAAGTAGCTTTATATATATATATATATATATATATATATATACCAGAGTTACCAGTGTCCAAAAGTATCCAGACAAAAGTAAAAAAAGACAAAAAGGAGAAATGGTTTAGTTCTGACAGCGCCAATAACTGTGTGTGGTGTATACACATCTTATAGTTTATTCTATATTTGGAAAATGAGAATTCCAGAGGGAAATATTTCTTTCCTGACCTTTTATGCTGGACACTTACAAGAAGAAAACATTCCTTATAGAACCAGTAGCACATCCTGAGAGTAGCATTCAGATTGCTGTTGAGGCTTTCTGATTTCAAGAGTTTGAATTAAGAGCAGTGTGCAAATGAGTGAGTTAATTAACAAATGAGGGCATATGCCAGACACATTTGATGATGTCTGTTGATGGTGTAGGGTGAGACATGCATACAGATATCTGATATCACAGTCTTGGGCACCTAAACCTGGTTACTTATTCCATCTTCACACAACAGGTAGAAACCGCACCAAGATGAAGGAGGCACACGCCTAGTAAAGAAAGTGTGGCTGGGAACTGGACTCTAATTGGAGACATTCATATTAAGGATGACAGTCAGACAGTGGGCTCTCCATGAGTGGAATGCCAATTTGGTGCTTAGCAGACCAAAATAGCTGGGCTATTAGGATAAATAATGTTCAGTCATTTGAAAGAATGTTCCAGGTTGAAATCGCCATGAAGCCATCTATGCGTCTATGGACATCCTACAGTCATAGCTGGGATGTATATGGAAACAAACATTAGAGAGAATATGTAAAATGAGCTGAAATTAGGAAGTAATCATCAGCTGAACATGAATAAAGAAGGAAGACTGCGGTTAGTCAGCTACAAAAGCAGATGCACCCCCCAGCAGAAATTCAATCAACTGGAGAAACATCCAGCCATTCATGTGAAAAACCCCTGTCAGTTGGAAATGGTCAATAAAATGAAAGTCTTGCGATGAAGGACTATTTTTCAGCTGCGGCTTTGATTACTGATGATGACTACCACCTGTTTCGTAGCACCTATCGCTATTGTTGATTTGTTCTTATTTTAAAATGGACCCAGTTACTTCACAGAATGGAACCATTTCTGACTAAACATCTCTCCTGTCTTCTAGCAAATGCTGAACTGCTTTTCTTCATTAAGTCACGCTCTTAGTAAAGGTGAATTGCAAGAGCTCCTTCACAATTGCCACATAATTATGTGCTTTGACTTAACAGCAGCCCACCACCAGCACCGCCCCGACCCAACCTCCACCGCCTGCTTCAAGTTTCATTATAAAGAGAGCTAAGAACATAATGGCCTTGGTTTTGGGGACTTGAAAAGACACTGTAATTACCAACTGCTTTGATTACCTTTCGTTTGGAGCATACAGGCTGTCGGTTCAATATCTATTACCTCGAACACTCTTGTGATGGCCCTGGTTCCATTCAGTACAGGGAGGAGGTTAAAGAGGACAATAGCCACAGTTTTCTCCGTCTGTTGCCTGCTTTAAGATCTATCGATTGTGGTAGCAGTGAATGGACCCAGCTAGCAAAATTAGCTCCGCAGAATGTTTTGGGATTATATATAGTTTTTTTTTTTCTAGAAATGTAGAAACACTTTTTAAATGTGGCACTGCTACTGGCATGGACAGCTGTATTGATGTTCCCTTATTGTTCTCTGAAGATGCACTGAACGTTTTAATTAATTAGGATGAATGCTGTACACTTTTCCTGCTCGGAAAGAGTTTTGATCATGGCTCTCTCATGGCAAATGTATTCCCACTCCAATCACCCCAAACCTTCTGCTATTATTTCACTGTCTTTGGTGCTCACCCATTTTGACCTTGTGAAAAGATTGTGATGATGAGTTGAGTCTGGGATACTGAGAGCAGGGGGAAGTCTAAAATGTTCCATATAGCAGGACCAGGGTTGGGAATCAGTGCTCCCTGGTGCTTGAAAAAAAAATTAAAGATGGTTTTGCTGTGGCTGTTCTCTAACCAAAGGCTTTATTCAAGCTTTAGTACTTTTATTCAGTCTTCTAATACATACAGCAGTGCTACATGTTGCAATGTGCACCGCTATTGTTATCTATTCTTCGTCATCTTCTTCTCAGTTAGCATTTTTTGTCTGCTAACTAGTCAGTTTTCGAAATACCATTCTGCCATTCCAAATCCAGAATGTCCAGTCTCAGGAACATTATGAACAGTTTTCAGGTATCTTGCATTTCCAAGGGGCCGTATTTTTCCATGTGAAATTGGTCCCATTCATTGTAAATCAAAAGTAATTGTTTGATCAGTCAAGTCCACATTCAGTTCATCTCGTGATTGTATCTGACTAGATACCATCGGTGGAAACCCTAATTAGACAATTTTCCGTTTGGCATTTTAAAATTTTAAACCTTTTTGTTCTAAACCAAAATTGAACAATGAACAGTGGTGATATATAATCCTTCCAGAGTTTAAATGCAACTAGCACAAAGTTTTATTACATAACAATTAGCTCCCCTGATTTTATATACGGGACCAATGGCCAAAATGTAAAATAGGCCTAATACTAGTCCAGACTAACAAGCATCTGTTGTGGTTGCTGATATTTGAATGCACCTCTTCCAACCCAAAAAGTTATTTTGAGAAACCTTAACTATTGAGTTGGGGACAGGGGCGGGATCCCATTCCCACCATTCTCTTCAACAGAAGTCAGCTCTGGCACTTCAAAACTAAGTTAAGCAGCATACGCACATGCACACACGTACACCTACACAAAATCTCTCCCCCTTAGACGTCAGCTTTTCTCCTGCCTCAGCGTGCCGGTCTGTGATAAAGAGTTGTTACTGGGGCAACACAGACCTAATTCAGAGGCTTGGAATTGTCAGGCACTAACCCCTGCAGAAAAAAAGTGAAGGTGCGAGTGGCAGCAAAAATGTGGAGGGGGGGAGGGTTGGGGGGATTGGGTGGGCAATGAGCAAGAGAGACAGTTAATTACAGAATGCAAATTATGTTGTCAGAAGAGCCATTCAAAAAAGAGTCTCCTCCTGCCTTCCTGCTCCTCCCCCTGGTGCAGGTTTAATAAGCATCTCTTTCAAACAGGCCTGCCAGTGGCTTTCAGACAGCACTGGAAATAATCTCTGAATGATGAACAGAATCGTCTCACCTCCTCCAGGCCTTGACAACCTAATTCATGCAAAATAGGGAGCTGCAAAAGAAGCCACGAGCACTTGGACTATCCTCTTACTAGGTGTTGAACAACATCTACCCTTGGGCCTCCTTAAAATTATACTTATTTACCCATACTCATCTCTCTCTCTCTCTCTCTCTCTCTCTCTCTCTCTCTGTCTGTCTGTCTTAAATCCTTTCTTTTAAAACCTATTAAACATCATTTTAATATGAATCATGCAGGGGAAACTGTGGCTTTGGAAAATTTTAAGCTGACTTCATGCTGAGAAGATGAAAACAGGATCATGTGTTGCAAAGAGATTTAATATGAGATTGAGTAGAAAAAAATACAAACAAACAAAAATAAACACAAAAAGACATTCGTTTTAAAGTTGTCCATCAAATACAGTTTGTGCTACCACAGCATGTGGGTAAAATTGAGCACAAGGCACAGTGTACGATAAGCTTTCTAGGGTACACCGAGTACTGGACACATGTGATATATAAACTAAAGAAATCGTTGTGGCTTTACAGGCTCCCGTATTCATACATGAATGACATACTGTTTGAGCGTGGGAAATTTCAACTACATACACTTTTCCACTATAAAGATATTGGCAGTAGTTCTAATCCGGTTTTTGTCCCTTTCCTATGATGCATACTTTTAGATAGACAGAGTTCTGTTTTTTATTGCTATTGCTATTCAGCTGTTTTCAGCTAATGAACTGATATTTGCCTTATTTAAAAAATTAAAATTAAAATATTAAATAATAAAACATTACTAATGTGTATATGTATATAATGTATTACATTTGACTTAAATATGCTTGTATTACAGGGGTTGGACAATGAAACTGAAACACCTGTCATTTTAGTGTGGGAGGTCTCATGGCTAAATTGGACCAGCCTGCTGGCCAGTCTTCATTAATTGCACATTGCACCAGTAAGAGCAGAGTGTGAAGGTTCAGTTAGCAGGTAAGAGCACAGTTCTGCTCAAAATACTGCAATGCACACAACATTATGGGTGACATACCAGAGTTCAAAAGAGGACAAACTGTTGGTGCACGTCTTGCTGGCGCATCTGTGACCAAGACTGCAAGTCTTTGTGATGTATCAAGAGCCACGGTATCCAGGGTAATGTCAGCATACCACCAAGAAGGACGAACCTCCACCAGCATCACGTAGTGACCTGGCCACTATCCTGCAAGAAGAATGGCTTAAACTCCCTCTGACCACTGTGCAGGACGCAGTATATGTCATTCCCAAGACAAACTGACGCTGTATTGGCCGCAAAAGGAGGCCCTACACCATACTAATAAATGATTGTGGTCTAAAACCAGGTGTTTTAGTTTCATTGTCCAACCCCTGTATGTCCATACAGGATATTTTAGTTCAGCCACTGGGTCCAGCACAGGAACGTTTGGGGGATTTTAGGCTAGAGTTTTGTGTGGTAGTGAAAAAATGTTTCAGTTGTACTGTCTGAATCTCTACGAGAGACAAATAGTGAAGTCCCGGAACTAGTAAAGTAAACTGAGTGCCTGTATTCATTGTATTGTAGAGCATGGATCTAAACAGTATCAGTGTTTGGATGTTCATGCTGGGAGAGACTGCCAACAGCAGTTTCAGAGGCCTGCAGAAGCTTATACTGTGCTCTGTTTTCTTACGTGAGGCAAGTGTTATTTGTCAAGTGGATACAGATTCCTGTTTTTCGTGCAAATTTCCTCTCAAGTGAAATCAATGGAATTACACGAGCACAGAGTTCCAAATCCCATTCATCTTCCAGCCCGCGATTGCCCCACAGACTTCAATATGCAGCGGAAGAACACTGCAGCTTGAGTCTTCTGAAAGCTCTGGAGAGTTTGAAACAAAAAACGAGTGAGAGATAACAGTGAAACGTGGAGGAGGGGGGGTCCAATTACCCCACCACCACCACCCATCACAAACCCCTGTTATCTTAATTGTACAAGACAGGCTGCTCCAACCTAAAAGTGAATCAAAGAGATGGACGCGTTTATTTTAAATGAGGAGCCCATGCAGGCACACAGGAATTTGTAATTACTTATGCTAATACAGTCGCGATAGAGCCAGCGAGTGAGGAGAGAGGGAGGTTTTGATGAGGATGCCGAGGCAGCGCATGGCAGGGCTAGATGGTGAGAATGGAAGCAGTATCACTGAGGGTGTACTCTAATTAAAGGCAAAATTAATCCCTCTGACATGGCGGCCTAACCGCAGACAGACCCTCTCCCTGTCTGTCCCCGTTGGAGAGCAGCAGCCGCTGAGTGGTAATTACTATTATCTGCTGCTTGTTTTATTAACACGCGTCCTCAAAGAACGCAAGAGTTCGGCTCTTCTGCGCCACAGGCCGATGCCCGGTTTGATAGGTCTGCAGGAAAAACAATTATTACAGAGGAAAGCTCTTGTGTCACATAAAGCAGAGAGCGGCGCCCACGCACAACTTTGACAATTTAGACTACAGAAGGTAAACTGTATATAAACACTATGTGTTACATAGTGCAGGAGCGATTCAGAATAAGATCAAATGTTTGAAAGTGAAAGAGTAAAATGAAATGGGAATCGAGGAATTCTTTTTTTTCCGGAACACGGAAAAATGAAAAAAAAAAAGTCAAAAAGTCATTATTAAAATATTTTGTCCAGTGCAATGTGCTCTTAATGATGAGTTGAGCAAGAGAGAGTGAGGTAGAAGGAAGGAGAGATATCAAGGTAGAATGAGAGAGAGAGGGAAAGAACAAGTGAGTGACAGAAAACAGACAGATAAGAGGAGAGAGATAGAGGGAGAGAATGAGAATGTGAGATTAAGTGAGACAGTGAGAAAGACAGAGAGATAGAGATGAGAGAATGAAAGATATAAGTGAAAGCATGAGAGAGAGAAAGAGAATGAGCAAGGGAGGGGAAAGAGAGAGATAAGTGAAAGCATGAGAGAGAGAAAGAGAATGAGAGGGGGAAGAGTATGAGAGACAGGAGGAGAGATAGATAGAGATAGAATGAGTGAATGAGGGAGAGAATGAGACAGAGAGAAAGAATAAGAGAGGTGAAGAAAGAGATAAAGAGAGAATGAGAGTGGCGGAAAGAGAGATAGAGAATAAGAGGGTGCTTGTGAGAGAAACAGTGAGAGAGAGAAGGTGTTAGAGAATGGGAGAGAGAATGATCCAGTGAGTGCCAGAGAGAGACGGGAGATAATGAAAGGGAGATAATGTGAGGGAGAGAAAAGAAAATGAAAGAGATTTTGAGAGAGAGATGCTGATATAATGAGCAAGTGAGACGCATAGAGAGAGATGGAGAAATAAATAGAAGTGAGAGAGATTAGAGAATGAAAGAATGAGAGAGTGAGAGTAAGTGAAAGAATAAGTGAAAGAAGGAGAGATAGAGAGAGAGTGAGAGAGTGAGAGTAAGTGAGAGGATAAATGAGAGGAAAGAAGGAGAGATAGAGAGAGAATGAAAGAGTGATAGTAAGTGAGAGGATAAGTGAGAGAGAAAGTGAGATAGAAAATTAGAGAAAGAGAGAGACATAGAAAGAAAGATAATGATAGAGACATAAGAATGAGAGAGAGAGAGAGAGAGAGAGAGAGAGAGAGAGAGAGAGAGAGAAAGAGAGAGAGAGAATGAGCAATAATTAAAGAAAGCAAGATGAGGTCATGAGAGAGAAAGTGAGAGAGCGAGAGTAAGCATGAGAATGAGCAAATCAAAGAAAGAGGGAGAGACATAGAAAGAGAGATAATGACAGAGAGACAAGAGCATGATAGAGAGAGACTGTGAAAGAGATAGATACTGGGAAATGATAGGAAGCTAAAGGAAGTTTAGAAATTCAAATACAATCACTATGGGGAAGGAAAGGAGAGAGAGAATGAGTGAGACAGAGAGAGAGAGGAAGAGAGAGACAGAGAGAGCACATAGGAAAAGCACATATTGGGTCTTGTCTGCGCCAAAAGACAGTAATTACACGCCAATCATCCACCCTGAGGACAGCACGGGGATTAACTAAGCAGGGAAATTGTGAGAAAAATTCAATTAAAATCTGAATTAATAAATGTGCTCCGGCTCCTCTGGCCAGTGGAAGCAGCAGTGAGGGAAGAGAACACTGGGCTGCTCACGGAGGCAGCAGAGTGGCTGCACTAAATCCGGCACATGATTTGCTTTTTTTATTTTTACCATCATCTTTCGTGTGTGCATGTGTTTCATGAGCTCGTCTTTGTTCCTGTGTGATTAAGACGTCCCTGTTCATTGCATTACTTAGCAACACTTAGCATATGTACAGCATAAGCCTTCAATCAAAGACATTCAGGAACAGTAAATATAGGAACAGGCCTACAGCTCAGAGTGCAGTGCTGATACTTCCATTTTAGTCAGCTGCGCTGTTAAGACTTCCTATGTGCTACTTGGTTTTGATGTACTGTACAGTGTGGAGGATAGCGTGGAGAGAGAGACAGCGACAGAGAGAGAGAAAGATACAGCTAAATGGAATAAAATCAACATGTACTAATGTGAAGCATGTACTCATGGAACAGCAATAGCAGATCATTAAAGAATAAAGGGATAGGAAAGGGACAAGTGAAAGTGTTCAAAACTGACAGCTGGTGCAATGCTTATATTAGAGATATTGTTTATTCACTATGTAATGTTGGTAAAGTTTTATGCTAAATATTATAATTTTGATCTCAGGCACAAGGATATATGACTATATCAACAGGTGAACCATTTTTGTGCTGTATAGAATCATTTAAAAATGTTTTTAAATGACTGTATTTAGTCCCTTAATATTTTTCTCCTTTTCTATAGCAATATATAATCTAAAGCACATATATAACAACGTTGTCATACACTATATATAATAACTACATATATAATTCATGCTAATATACAATTCATAGGTCACATAACTGATAACTGATCCTTTAAGTCACCATGCTTCTTCATATAACCATTGCCTGTACCTGTCATGTTGCAGAAGTAGCAACACTATTGATCTGTAGTAAACATTCTTTAAAAGTTATTGTAGCTGAATTTCAGTGTCTTTGTTGCTGTTTTCCTGCGTGTGACTCTTTTGCCTTTTCTGAATACGTATTTGCCTTAAACACTAAGGCTGGCTTTCTATGGTAAAACTTTCATTCAGCCTTGTTTACTTAAACCTACATTCAACTAAATTGCACTAGAGTTGCATAATGTAAAGTAGCCTGCAGTACATTTAAAACCAGCCATGACAGCTGTAAGCATCTCAACGTCATGGCAAGATTTATGAAACAGCCAATCAAAATGCTATAAGTGCATCATGTGATCACTTCACAAATTTAACAAATGATTTCACCAGCAGACCAAAAAATAATAAAGAAGATGGTTTACTGGGTGGCTAAAAAAATATCCACCCCATCAGGTGTTAAGCTGTTGTTTATGAGTTTCCTGAGCCATGTCTGTTTGGTTATTTGCAAGTGACCAGATCAGATTTGTGTGTCCAGACATTGCCAATCTATCTGCAGGAGTTTCTGTCCTGGTGACGTAAGGGTCAGTAACTATGTAGGCATGTTGGTGAGATGGCTTTCCTACGTGGATCCAAGAGACACAGGGGTGCCTAATTTCACCCTCCCAACGATTGCATTGTCAACTCATGTTTTCCTTCCCATCACCTGACACAGGTATGCAATTGCATCTCAGCGTACCTGACTGACATCTCCTCATGGGTGACAGCTCACCACCTTAAACTCTATCCACGCTGCTGTTCATCCCTGGCACTACAGGTCCTCACCATGATCTTGCCATCTCATTCGATTCGGGAACTCCTTGATCACCCCAACTGAAGATGCAAGAAGCCTTGGAGTGATTCTGGATGACCAGTTTTCGTTCTCAGGACTGCTCGTCCAGTCTCTGGTCACTTCAAGGCTAGGCTACTGCAACTCACACCTGGCTGGTCTTCCTCTACGGGCTGCCAGACCCTTACAACTGTTTCAGAAAGAACCAGCTTGCCTTATCTTCAGGTTCACCCACGTCACTTCACTGCTGTGCCCTCTTCACTGGCTTCTTGTAGCTGCCCACATCAGATTTCAAACACTGATGCATTTCTACAAGCCAATGGAATGGACCAACACTTCATGGCGATGGTTAAGTCCCTTCAAACTTTTAGTATAGCTCGGCTCGACCCACCATCCCTAAAGATCAATGAAAGACAAGCATCCAGACTCTTCTCTGTCCTGGCTCCCAGATGGTGGAATGAATTCCCACTGACTGTCTGAACTGCTGAGTCTCCTGTAGTCTTTAAACACAGGCTGAAGACCCATCTCTTTGTAAAGCACTTAATAGTGTATATATTGAAATACCTTGTTTTGGCACTCATACTATCCATAACGTTTCTTCTCTCTAGGCGTGAGGGATGGCTTAGGGTTGCTAGTTAGCACACTTATGCTGTTGTTATCTTTCTAGATATCAGCACTGGCCCTTGTTCGGGCAGCATCTGAGCTTAAGGCGAGTTATAGACTCAAACCTTCCTGTACTAGCCAAGAAGACATTATCCAACAGGACACTAAGCATGGTTTTAAGTCGCTCTGGATAAGTGATAAATGACAGAAACGTAAATGTATGTCACAGCTCACAACTAGTTGGAGCTCTGCTTGAATATCAGCACTTCTGTCACTCTGGATTTGACATCATTGTTGTTTGCTGCATTGTGAGTGACGCAAAAGGCATTTTAAATTTGTGTGACTTGAGCATCCAGGCTAAAATGCACCATTAAAAATTCTGATTGTAATCACCTTTCAAGCCACCTTAAAAAATCAGCTTTGATGTGGCTTTTTGCTGTCCAGACTATTAAAAAAACAATCTACATACAATCTGGATTGGGCCAAAAATCAGATTTGTGTCAACAGTCTTGGCATAGCCTAATGTTAACAACTTTTTAAACAACTGCTGGTACCACCATTTATTCTTCTTTAGCCTGGGATTTGCATTGTTAGATTTATTTTCCAGCCACTTGATTAGCTGTAATTTTACACAGGGCTCATATTCATTTGAGATCCAGAGGATGTAATTTATGAGACTGAGACGCAGTCCTCTATGAACTAGCAGTTCTTCTAGAACAGAATGAGTGAGACATCAAGTATAACGATAACGGCTAGCTAAACCTTTTGAAAAAATTTTTTTTCAAAGGATTAACCAACACAACACAGATTTAAGCCAAATACACAGTCGAGTCACATTGCTATGACCCTTATATCCACCGGGATGTGCAGCATGGACAGCATGGAAGGCCTGGGAGTGACAAAAAAAGTTCCTGACAGGTTGTCACAGGTTTCTGGAACTGTGCTGAATGCAGTGCATTTCAGCTGCTGGAGCGTTCATGGGGGGATCCATACAGTGAACACAATCAGGTTGGTCCCACAGATGCTGAATTGGGTTCAAATCTAAGGAATTAGGGGGCCAGCGTAGGACCTGGAAGTCTTGGTAATGCTCCTTCAACCGAATACAGACATTTCTAGCCATGTGGCATAACGCATTATCTTACTGGAAGATTCAGACAGCATGTATGGGTGTATGTGATCTATGGATTTATAGGCAAATTGGTACATGCTAAATACCCAACAAGCCAGCTCACAACACATGACCTCATTCATGAGCCACGTGCTGCTACCACTGAAAGTAGTAAGGTCATAATAATGTGATATGACTTTGTATATAGTTAGAAACACCAGATGAATAGTTAAAAGATACACAGTCTAAACAGCTAAAGCAACGGCAGCAATGACATCCGAAAAAATTATGTAAATATGATAAAAATGCTCCAAATATGGAAATTCCGGAGCTCTTTCTTTTAATTACGAGTTGTTAATTGGCACACAAAGGGGAGTAGTTGATTTCTTTTGAACTGCTTTGTATCATGTTGCATGCAACTCCCAACATGTAACAAGTTGCATGAAAGTTTCACCTTCTAAAGCCAGCCTGGAGAGAATTCAGAGGTCTGGATTAGTCTGTTTAAATATCCCAAATCAGCCTTTAAAAGGTGAATCCTATTTCAGAACGGTGTGTATACATAGTTCATTTTTATGTCTTCTTTTTATTTGAGGCCGGATGTTGGCTATGCAGACAGAGCCAATGTAGCTTCGTTAATTGCCCCGCTGAGAGAGTGGCAGAACCCAATGAAGTCCATGATGTGCCACGGGTGGAACAACCTGAGCTCTGTTAATGCGACACTGGGGATCAGTTAAAGAGAGAACAGATTTACATCCTAAACAAGCACACCTCTGGTCTCAACAAACTGAGGAGGCTCCGTGTAAACGTCACTTGTTTACTCTGCGTTTACTGCCTTTGCAGTGATGACTGACAATTAATTAGGTAAAGCATCAGCCCTCAAAGTGATGGAAAATCAGAGGATGACTTTGCAGTGACCTTCTATTCTTTCAGATGGCACTGTATTTCTTCCACTTCAAACAACATCCGCCACGTTTCAGCAATCAGTGAAGAACAATGACCTCTACATCAAGCAATGTTTACATGCCTCCTCTGAGTTTTTTGGGTTTAGGCCTTTCATTGACTTTCCTATCTTCTGATCCAATAGTCTCAGCGGAGGAGATGCTTAAATGCTTCCACGCATGCTGCACAAATTGAGCTCCTGTCCCCCTCTGCTCTGCTTAGCAGGCACTGTTCAGAATGGGTAGTGCAAGGGAGACAAAGGAACTCCTAAAGTCCTTCTTAGGCAAGGAAAGAACACTTCATTAGCTTGTATATGCATGACTAAGCCCTTTTTTTATTTGCCATTCGATTCTGACAGGGCCAGTCAGAATCCAGTGGGGCAGCTTGTGCTTCACAATTACCTCCCGCAAGCCCTTTGAGAAAGCAAAAGGGTTCTCTTTAGGCTTGAACAGCTCTCACAGACTCGTCATGCACCGTCATATCATGTTACAGCATGCTTATTAAGGAAACGTTTTTGGTAACACTAAATGGACGACCTACCGATGCATTGTTAACAAGCTTTTGGTGGTAGTCGATCATCAAGAACATTGTGGTTAGGTTTAGGTTTCAGGAGAAGGCTGATGTTTTGTTTGGCAGTCAAGGTTAGGGTTAGGTTTAAGTTTCACACTCCAAGTTGCATTTAATAGAGGTTTATGTGAAAGCAGAAGAGAGAAATCTTCCAGAACCATTTTGACATGTTGGGGGGAAGTCGTGGGCTGGAGGTTAGGGAACCAGCCTTGTGACCAGAGGGTCGCTGGTTCAATTCCCTGAGCCTACAGTAATGACTGAGGTGCACTTGAGCAAGGCACCTAACCCCTAACAGCTCCCTGGGCACCGTGGATAGGCCTGCCCACCGCTGCGGGTATCTTGCTCAGAACCATTTTCACTATGTTGGGGGGAAGGATCGGTTAAATGGCTGGAGGTTAGGGAACCTCTTTGCCTTGTGACCGCAGGTGAGGGTCGCTGCTTCAAAACAAAACTTCCCTGAGCCTACAAGTTCAATGACTGAGGTGCACTTGAGCAAGGCACCTAACCCCTAAGCTGCTTACAAAATGTCTTCATCAGCGGGCGCCGATGGGGTATTAAAGTTCGAAAAATTCTCAACTTTATTTTCACTTCCTGCTTCAGTTCACTGTTACTCCCATAAACCACCATCCATGAGTCTAGCACAAACTCAACACAACTTATCATGACTTAAACACGTCTACTACTTAGGAGATTATTAGTTCACTAGTGAGTAGACCTGTAATTATGTGCTATAATAATTATCTCTCATTTATTGGCAGACATATTAAGTGACTGTACTTATCCTTACATAAAGATAATCTTAGCTGTAGAGGAAAAAATAAAATGCTGAATTTAGACTAAAATTAGAATTATAATAAAACAAACTGTGGTCTGGTTCTCCTTCAACCGCAAACAGCCTTTTCTAAAAAAGTCTTTAAAATGTCTGACTAAATGAAGAGCAGAATTAGGTTTACTTTACAGGATTTCTTCTTCAAAAGCTCCTGTTAGGCCTTTCTCTGAGGCTGCTGTGCTTCTCAGCTTCGCGGCAACCGCCAGGTGACGTGGAAGCATGCGTCACAGCCCAGCTAGAACTTACATATATATTAATTATTCCCCTTTAATAATTATTACAATGTCTTTTACATTCTTAAAGTTCTTTAGTCTGTTTTACGGGGGAAAAAGGTCACTGTTGTAAGTCGACTTGAAGGGTCTCAGTCGACTTAAAGGGTCAGGATACGAATGCAGGGCAGTACTACCATTGATTTATTAGTCTACTCAGACTTTAGCAGGAGCTCGGTTTACACAAGTTAGTACTGAGTATATAATTTCTAATATAAGACCAGCTATTCACTATAATGTACTAAGACATTTTGTTGGTAAACCTGCACTCTGACAGAAGGCCTTAAACATTCACTATGTCTATTTGGACAAAACAATCATTGTACTTTGAGCTTGGTCCATGTTTCAGCCAGGACTGTAGTGTTTTCCCTGTGTTCTGGCCTAATCTCTCCACAAAAACAGTTTTCTGAAATTGAGGTTTTTGAAAATGCTCTCTACCCTGACTTCACTAGGAGGCAAGGATTCCTGTAGCTGTTTTCATTCACTGATTATACAGAACTCTTTCTGATGTCGTATGATGACTAGGTTGTTTCTATGTACTTAGTCATTTGTGGTGATTTGGGATTTGAATGTTCAGAAATGAATATGGCTTTCGTGTTTTTAAATCAGATTCAGATTCCTAGCAAATACTAACTCCATAATTCAAATGAAGTGAAAAGCTAACTAAAAAGCTCAACTTCTCTGACTGGTCAGGGCGGTATGGATACACTTAGAGGTGGTGGAATAGTTATGTTGACATAAACATCCATATGGCAAACAACAGGGTTTTGTTTGCATTTAAAGCTGTTATTTTTGAGCAAATATCAGACTTGAGAATCCGCTTTAGCTTCTTGGCATGCTCTATACGTTGTGTTCAGAGTGTTCTTCCTGGAGCATTTGACATCAACTTTTATGGGCTATTATCTCCCCCTACTGGTCTGCCATGTTTATGTGAATGTAATCGAGCCGGTTATGTGTTCTGGTGTGGACACTGGACTGCTGTTCATGTGAGCATTTTTGAAAAACACTTTTTTAAAAAAAAAAAAGACCATATTTATGTGGCTGAGACTTTAAAAGTGTGAAGAAAGTCTTTATTGGAGACTGTTATTATATACACTTATCATCAAAAGAATAGTTGCACCCAGAAGGAAGTGTTGGATTGCGATGCTATTGGGAAGATAAAGTCACCAGGAACAATACATTATGGTCAATTTAGACTGATATAGATATAGGTATTGGGCCATTGGGCAGCCATACTGACAGACATCTCAGCGTGGAGTTTTAAAGAATTTGTTGGTTTCCTCTGCCAAGACAAAAGCTCACTAAAGATGACCTGCTGCAATTCAGAGTGACTTCATGACAGTCAGGCATGACTGCAGTCCTTGGCGAAGCTGGCATGGTGGTAGGGCCAGTCATTGTAACGGCCTGCATGCATGTAGTCCTGTGTTGTGCAGTCATCTGCCAGTGGTGCTGGCACTATCAGGGTGCCTCATGAAGCGCATTACTGCACACTGAGTGTCTGCAATCGTGGCTGTTGGGTCAGTAAGGTACAGTGATAAGGCTTGTCCTTGGTTACGTCGTATGTACAGCCGGGTGTGAAACTTGAATAATTTGCATGTCAAAACTACTCACTATATTCAAAACTAGTTTCATTCCTGTCAGCTGATTCCTTCTGGGTGTAGCTATTATTTTAGTGTTGAGCGTATATATACATATACTATATTAATTTTATAATATGACGCTTAAAATGGAATTAGCATATTGTTTCCTATTATATTTTTACGCTTCTATAATGTCACCATTTTAAGGAGACAGGGTTTTCCATTTATGTACTGTTCCTGATGAAGATGCTTGCTCAACATATGGCATGTGTATTAGGAGATTAGAGGTCCTTTGGCTATTCATGAGCTCCAGAATTAGTTTTTCTCAGTGTACCATCAGAACAGTTGGGTGCAGTGGAAACGCCCACCCCAAAGCTGGGACCAATCACTCTCCATAGCCAGAGGGAGAGAGAAAAAAGGAGAGGATGGCAGCGTTGGGCGAGGCTTTTCCTCTGCCATCACAGTCCTGCTCACCACCACCCTCCCCAACGTCCCCCCTCCACCAACACCACCACTCTAACCCCCAACGACTAGCACCACCCTCCCTTTCCCATTCTGCTCATGTGTGAAATGAGCAAGGGTCTTATCTCTTAGAAACACACCACTGAGCCAGAGGAGACACAGGCAGGGAGAGAGGATAGAAGGAACGGGAAAGAGACAGAGAGAGCGAGGGAGGAAGGAAGGCAGAAAGCGATGGAGAGCGAGTGCATTTGAGGGAGAGCGGTGGCGGCCACGTGGACTGCACACTAATGGCGGCAGTGTTTGGTATGCTAGGAGCTTCACATTTGTTTCCAGCAGCGAGGGAAACATTAATCTAGCTGAACGGCGAGAGTATGAGCACCAATACAAGCGCTTGTCTCGCTGAGCGCACCTCAGTGCATTCCAATGTAAACCAATGTCAATGTACCGCAACTGCAAGATTGGTTAATGATCATTACCACCCTCAAAAAAAAAAATTTCTGGAGGATTTACATAATGTAGGAGAAACTCACTTCTGTGGTGAAAGTAGGCCGCAGAGAATTGAATTGCATTTATTGCAACCCCCCCTCCAATCCACTGAGCGGTGGTGAAAGAGGGCAGAAGAAGGGGTAGAGTAATAAAAGGGTAAGTGTGAAAGAGAGAATCAAGTGAGGTGTAAGGGTTTCAGAGTGGGCCATGGCTTTATTACCGCAAATATTTTCTGCTTCAGCCACTGCCATCCGCTGATGTCTGTCTACAATGTCTGGACTGAAGAAAATTGCTTCCCTTTTTCCTGACAAACTCGATTGCCTTTTGATAAAAGGCTATCAAAGGTGTGCGTTGCTAAGGAAACAAAGACGAGGAACATAAGGGTCAGAGCTAAAAGCTGAAGAATGGAACCATCAAATCACAAAATCAGTATTAGCGCTACTGGTGGTGCAGTTATTGTCCGCAATTTACTATGCCGTGCCTGTATGTGTATGCGGTATTGACGTCGTGGGCCGTAAAGGAGAAGAGAAACAAATTCCCAGCATATTTTACACACTTTTATACAATACAACACAATATAGTTCTGAAAAGGTATTGTGTCCCCTTTTGTTGTTGAGTCACTGCAAAGGGAGAAAAATGATTATAGCTATCATCGGGAGCTGTGCAATAAAGCCAGAAGATTTGGGATAACATCTGTTGCGAAATGTATCATATCACCGTCCACAAAGAGAAAGACTCATCGAAATTTGATGCCGTCAGCGCAGGTGATCCAGTTACCCACAAATCAAGGTGACGAAGGACGAAGTGACTGTACAGACTGATCTCTATCTTGACACAAAGTCAGGCAGTCTGTACAACATAGCCAATTATATTTTTGTCTGTATGAACAATGAGTTGCTTAGTTTACTTACCCCTTTTATATTACATGGGGCCATTTGTTGATGGCTGCTCCATTCATGAGAATATTGCAGATTTAACAGTATAATAACAGAGGATCCGAATCTATCAGGTGACTTCATGCATGAAAAATGAATTGCATTGAATTTACCTGATTCTGATGTGTCCATAACTTTCACAATGATTAACGTTCACTGATTGAGCACTTTGTTACTAACACCTTATTATTTTAATACTCCTTTTTTTATGGTTTAAGTTCCACATACCCTGCCCTCTTTTACCCTGTTCTACAGTAGTCAGAAAACCCACAGGACTCTGCAGTGACACTGACATGGTGGTGGTGTCTTAGTGTGTGTTGCGCTCGCTGATAAGAGGGAAGTGCTGTTGTTGGCAGTGCTGTTGGAGCTTTGTGCCCACTCCACTCTATTTGACACTCCTACCTTGTTGTAGATGTAAAGTCAGAGACGATAGCTCATAGACTGCACATTCTGTGTTAGTCTCTCAACCTCTAGTCATTCATCAGTGGACACAGGACATTGCACTGCACAGAAAGATATTTACACTTTGTTCGTCATCTGGTATACTGTGTTATGACAGCTTTGAGTTAAGGCTGTGGCCTTAAACTTACAGTATGAATAGATGGTTTAATAGTAAGGTCATGGTGGATAGATACATACGGGGCTTTCTGAAGAACAATAAGCCCCAAAGCACATTTGAGCACTATTTTACGATCAGCAACATTGCATGGAAAACCTCAGAAGACATATACACAGTGTAGGTTTTGTGATCTCTGGTTACCATCTGCACCACTGTATAAAAAACAGAGTTGATAAGTTTCTCTACAATGTTCCATTTCACATCAAGCCACTCTGAATGGATTTGTGAAATATTGTCAAAAAGTGAAATATTCCAAATTAACGGAAGCTCTTCCTGAGCTAAAGGCTTTACACTAGATGTTGGAACCTTACAGCCACAAGAGCATTAGTGAGGTCAGGTACTGATGTTGGGTGATCAGTTCTGGATCACAAACTTCCCTCCAACTTATTCCAAACGTATTGGATGGAGCTCCAGCAAACACAGTTCAACTGCTTTACAGCTCCAATGCTAGGGGGCTTTATACCGCTGTAGCCAAAACCTGGCATTGGGCTCATGTACTGCTGCTCCAGAACATCCCGTTCTACTGACAATGCTTTTCTATAGATCTTACATGAGCTGTGTGGGCACTATTGCATGCCAGCTATTTAAAATAGATTCACCAATTAGCAGGGGTGCCTTCAACTGTTAGTATAGTGTGTTTTATTTCCTCTTATGGACATGTATTGGGCATATATGAATTATACATTTGAAACACGTTTAATGCATTACTTTCCTTTCAGTGTGGCTCAGTTTAAATATAGCGTCACTTTCAAAAAAGTTCTATCTGGAACAGAAATATATTTAATCAGTATGCACTGCTTGTCTCCCACTTGACTAGGTGGTCCAAGAAAATGTTCCCCCACATCCACACATATTGGGAGCGTAGCAGAGACGGAATAATTTCTCCAGATTCATACTGGAATGTGGACTTTTTTTTTTGGAATGTTTTCAGTTGGAATTCATAACTGCTCACATATGCTTATAATTGCCTATCAATTATCTCCCGTTCTCATGATTGCAGGTACAATTGGTGATGCAGATGTTGCCAGTCGTTCTCTTAGCCAGCAGGCTTCACCTCTCATCTGTCCCTGCAGGTGTGAGCACTAAAGATAGCACAGCATCACGACTGGGTGTTAACACAGCATTAGACCTGCTCGCCCACTCCACATATAGACAGGCTTGAACCTATTCATATAGTGGACTGGGCATGTAATTAGAATACTCCTCAACCTCTAAAGTGGCATTTTCAGAATTTGGAGAGGAAGAGGGAAAGGCTCATTGTTTACCGGAGGGTATGATGAGTGGGTGGATTCAATAAAAAGCCCATTTTAGTCATCTGAATGAGGAATACCCTCATTGCTATATAAACAAACAACGGCTCAGTCTTTCTGCTTTTGAATTTGTCAAGATAATGAAACTTGTCAAACCTTCAACTATAGTGAATTAAATTGACCTCTTTCATAAAAGAAATAGGACCATAAAATCATACAGCGTATCATTGCTCTCCAAAGAAAATCAAGTGTCTCCAAAATGGCAACTTTACAGGAGAAGGCAAAACCTAATTTCATTTTAATGTGAGTCACTGGAATCAGACTTTCTTCCAAGTGATGTTGGGCCCTTTATGTAGGTCTATTAATCATGACATTTTCTCGCAGTGTAAACAGCAGTTCTGTGTTCTAAAGATGCTTAAAAGAAAACTGTGTGGATTACATACTACATATTGCATATCATTTACATTTACATTTAAGGTATTTAGCAGACGCTCTTATCCAGACTGACTTACAACCGTGCTTAGTGTTCCGTTGGATAGTATTCCAGCTAGTAGGAAGTTTAGAGCCTAAAACTCACCACGAGCTCAGACACTGCCTGAACAGGGGGCCAGTGCTGGTACCTAGAGAAAGGTCATTATAAGTGCAACACAATACACATTGACAAAGGTCATTATAAGTGCAATACAAAAAGGTTATTAAATTGCCACACGATACACACAATTTACACGTCTGCTAGAGCTCACTCACTTAAGTGCATTACGAAGAGATGGGTCTTCAGTCTGCGTTTGAAGACTACTAAAGGAATCTCAATATCTGCTGTAAATGACAAGAATTACAAACATTAAAAAAGGCTCATATTCTTCACCTTTCTTTCTTTCTTTCTTTCTTTCCTTTTTTGAGGTCCACATGTAAGTTGCTGTAATCTGTAATCAGACTGGCTGTTCTATATTGGGCCTTAATCAAACAACAAAGCATGAGAAGTTGTTTTTTTCCATGAAAAGGGCCCTTTAACTTGCATTAAAAGTGAAGAATGTTTGTGCCTTGTCCTGTGCTGTTGCTATAACGCTGGAGTATTTGACCTCAGACAATATGCTGAACTGTCATCACATATTCTGATTTCTGATTTAAACGACCTTGATTGACCTCAGTCCTATGAATGTCAGGGTAAGTCAGTTGTGACACTCATGTTTACTGTTTTTAAGCTCTCAAGGCCAAAAAGATTACAGCATGTATATTTTGATAAAACACTGGAAAAGGGCATGAATTTCCATAATTATTAGACCCACACTACCCTCTGGTGGTCATAGCATGCTTCGACGTACACAGAATCCTCTGGTTCCACATGATTACAGTCATACGGCTTCTTTGTGCTGTAAGATGTATGTCTTATATGCTTCAGCTGTCAATTAGTTATCAGTGAAAATCATCACTGGACTAATCACATTGAACGATCACCGTAATATCAAATCTTCAGTTTGGCTCTTGTGACGAAAGGAGAGAGAGAGGTAGAGAGAAGTCGATAGAAAGAGAGAAAGAGAGAGGGAGGATTTAGCTATGTCTCCATGGGTATATAAAATAGACTTTATGGGCCACTGGTGCACGCTCCAGTCACAGTCAGAAGGATTAAATAACATCTTCCGTTCCAGCACATATTAAATTCTATGGCCAGTGAATTGTCATCGTCACTGTGATTAAACTACATTTCACACCATTTTGCACATTTAAATGCTGACAGTGTGGTCCTGTCACTGAACAGCTTTAAAGTAAGCCAAAGGAAGTGCTATTTTTAAGAGCTTCTATTTATTTATTTATATAATATTGACGAAGAACAGCTTATTTAATCAGTGGACGTAACACCTAAGTGCATTTTCCTTTTGGTACACATGGACACATTTCTGGTATTGAGGGAGTCTCTCGGCTAGCCGAGTTGGAGGTGGAAGGAATGATATTGATGGCCAATGTTATGTAGATACAAGTCAAGAAGTCTAAAAAACACAATATGCTCTCCCTACAATGCTCTCAAGGGTTGGAAGTGTGTCCTCCTTCCACTATATCCACCTCTACTCATTTTACAGCTGTTTTACCCCAACGTTATTTTTCCACCCATTGCTGCAGAGTGATGCAAACAAAACTTGGAAGATGTTTTCGAGATGGACAAAGGGCAGTACCTTTTATGGGCTGGAAAACAAGACTCTTCTCTTATAAGCCCATTATGTATAAACATTTCAAAAATGTTTTTATCCTCAAAATCAACATTATACAAATGAATAATAGCAATGATAACAGCAGATCACTCACTTACATCCTCAGAACACACATCCTTCACCAAGTTTGGTCTTTAAATGCTCTTTCAACATACTCGCAATCATCAGATTCATCTGCTTGGGGAAGGGGACAGAAACATAACCAAAGCTGCCTAATATATTGTGTGTAATTACACCAGAGAGGTTCATAGTGCAGCTTTAGAGTCGACCTGAAATCTGATTTTGTCTTAGCTATTAGCGTTCCTTAATTTAAGAGACAAAACCTGATTTGATTCCCAGGGTTTGAAAACATCTCCTGATTTTTATTTATATCACTGTGCATCACCTTTCCGTCCAATCAGCAGCATCGATCATTGAGAGAAACTTTGAGCTGTAGACTCTCCATTTCTAGTTCTTGGTAGTGATTGACTATTGCTGCACTGCAGATTATATATCTGTAGGCGACATGCCAAATTGCATTATGAATAACTAGCCTTCTGATTGGTGTAGAGACCCTTATGATCTGTCTTTTCTCCAAAGTGCTGCTCACACCTGCTGTCATGAAAAATGAAAGGTGACTAAATAACAGTACAACATTTCCACAATGTGCTTTGTAAAATTGTGCAAACTATGTACTGTTATCCAGGTCTCTGCAGCAAAACATGACTTACAGTCTGTCTTCTTTATATATTTATCCATAGTGACCTGTACTATGTATAGTTTATAGTTTATAGTTAACAGTTAATAATACTGCTGCCGGTAACTTACCCATTTAGGTTTTTCATACTGCACAACCCTGTTTTTATTTTGTTTTTTTAATTTGTATTTGTATTTGTATCTGTGCTGTTTTTTATAAAACCGCTACTGGCTGCTAAATTTTCTTCGGGACCAATAAAGTATCCATCCATCCATCCATCCATCCATCCATCTATCCATCCATCCATCCATCCATCCATCTCCTTATAAATGGTTTTAGATTCATTAAAGAGTGTGTGAGACATGTCACTGAAGACATGGTGGACCCTAAAGACATGGTGGACCCTTCAGAGGGTCAATGTTTTTTTCCGCCAGCCAATCTGAATAGTGAGACCATTTGCATGCATTTGTCTGAAAAAAAAAAGGAAATAAAGAGAGGTTGGAAACATTTAGGGCGGTTTTACAGTTACCTTCTTTGGTATGGACCCATCAAACTACTTCTATAGTGTGCCTATTTTGACAGGTGTGAAAGAAGTAAGTGAACACTGGTTCAGCTGGTGGGAATGATTTTTCAAGGTAGTCTGCACTAAACAAAAGAAATCAACATCCGAGCATGCTTCCCTGTTCTTCTACCAGTGCATCAGCACTCTACAATCCAAAACAATCAACCCATTTTAACATTTGACTTCATACAGACCCTTATATCATTCCTTCATTCTTGCTGCACAAGCTGCTGCTAATAACCGCACATCATCAATTGGCACACAAACTGAGTAACTTATCCATTCATTGACTTGACAGGTTATACTCAAACTGATAAACCAAGCTTAAGGAAGTACATATTAAATGTACTATTGCTTTTACTGTGATACAAACAGACATCTTTATTTGCATACAAATGGGGTTTTTGGTTCGGTTAAATGGTGACCAATGTGACAGTGACAAGTAACATTTGAATCCCTTTTTAATGGAAACAGTCTTCACTTGTCATCTTTTTCACTCATTTTAAATTTGGTTGCTTGCAATTTGTGCAGAAAGACGCTGGTAGCGTGAAGTATGGCTCCTGTAAAGTGACAACAGCTATTCGCCTGTAGTGCCCCCTTGTGAAAATCCTTTGCCTTGCTTAATATGAGTTACAAGTCAGAGCTATAATGTACGTATGTGAACACTGAACTACCTGTTAACATCACCTGTTTCAACTAATTTAGGTGTGAGGATTAGACACCTCAAACATGACAAAGAAGTCTAAGGCTTGAGCTAAAGATCTGTGAGCTTGTCTTGCACTTGATGATCTCTTTATTCACCATAGATTTCACAGAGCAACTGTCTGTATTTTGTGGAATTGTCTCTTGTACTTTTGTGTCGTTCATGTCTAAGAGGCCTCTGCATATAAGAGTATGTAAGTCTGAAAGGTTAACATGCACCTGCAGAGCCCTCTGAAGAATAAGTTGGAGTCTTGCTGGCTGATAAAGGTGGATTCCACAGTAAGCCAAGTTGTTCTTTTAAAAAGGGAGTTGCATTATCCTTAGAATGTGGAAAATCTACAGCAGCAGTATCCTGCAGCCGTTTAATTCCAGGCTTGTAGTGGAAACGTATTACTGCTCTTCATCAAATAAAATACTTTCTACACCTTAATATAATAGGGAAACATACCCTGGTAGATACTAACCAAGAAGTCTAAAATACACAACATGCTCGGCCAAAAAAATTTCTTGAAGATTGGAAGACTGTCCCTTCTTCTGCTTCAATATCAGCCTCTACTTATGTTACATGTGTTTTACCCCAACATTGAGTCACCTGAGGGGAAAACAGGGAGGTTCACTGGTCATTTTGCATAGCGCATGAAACAGCTAAATTGTAGACATCACATCCCCTGCTATTAACAGCCTCTTTGATCACTCTCTTCGGCACTTTCCAACCAGATGTTGGAAGATTGCTGTGAGGATGTAATAGCATTCAGCCAAAGGGCATTATTAAAGTCAGGTAATCAAAAACTCCACCCCAGCTCATCCCAAGTGCATTAGATGTAGCTCCATCACCGTGGAAAAAACAGTTCCACTTTGAAACGTTCAGGATATACAGGGGTTGGACAATGAAACTGAAACACCTGTCATTTTAGTGTGGGAGGTCTCATGGCTAAATTGGACCAGCCAGGTGGCCGATCTTCATTAATTGCACATTGCACCAGTAAGAGCAGAGTGTGAAGGTTCAATTAGCAGGTAAGAGCACAGTTCTGCTCAAAATACTGCAATGCACACAACATTATGGGTGACATACCAGAGTTCAAAAGAGGACAAATTGTTGGTGCACGTCTTGCTGGTGCATCTGTGACCAAGACAGCAAGTCTTTGTGATGTATCAAGAGCCACGGTATCCAGGGTAATGTCAGCATACCACCAAGAAGGACGAACCTCCACCAGCATCACGTAGTGACCTGGCCACTATCCTGCAAGAAGAATGGCTTAAAATCCCTCTGACCACTGTGCAGGACGCAGTATATGTCATTCCCAAGACGAACTGACACTGTATTGGAGGCCCTACACCATACTAATAAATGATTGTGGTCTAAAACCAGGTGTTTCAGTTTCATTGTCCAAGCCCTTTCTGAAATTCCTAGTTCTGCGTTTTTATTCGTTCAGCGATTTATAAGAAAACACATTTATAAGAGTTTTCCCACTCGTGACCACATGGTGTCGCTATGCACAACTACTGTGGTGCGGACATCTTCACAGTTAGAGAAGAAGAAGAAATGAACGCCGGTCTCAGCGTGGAGCGTTAATGTCTTTACACTGTTAGGTGTTCATAACTGCTGGGATTCATAGGAACTGTCAGTCTGAGTTACTCTACAGACTGACAGTAAGAGCACGCTGGATGACAGACGTGGATAGTTCAGGTACTTCGTGGATCATTTCCAGCTGGTGTTCAGGATGGCGGAGGCTAATGAGTCTGACCCAGCAGCAGGATCTTCCCCTCAGTTTCCTCGCCAGTGTACGGACTCCAGTGAAAGGTCTCTGTCAGAGGAGGAGATGGAGAAACTGAGAAATGACCGGGTCCTGGTGTCGGATTTCAAGCAGCAGAAATTCGAGCTGGAAGCTCAGAAAAACTGGGACTTGTTTTACAAAAGAAACAGCACGAACTTCTTTAAAGACAGACACTGGACCACCCGAGAGTTTGACGAACTTAGAGCCTGCAGAGAGGTCAGTCAGCTATTCCTGTGGCCGCCACCGGTTACTAGTGATTACACACCAACGACCGATATCCATCTGCCACCAGTGTGATGTTTGAGGGTACCATTTAAAAGACTCTCAACTTAGATTAAATAAACAGTAGAATAGTAGCTGTACTAAAATAACGTGCTCTGGGCGGAACACGGGGTAGGCTCTATACATTAAACATTTAAAAGTAATGTTTAAGATCATAAACAGATTAAAGATAAAACATTTCTCTCAGTGATGTGTAACAGTGTTGTAAGGTTTGTAAAAAAAATGTGTGTGTCAGTGACAGTGTTAAAAGTTTATAGGTGTAATTGAGAAAGTCTAGTTACAGACTAAAGCTGAATCAAGCCTAGGACTGGCAGTCTGTGTCTGCAGCACCCACACAAACCCCACTCAAACTCGTGATGTGTCCTGCACAACCCATGCTGAACATCGACTTGATTATGGGTCAAGCCAATAATCAGACACGTCCTCCATTTAACCCTTTGAGTTTACTGCATAGTGGTGAAATATAAAAAATGAAAAATACTTTTTATGGTTAGTTTGACTTTAAATGGCAAAATCCTCAGTAAACACAGGTGCAGTAAAGCAGTACGCTACCATATGATGAATATCCACATTCATCATCCAGACATGTGCAGGAGTGTTTGAGAATGCTGAAATGTACGTGGAATGGAAAAGTATGGTGGTGTTTAGAAACGTTTGCATGAGGTGTAAAAGGTGTGACTTGGAGGGAAATAATAATTTAGGCCCACTCATCACTTTGCAGATGTGGTTCTAGTGTCTCATGACTTCTCTTGTTTTTTGTTTATTATTATTATTATTATTTGTTCCATTTTTATGTAAAACTTTTGGCATTTAAACCAGTTTCATTTGTGGAAAAAAAAAACTTGCCACAGATTAAATCTCAGTTTTCTTCTTGAAGTTTTAGAGATCTAGTTCTCACTTGATATGTTTGTGGAGAGGGTAGTACTGCAACAAGAAGGCATGTTGGTCAGGAAATAAAAACATATACCATGTACAATATACTATTAGTAGTGACCTGCTTTGGTTTGATTGGTTATCTTCCTCTTGGTTCAGTTTGAGGCCCAGAAGCTGGTAATGCTGGAGGCTGGATGTGGAGTGGGGAACTGCATCTTCCCACTGTTAGAGGAGGATCTCAACATCTTCATCTATGCATGTGACTTCTCACCCCGAGCTGTAGAGTTTGTGAAAGTAAGTCCTTCTCCTTTGTTCCTACAGAGAGGCATTTATCACTATACCACCATGCTATCCTTCTAATAGCACTTTGCTTTATGTCACAGTGCTGTCCTCTGCCTTTTCTAATGTATATAGCTTATGCACTCATCATCCAAAAATAGTTGCACCTAAAAGGAAGTGTCGCTATTGAGAACGAAGATAAAGGTTACCAGGAACAGTAAATGAAGATAAATTTTGACAGATATGGGCAAAATCTGTTGAGCTACACATATACAAGTAGTATGCCTTTGGGCCGCCATGTTTGCTAATGCAACATGCATACATCTTTATAATGGTGTCCTGTGATGATCCATCCCATGCAGCTTGAGTGTTCTCACACAGTTCCTGCTAAATGTGCAGTAGGGTGGAGGTAGAGCAGCACCAGGCCTTCTTTTATCCACTGTGGGCAACAGTGTGCAATGGTAATGTCCTCGTGACCGCATGGCGTACGGGCGTACAATATGTTGATAAGATCATCCCACTTTCCAGAGCACTACAGTGCGACCCCTCTCCAGCTCTTCTAACCACTCTAATTATTTTCTTAACTCTACAGAATGGAGAGCACACACGACAGGACAACCTTTTTAGTAATTGGTATATTTTACTGGAAAATAGAAAAAGTGAAAGTAAGCCTATGTGGTTCAATAGTAGTGTGTCCATTTGTGATGTAGGTGAGCCAGGTTTACTTACTTCTAATTAAATTAGAATTTTGGGTAGCGGTTATACTAGTGATGTTATAGACACCTGTATCATTACCACTAGTATTGGTCTCACAGTCTTCTTGTATTTGTATGTCCTCTTAAGATATTTGTGTAGTATATTTATGGTGAAATTATGTTTCATTGCTGTTCACACACATCCTCTCCACAGAACAAACTTAAATATGACCTTTTTCTGCCAATTTTAATATTACAAAGAGCTGTTACATATCCAGCTAGAAAGGCAAACTGACTTCCTCCTCCTGTGTGTTATGTTTTGGAAGGAGCTTTGTCTATGCTTTGCAGTCTTATAGCTGTTGTGTGTTTGTTTGCAGCAAAATTCCCTTTACTGCCCCGAGCGATGTCTGGCATTTCAGTGTGACCTCACTAAAGATGACTTGCGAGCCACTATCCCAGTAGAGAGTCTAGATGTTGCCACCCTGATATTTGTTCTGTCAGCCATTCACCCTGACAAAATGCGGCAAGCCCTGGAAAACCTTTATAAGGTCAGTCACGCTGTACATGCAAAAGGATTCTGGATTTTTAGATTTTTTTTTTTGCAAACATGTAGCATATATTGGTGTTGTATTATTATTATATATTAAATATTACATATAAGATTAAAATTCTAAAAATACAATTCATAAACTCAACATGTTACCCAGCTTAAATGAGCTAGTAGGCTACCATTTGCTTTCTAGTGCTCATCTTTTATCATAACTGTTTATTACATACATGTTTTGCCTTGGGTGGCAAAAGTGCAGTGTTGCTCTAAAGAGTTAAAACAATACACATATTTTAAAAAGAAGGTTTGGTGATATTTAAAGATATATTTTATGGCTATGGAGTATATTTTGTTACTCATATACTAAAGGTACATTGTATGGTTATCTTTACAAATGGTTCTTGGATTACAGTATTGTATACAGAGAGAGTTGTTTCAGTTCTGTTTTCTCTGGCAGGTACTAAAACCAGGCGGGATCGTCTTGTTCAGGGACTATGGTCTCTATGACCATGCCATGCTGAGGTTTAAGTCTGGGAGCAAGCTCGGGGAGAATTTCTATGTCAGACAAGATGGCACTCGCTCCTTTTTCTTCTCCAGAGGTTTGTCTCTGTGAACTGTTTTAATCAGCTGTCCCTTTCTGTATTGTACTGTCAACTCTGAAGTTGTGTGCCTTTTCTCTTTCTTTCAGAGTACCTTGGCAATCTGTTTCACCAAGTGGGCTTTCAGACGCTTGTGAAGCACATGACAATAGGATCGAGATCAGGCGCCTTTGTGATGGACCACTCCAAACAATTAACTTTGTTACCTTAAGCCACTTTGTAACCAGTTGGCAGTATGCTTTGGGTAAATCTGCCCAGTTTTGAAGACCTCCATTTGCAGCCCAAGCACTTCACTTATCCTGGCTGATGTGTCTGAGCATTTGGTGCTTCAGTATTTTCTCAGATCTAATTTCTGGTCATTCCCATTTATCCACCATTCAGACGAATCTCTGTTGACTGCTATCATCATGTCGATAGTGCTCAAACAAGACCCTTCAGCATCCTCCTCCTCTGTGACAGCAAACCCATATCCACCAGACCACTACACCACACCCAGTCCTGCTATTTCTGAGACGATCGTCCGCTCCAATAATGCTTTTATGTGTTGATTTCCAACTCGTGCGCTGGTAGGCTGCTTGTTCTTAACCCCTAAAGAGAGCTGTGTATATTGCAATGAACGTCCAACCAACATCCAACGCCCACCTATCAGCAACAGCATAATATCCGTTAATAGAGCAAACAGGATTGCTAGTGCTAGGTTTGTCATTAGCTGGTCACATTTTCCATATATAATATACAACAGTTACAGTTGAAACCAAAAGTTACTATTCAAGATATAAAAAAGACACATGCATTCTTTCTCCTCACTGTCTGACATGAATCAGAATAAACTGCTCCCTTGTTATGGTCACAAAAGGATTACCGTCTGATTTATGCTAAATGTAAGAATGCAAACAGGAATTTTTAAGGAAATTTCTATTACTTCTTCAAGCTCCAAAAGTTTAAGACGAAATTCATAGTATTAGTTACTATGCCTTAAAAGGTCTGCCTTGGTCAACGTTTTGGATATACGTGAACTTGTTTCACAATGTGTATGCAGTAATTTTGGCACTTCCTACTGACAGAAAACTTCAGTAACTGAGCCATGTTTGTAGGCCGCCTTGCTCGCTTTTGCCGTTTCAGCTTCGCCCAGAAATTTTCAATAGGATGAACCCAGGGCTTTGTGATGGCCATCCAAAACATTAATTTGTTATCACTTAAGCCACTTTGTAAACCGTTTGGCAGATGCTTTGGGTCATGTAGAGGTTGGAAGATCCATGCTACTCCCACATCTTTAACTTCGGCTGATGTTTGTACCTTGCTTCAGTATTTCCAAATAATGTTCTTTAGCTCATGATGCCATCTATATGGAAAGTGCACCAGAGTCCCGTCCTGCAGCAAAACAACACCACAACATGATTGCTGCCACCCCCCGTTTCACAGGTCGATGGTGTTCTTAGGTTTGCAAGCTTCCCCCCTTTTTCAATCCACAACGTAATCGATGGTCATGATGGCCAAACAGTTTCAATTGTGGTTCGTCAGACACATAGGACATGTCTCCAAAAAACTATATCTTTTTCCCTTATGTCATTGCAAACATTAATCTGGCTTGACTTGTTTAGTTGGCGTATGGTTCATTTCCGTGGCAGATGGACTTTCAGCCCAGTCGATCTAGAACTTGTTTCACTGTGGAAATGATACAATCTTACCAGCTGCAGCCATCATGTTCACAAGGGACTTTGCTGCTCATGCTTTGGGTTGATATGCCACACTTTGAAATCAAGCCCGTTATTCTATGGGACACAGAACCTTTTTCCTTCCTGAGCGTACAATGGCTGGAAAGTTACCATTTTTTTTTTGACCCGTATAATTTTTGTACAGATGAGACGAGGCATATTCAGTGCATCTGGAACTTGACCCAAGTATGACAGAGAGAGCTTGTGAAGTCCACAATTCTCTTCTGACCTTCTTGGGCTGATTTCTTACGACAAAATCATGATTTACTCAAAGAAGCATCCGACATGTCTTTAATAACGTCAGAGTTGCGCTGTGAAACCTATAAGTACCTTGGTAAGACATGACATCTTTAAAAGACCAAAACTTTTTAAAGGACATAGAACTGTATTTAAACAAGCTGAAGAAGTACTAAAAATTGCCTTAAAAAAATTCCTCTCTCATATTATAACATAGCAATAGAAATAATGTGGAAATCATAACTGACCTAAAAAGGGAAAAGTTTTTCAGATTTTCAATCTCAGACAGTGAGTACGGTGATAGTGTCTCTTCATTTATAGTGTATGTAAACTTTTGGTTTCAACTGTACATACATACATACACACATACATTCACTGAGCAGTTTGTTAGTTACATCTACTTTGCTTTAACACACATCGTCTGTTCATAACCCATTCCACTTTTTTATAAGTGCACTTTGTAGGTCTACAAATACAGACTGTAGTCCATCCATTTCCTTTTCATAATCTGTTATTGCACCTTTACAATGTTCATCAGTGATCTGATGGCCCACAGCAGAGCAGGTAATAAATGGCTGGTGGATCATTCTCTTCACTGTAGTCTGACATGGTGGCAGTGTAACAGTGTTAAGCTTTTTCCAAGTGAATCAGACACTGGAGTGCTGCTGGTGGTTTTGAACACCTCTGTGTCCCTGATGGACTGAAAATAGTCCACCAAAACTATTCACCCAACAGCGTCCTGTGAGCAGAGGACGACCAATACCAACTGTGCAGCAATAGATGAGCTATTATCCCTGGCTTTGCATTTACAATGTAGGTAGGAGTGTCTAAAAGAGTGCACAGTGAGTGGACACAGTGTTTAAACATGTACCAAAACAACACACCTCCAGGTTAATATCAAGGCAGTGCTGAATAGGATTCACCTTCGCATTCTGCAGCTGTTTTGTGGGGTTCATGGCTGTTGATGAATGGGACAGAGGCAGGACAACAAATTATGCAGCGACGCAGAAGGGGCATATACCGATTATGCTGATAAATTATCAGAAAGTATAACTTAACTGGAAAAATAACAAACCATACTTAACTTTTGAAGTTTCAAACGGGCCATACTGAAAAATTCTAACTAAAAAATGAAGACTTTAGAATATGTCCCTCAGGTTCTGTTTTGTACTATGCGTCTTCTTAATTATTGATATAAGCCTTAGGAGATTTTAAAATTTGCATTGTCATCGACTAGTAGTTAATCAACACTGCTTCATCAAGATCCTAACTCTAATGTGTTTTATCTAGTTTAATTAAGGACTCCTGTATGTAAATAGAGTCCTGTCAATAACATTTTTCAACACATGAGGGCAGCAAAAGCTGAAGAAAGAAAAATGGTGGGTAGGCTTATTTACAAATTTAATGTAGCCTCTGAAGAGGAAGCCTTTCTTCATCATGGTTATAAATGGCTATTGTCTGGGTTCTGTTTGCTTCACCTCGTTTATAAGACGAAAGACTACATATTTTCTTGTAAGGTTAAGATTTAGGTTTGGTTTGGTTCTACACGTTTATCTATTAGGGCTGTATTAATGTACACACATGGTGCCTATAAATACACAGCAAGTATCCCTTTGGAAGTTTTCATGTTGTAATATCATGGTCTATTGATCACAGTTTAGATTGTGTGTTATTTTTTTTACACCTTTATGTTAAATAAGTGAACACAGACTGCATCTGACTATGTAAGTATTCACCTCTACCAAGTCAGTATTTAGCAGATGCACATTTTGCAACAATTGCAGCTATGAGGCCACATGCAATCAAATTTGCACGTTTGGGCACTCACATTTTTCAATCTCTCATTGCAAAATTGCTCCAGCTCTGTCAGGAAACACCCTTTGTAAAAAGTCCAGTCACAGGTTCTCCATGGGATTGAGATATGGACTAAACAGACAGTAATTGATATTTAACGTTATTCCTGTATAGATTTGACTCAATGATTGAAGTCCTTGCTGTGCTGACCAATCAATCATTTCTCAAAGCTTGGGTTTCCTGTGGATTGCATGAGGTTCTCTTCCATGAGTTTCCAAGATGTTCTGCTTCATTCCAGCTACTCTATCCTCACAAGCCCTTTAGAGCCTTCTACAGAGAAACCTCCAAACAGCATGATGCTGCCACCAACATGCTTCATGGTGGGGATGTTGTAAACTTAATGGTGGACAGTACGGTTTAGTGTCTGTTGTAGTGTCAGCTGTAACCCAGAGGGTGATATGAGATGATTTAAAACAGTGGCTTACTTTTTGCCACTGTCTCACTTGGGTAGGCATAGTCTTTCTGTAATCTCAGACATTTACCTCTTTTAGAGACCTCTTAGTGGCCTCCTTCGCTAGTCTTCAGATTGTTCACCAGAAGCTGGTCCTTTCAGATATACGCTTGGTGTATTTACTTAATACACTGCACACAGATGAGCCTACTAATGGTGACTTACTAATTGGCTGCACCAGTATTGATTTAGGAGAGTCATATTTATACTTCCTGCAGGCAAGTACTTTGTGTTTTGTATTTGCAACCAATTTGCTTTTACAAAAGCGTCTCAGTTCTACGATAGTTACTAATTTTAAATGTTCTTATTACATTGATAGCATTATTTTCTTATTATCTACACTGATACGTGTTTGCAGTAGTCTGTTTGTGTGGTGCTGGGCAAATCGTGTCCATCCACGTGCCTCGTTGCAGGACCTTTTCTGGCGCAGGCAGCTGCTCTATTGAATTGCTTGAGATCAGAGCGTTTGAACCATCACAGAAAGAGCAGTTTGATGTGGTGTGGTGTGTATAAAAAGCCTGGAACACTGAAGTGTCTGAAGTCGTTTGGGCTGTTAAACAGGATAATTATGACTATTTAGAGCAATAATTTGAACTGACCGTTATGTTTCCCATTATATTTATTTACAGTGCTCCACCAATGCACCATTGTTTCTTCCTTCATACAGAAAGGTTATTGTGCTGGCCAGAATATGCTCATATACCAATAATGTACTGAAAGTGAAATCATGAACCTTCTAGCAAATGTACTAAGTTTTAAATGTGCTACTACCCACAGCCTCTATTAAGGCTCTGTTTCTATTCTTCTATTAACATGCCCTCACCATCTTCAACTCACCATACAACCTATACAAGCGGTCAATCAAAATGAAGGATGGGACCAGACGGTAAGGAGCTGCTGTTCATTCATAAACACAGTCACCCTCAGGTAGGTTAGCCCCAGTGAGCTAACGGGCTGTTCATAAACACTGTGTAATGCACATAATGAACATAAATAGAATTTATGACTAATATCTTGGTCTGTACCGAGCTTTGATTACTATGACGTATTGGCTTTATTATTCATAGTAATTAAGCGGTATCAGTAGACATGATGAAAACATGTATTTAACACATATTAGACATCAGTTTTATTTTTTTTTAAATATGAAGCATTAGGCATTTTAAAGTGTTTTATGGTCGTGGCTTTGTCAGTGTATTGTCTTGGTATAAAAAAGGAACAGCTGTAGATCTCGGTGATATTTGGACAAGTTCTGTTGTTGTGCTTGTCCTTGGTCTCTCACCCCTCCACAAACACATCTAACTAACTTCACTGGAGCAGGTAAAATATTGGAATGACCACCAAATGGGAACTTTTAAAAAAGTGTAGAAAACCGTCTGCATAGATCAGTCATTAAGATTTAACCATCATCAAAGCCAAGTGGAAGCTAGAGCAGTGTTTCTCAACAATGGTGCTGGAGGCACCCTGCCCTGCACGCGTAATACTCCCAACACGCCTGATTCAACTTTTAACAAGAGCTTTCGGAGTTGTAGGGGTGTATTAAAGTAGGAAATCCACTCAAATATGCAGGGCAGGGTGCTGCTAGGAGAAGGGTTGAGAAACACTGACCTAGAGGCATTAGGCCGAGAAGCAGTGGAATTGTGTTTCTTGGAGGGATGAAGCTCCATCCATTACCTTAGGGATGAGTAAAAGTGGAGTTTGAGATCCAGAAGTAATCATACACCATAAATACCTGGCCTCACCAATGCTGTAGTGGAGGAACGCATTCAAATCTAGTGTAAAGCCACAGAGGAGTAGAGACTATTACAGCAGCTAAGGTGGAACCAACTCTCTATTAATAACCTTGATTTCAGAAGGATGGCAAAAATTACATCATGGTCCAAAACAGGTTGCACTGTCCAGACAATGACACAGTATCATCAAAGCAGCCTTAGTTAAAGAGTAGAGTGGTAGGAGGTAGTATCAGAGTGTTTTCCATGTTTCTGTGTCTGTGTTGTCTAAGTGTATTGTATAATGTGTTTTGAACAACTAAGAAAATTGTAGTCCTTCCAAAAGAGGAAACATAACACTGGGTCACTGAATACATCACCCTTCGAACGCCATTACGAAAGCTGTTGGTACACTTGAATTCAGCACAATCTTGCAGCATTATTCAAAATAAACATATTATTCATTCAGAGATTAAAAAAAGATGACGTATACAGTTCAGATCATGCCTGCCCTGCCACCACCTCAAATATTGCGCTTTACGGACTGCTCAAGTTTTTGCCTTGTCATGTTACAGGAGCATTCTACAGACTCGTTTTTGTATGTAAGAGCTCAGAGACTTTTCTTTGGATCTGTTGGCCAGCCATCCTTTTTCTTTCATCCAGTGCTTCCTCTTGATTGGATATTGGAAATGAAAACTGTGTGTGTGTGTGTGTGTGTGTGTGTGTGTGTGTGAGAGAGATAATGATATTTTGACTTGGGACATGAGTGTTTTAGGTTGGGTAGCCTTTGCCAGGTGGAGCAGGCCCCAGCAAGCTTTCTTTTCGCAGTTGTGGGTTATCTGGAAGACCAAACATACACTCACCATTAAAGGGATTGTTGCACCCAGAAGGAAGTGTCGGATTGCAAAGTTATTTGGAAGGAAGATAAAGGTTACCAGGAACAATAAATGGTGAAAGAAATACACTTAGATGGCATATTTATCAGGCCATGCATACACAAGTAGTGTGGTGCCAGGCTGCCATGCAGCAACATGCCTGAGGTTCATAATGGTGTCCTGCCGTTTATTCGAAAAAAAAAAAAAAAAAAGGGAAAAAAATCCAAGTAAACTGGAGCTTTAATATTCGATAGAGGTAGACACAGTTTCCTGCAGGGTGTTAAAATGGTTAGCAGACCACGTTTGCGAAAAAGTCCACGACAAGTAGGGATTTGTCGGTCATGTCCACAGGAGGAAAGGCACACAAAGCAGGACAGTCGTCACCTCCCACCAGATTTGACGATGACCAGCTGCCATGACCCGCTGCCATGAGTCACCCCATGCAGTCTTCGGCGATGCTGACGTGGTGTTTAGGGCAGTTATAAAATCTGCATGCATGTAGTCCTGCATCATGCAACTTTCTGACAATGGTGCTGGCACTTACAGGATGACTCATGAAGGGCATCACTGCTTGCTAAATGTCCATATTCAGGTACAGCGGTAAGGCCTGTCTTTGCATACATCACATGCCGCCTTTATTCATTCACATGTCTTATGATGTCAAACCTGCCCACAATGTTTCATTCCTGTCAGTTGAACTGAGATGCTTCTGGGTGCAACTATTTGTGCAACTATTCTTTTCTATTCTTTTTCTTTATACGGACACCCAAACATCACATCCATCTGGGTTTGTTGAACAGCATGTCCTTGCTGAAGACCTGGCTTGCAGCTGCTGTTCCAATGCATCCTAGAGATCCCACAATCAGGGCTCATGGAATCCACTTGATTGGATATTGGGAATGAAAACAAAACTGTGTGTGAGATTTTAACTTGGAACATGAGTATTTTTAGGTTGGGCACTCTTTGCCAAGTGTCAAGCTTCATTTCATCCTTCTAGGTTATCTAGAAGGCGAAAAATTCACTCATCATCAAAAGAATAGACGCACCCAGAAGGAAGTGTCGGATTGCAAAGCTATTCGGAGGAAGATAAAGGTTACCAGGAACAACAGATGATGATAAATTTAGACTGATATGGGTAACATTTATTGATCTACACATACAGAAGTGGTGTCTCTCAGTGTGGCACCAGGCCACCATGTTTGCTAACACAGCATGATAAAAAATAGGATGGTTGGCCAACAGAATCAAAGAATCATCACTTTTTAGGGAATATGTTTTCACTGCTCCAAAGTGCTTTACAACACTTCAGCCAGTACCTGCCCAGAACGTTGTCCTCAACCTTATCCAAGACCCTTGGGTTGAATTGAAAAGGCCAGGCCTTATTGCCCACCATTAGCACCACACTGCAGCTCTTGTGGCTGAGTGGAATCCCTATAACCTCACACTTGGTTTTGAGAATCTGATCCTACACAAACATAGAAGCCCAGTTTGAGAACTAGAGGACAGACCTATTTTAGCCACTTTTTACACACTACAGCACTCTGCACTTACAGTCTGTGGCAGCTCTACCATAGCACAAGCTGACTTTCTTGGAAATGTCCTATGAGCTCTTCAGGATGACCCACTTTGTTGCCAGTGTTTGTCCTGTGTGAATAGGCTGTGTGCATAGTGTGTCTGTTATTAACTAGCCCTGTAATTAGAAGGGTGTTTTGCCCATGTAGTTTATTTAGGATAAACAAAGTGCACATATGCCAGTGTATGCTGATACATGGGCATCATTCCTTTCATTACGAGATGAAAACCTAGTATGTAATAAATGGCAATGGTAATGGAAATTCTGTGTAGAAGGATTATGGAAAAGCACATCCATGTTTACAACTTCTTGTCCACTGTTTTTGTGCTACAAGTGTTTCAGCACGCATGGCATTAATGTTGATCATCTCTCAACACATCAAGCCTCAAAGCAGACGTCAAACACCCGGATTAGAAACGTCACTGAGTAATTAGATCATGCTTAGGACACTTACTGCAGTCTTAGATGTAATCAATCTCAGAAACCATCCGGAGACACAGTTATTCCTAGAAATGTTTTTGAGTGGTTTTCCATCCTGCTGCTCGCATAATTCAGTTAATAATGAAGCTCAGTGGGACCTTTCAGCTAACAGATGACAGGGACTCTTAAAATGAACTGTGGAGTAAAAGTGAATTATTTAGTTAGTGGCCGATTGTGAAGTATAAAGCTCCTTAGTCGTGCTGTATGTGAGCATGCTTTGTGTGACAGGAGAAGGGGGCCGGGGGGAGGTGGACTGCTCCTCACACTGCAGTTATTTCTTTCCCTCACCCGTATTCAGACAGACCCCGCCCACTGTGACGCGTTGGCGTGACTGAATGCGAACTGCAAACCAATCCGAGCTCGGGAGGCAGATAGGATTAGCCAATCCTGGTGCAGGAGGCGGGACTTGTCGCAATACGGGCGTTAAAGGAAGACTCACTCCAGTCAGTCAGTCAGTCAGTATTGCAGTTGGACGGCTGCTCTGTGAGGAAGCGTACGGACTTGATGCTGAGCTCAGCGCAATGAAAGACATCGGTTTTTAACGATACGGATTCATTTGTAAATTCTTTATTTCCCTCCGACCGAAAAGAGCAGGGGAGCCGTAAGTGACCAGGTCCAGGCCCCCTCTATATGTGTTTGTTCCTCCAGACGCAGGACAGACCTTTGTTTTGGTACTAGGCATAACCACAAGCCTGGCAAACACATAGCAAGGTGTATTCAGCATGGATAGCATAGACAAGGAGAACAGGTCGGATGAAGACTGTGAATCAGGCGAAGAGGAGGAAGAAGTGGACCCCAGGATTCAGGTAGGCTAGCTGAGCTTTTTCAGTGTTATGAAGCTGTGGATCTGAAGGGCTAATTGAACAATGCTCATAAACGGGATTATTAATCCAGTGACGTTTGGTTACTGTATAAAAGTGTCCTCCGATGAGTGGACGCCATGTGCAGAGCCGTTATAGATAGTAAGACGATTGAACCCACGGGGTTGATTCCTCCAGTCTGTGGGGGGTTTATAAAGCACCGCCGTCTGCACACGAGTGGCCTGAGGATCACTGTCACAATCAACAGCTCGCTGTATGTGACTGCTCCTTTTAGAAGCTCGAACCCATCCTCTTCTACCTAACGACGGGCTTGTTAAGTAGCTGATGTGTTGGAGCAGGAGAACACTAAAATGTGCAGGTGAGGTGGACCCCAGAAGTACATCTGAGACCACGTCAATACGTCAGCTGTCTGCTGAGCTGATCAGGACCTTTACAGAAACTGTACAAGGACTTTCATATGGTGCTGAAAAAGTGTCCTGCGTTTTACATGTCTCATTCACAGAAGCAGATTTTCCCACCACAATAACCGTTTAAAAAAAATATATTTTTGGTGCAAGCTAGCAGTGAGAAATTACAACCCATTACCACCTAATATGAGATGGAGTGGAAGGTTTCAGGCTGAACCGATCCAGGGACATCAAGGTGAAATGCAATGGACACGTTATGCATGTTAAACAAATATATAAGACAGCAAATGATCAATGTTGAAGACTTATCTGAAGACATAAGTGAGGTCCCTTCTTCATCATGTCACTTAATGCCACCGTACAGGATTATGGGACAACTAGGTTGACGCAAAACACGAGGACAGTTAAATTATAAAGTGTCACTTAAAATTAATCTTAAGTACATTTAAAGCCAACTATTTAAATATGTACACGTGCTGTATTATATTAAGTTTATATTTAGTAATACCTGAGATGAAACTTCAATGACTATCTATAAAAAAGTAGTATTTAAAACAAAAATTCATAAAATGTACATTGACTTTCACTGATACAGCGGAATGCCAGAATACATGGAGGATATCTGGGCCATAGGCATCCATTAAAATAGCTTTTTAACTCAGTACAGCCATCGAATCGTATATCAGTATAACTATTCATTCATCCTAACCTGCTTATCCTTGGAGTCCTGGAGCCTATGCCCAAAGCTCATTGGGTAGAAGGCAGGAAACACCCTGGAAAGGCCATGAGTCCATCACTGGGCAGCCATCTAATCAGATGATCGGAAAAAAAAAAGCCATACACTTTGTTAGCAATGACCTTTAAATTTGTGTGTTGAAGTTTAAAAATCATTTACTATCAGGCCTCTGGTTATAACTCAAGGCATCCAATATACTGGCCTTAAATGGACAATAGCTCATCTGCATTTTCAAGTTTCAGGTTTACTTGTCATTTGCACAACATGTCAGGACTTTTATGCATTAAAATGCTTGTGGTGAGGCTCAGGTTGATACCCTACAGGAGGACAAAACTATATACATACTAAACATATTAAAATAAAGAGATATAAAAGTAATTTTAAATAAATACAAAATATACACAAAAATACAGAATACACAGAGACAGGAGGGGTCTGTAGAAATTGAATTGCATTTTTATTGTCATAGTCATACAGGATTAATTACTGGTTAGTTTCAGGCCATAGGACCATTTTTACTGGATGTTTCTGAACGGCTAACATACAAAACACAACACCAACATTCCCACATCCCTGAAGAAAGGTATTTGTTGTTTCCACCCTCTAACCCTCTAAATTCTCCATTTATCTTCCAACCAGGGGGAGCTTGAGAAACTGAATCAGTCCACAGATGACATCAACAGATGTGAAACAGAGCTTGAGGTATGAGAGATAACACCTTGCAACACGCACTACTTACTTTCTTGGAATTCATATTTTTCCATGTAATTGGAATTCCATATTTTTTAAAGCGGAATTCTGTAACATTGACGTCACTTAAGGCATCTTAAACATATTCAGGTCGTTCAACCAGAGTTGTATACTTTTATGAAAGCTACCAAACTTTGATTGCTGTAATCTGCCTGCTAACTGTATTACTCATCCCTCACTTCTTAACCGTATCACAGACGTGTTAAAAGAATCTGGAGTGATTTGTTCTGTACCTTGTACAGGCTTTGGATACTAACCAATGCCAAGCTGAACAGTAGGGCAGTAAGTTTATATGGAAATTACCATTGTTTACATACCAAGACAAGATCTTTATTTCAGAAAAGAAAGGACAATACAGTATTCCATGATATGGGTCCCTTTAAAGATTATGAAACCATGTGTACCAAGATGTCACCGTATAAGGTTTAGGTACCACCAGTGTGATTTTGATGCCCATGGGTAGAGCTGCCAGACAGTAGTCATTTGGCATGTTCTAAGACTCAACTGGAGGGTCTGGGATCCTCTCCCTGTCCCTGTTGCACTCTGTAAATAAGGTTAGACATGCTGAAGGTACACAGGCTCTTGTGTCTTCCTGCCCCAGATCTCGGGCTGTTTGAGCATGCTTTGATGTAATGTGTTTTCTTGGCTTGTCCGCATCTGCAGTGTGGTCAGCTGGTCAAGAATAGAAGTAGGCTCCGCAAAGTGGTCCCCTTATTTACTTCTTTCCTCAGTCTCTTTTTTTTCTCTCATAATTAGATTATATAGTTTGATTTCATTTTAATCGTTCTATTACCCCAAATATGCGCAACAAGCAGTTTAGATTCTCGTAGCAGTTTTATTCGTTTGTTTATGTATTTATTGTCCTGTTTTCCTCACCTGCGGCTGTCTGAAGACAGAACTTAAAAATAGTACAAAATAACAACCCATGTCATGAGGTCCTGGCTGTTGTTGTTGTGCAAAGCAGTGTGAAAGTAAACAACTGATGCAACCTGAAGTAATTGTTTTAAACAACAGTAAAACTCACAACAGAGACTGGATCAACCCACACCTCCCTACCTGGAACATTAGGGAGACCCAGTATTCGCTTTACATGTAGGGATATGAAGGAGACAGCAAGGTTTCTCCTCAGACTGGTCTTCTGCAGGTCTCAGGTGTTGATGGAGTAAAAGCAGTTAATAGTTTCATTTGCAGTTTACATGCAGAAATCTGTGGCGGACAGTGGTAGACATTGTTCTGGCATCCTAGCTATTTCACCGTTCTTGAAAAAGCTTTAGAGCTACCAGATAAATCATATTTTTATCTTTACTGAGATAAGAGTTTCTGCTATAAAAGCCATGTTAAGGGCCTTGAAGATGAAACAGATCCAGTTATCTCACACGCACAGCACCAGAGATCCGGAGTGATGTAGCTAGATTGGTGCAATGTAGCGTCCGGCATTAAGTTTAAACCCTGTGCCCCCGCATAGTTCACCACTCAGCTAATCAGCCTGTTACAAAACATATTCATGCATGTAAAGCTGATCATTAACTAGAGCAGTGCTAAAGTGCATTATGTGAATGGTTTATGTACGTGCATTCAGTTTTTAAATAGATCATTGAACAAAGACTGATCATTAAATGTACTTTGACAGTGGGAATATAAACTTTTGTGAGTATATAAATATTCATTTGATTTTGTAGAATTTATAGAAACTGATTTTCTGAGTTCTGAGTTAGTATTGCATTATTTATATTCCACAATTTCTGGTTACCAAGCAAAAAGTCATGGTCTGAATCATAATGACTATGTATTGCACTTTTTGTCATTGTGATGTTCAGCTTTATCCAACATGGACTCGAGTTAGCTGTATCAGTGGTACATTACATTTACATACTGCTGTGGTTGTCAGGATGCAAGGCAGAGGTTCCGT